>CM040128.1:0-560748 GCA_022559845.1 Amorphophallus konjac
AGCGGCACCATCACGGGTCGCCAATGTCGAGCTCTCCCCATAGGGAGGTAATAATAACTCCATAGCTGCTCGGCGCAGGTCATCAGCACCTTGCGAAAATAACAAAAAAAATACAAAACAAGCAAAACTAAAAAAAATACCTGGATGAATGGTGTGAAACCACTCACAGTCATCTCACGATCCGTTTCTTGGAATAGGCCTGCAAACAAGTGTGCCAGCATGGCGGCTCCCCAGGCATAATACCCTACTCTTTCAAGGTCTGACAGCAGCTCCAGGAAGCAACATTGGATACCATCCCCTTTCGAGCTCAGTACCAATCTCCCCAAAAGGAAGAGGAGAAATCTCCTCAAATCTATGTTACATCTTTCCCAGTTGCCGAAATCTGTGCAGTACACGGCACGGCATCCTATTTCCATCCTTTCCATGAACTCTTCTGAGGATTCGTTGTCCCGCCGACGAGTGTCGGTGAGCCCTAATGCATCCATGAGGGACGCCCTAGCTACCGACCTGTTCTTCCGACCATCTAGGTCCAAACCCAGTAACTTCTGGGCACCTTCTCTGTAGTCCGCGTAAGTGACTCCGGTCACTGCCTCGCCTTCTACCTTCAGGCTTGTGATCCGGACCACATCCTCCAAGCTGGGCACCATGTGCCCCCAGGGCATCAGGAATGCCCGGCTCACTGGGTCCCATCTCTCACACAAGGCTTGGATCAGGACTAGGTCAAGCTGGATCGGCTCGATCCGAAGGAAGGTACCAAATCCCATCACGTCTAGCCTCGCCTTCTGAAAATCTGGGAGGCCCCTGTACGCTGCTACTACCAACTCCCATAAGATTTGTGATTTCATCACAACCTACACATACAAGGAATGGGGGTGAGGTTTGGTCAGAAGAAAGGAAGAAAAAATGAGAAAAGGGCAAGAAAACTTGGCTTACGAGTTGTGATTGGGCCCTTTCGCTGAAGTGCCCTTCAAAGTCTGAAAGCCTCCTGGAACTACTACCACTGGACCTGCTTCTCTTCGAGGAATGGGAAGATTCGCCCTCCATCCAACTCTCAGAATTTTGAACTCCTCCTCTCCCGTAAGAACTTGTGCTCCTCGAGTTATTCCTCGATATACCTGGGAAGATAAAAGGGACAAGAATTTATAGAAATGGAAGGAGTGCGGGCCAAGATTGCCTCCATCACCTGTCGATGATAGCCCTCGCAATAAGACACCGGCCAAGCGGCCCCATGTGTCGCTTCACCGCTCGCACAGGGTGATTGACTGGACGAAGAATAGGACGAATAGCCCCTATGTTGTCTAGGGATACCCTATCATGTTTTGGAGGACGCCCGCAAAATTTGGCACAACATCCGGGAAAAGGAACTAGGGCCGTCAGTATTGACTTCGACGGCAGATTCCCGTGGAAAATGGTCACAACAAGACGTGATTCTCCGCTCGAGGCGGAGTCTCGACAGATCCGTCACATGGGAACAGTGCAAAGGAGAAGAAGTGTAGGGAAGAAGGAACGCACAAGAGGACAAACAAGCATCAGAAAATCAAATCACTCCATTCATAATTCTACATAAGCTGTCAAAAACATCATAAACATAAAGAGGTGACGGGTCCACTAGCCCGCCAATCCTCACCATCACTCATCTCTCCGGGCACTCTCCTCCTCTCCCCCGAGGTGAGGGTCCCTCAGAAGCCTCCGGGATCCCCGTGCAGTAGCACCTGCCTCGCCTCTGGGCGCCTGCTCCGCAGCAGTGACTCGCTGCTCCTCCCCTGGCGTGGCGAAGAAGCCACTGGCGGCAAAGCGACCGGACTGGCGGAGTCGCTCCCCGAACTCTCGCGCTCTCTCGTAGCGCGTCTCCATCCCTCCTAGCCTCTGCACGACGGCCTGAAGGCCCAGCTGGAGCTCCCTCACTTGGGCCTCCAAGGCCCTCCTCTCGGTCAGATCCCGCTGTCGCTCGGACCTTCTCTCGGCTTTCTCTCTCTCTGCCTCTCTCCTCATCATCTGCAGAAGAACCCTTAACTCCAGGATGTCTGGAGAAGGTCTCTCCTCACCGCGATGCCGCAGCTCCGCTACAGTCGCCACCCAGGCGCCACGCTCCTCTTCCGCCCGGGTCGCGCGGGCCACCGCACCGGCAAGTTGCTCCCGGAGGGAGGCAATCTCGAGAAAAGGGGCCGAGGAATTGGAAGATCCGCCAACCACTCCCACCGTCGCTGTCTGCTGGGCACGCTGGAACAAAATGAACAACGGCCGTCAGTGAAACTCCAAAATCTGAAGTTAAAAGTGCGGCACATAACTTACCAGGAGCGACAACTCATGTTGAGCGACGGCCAGCTGCCGCCTAATCTCTGACAGTTGGGTGCGCGAGCCGCCGATGCCACGCGTGTCCCCAGCATGGGGAAGCCCCGCGTAGCTCTCTCTCTGCCGCCGCAGGAAGTCGGCACTGTCCTGCACCAGTATACCCCCTTGCTGTCCAGGGAGACGTACGGGCCACTCCTCGAGCCTCGCCTTGCCGCGACTCTCCCTCCTAACGCGGCTCGGCTCGTCCGCACTCGCCCACTCATCGGCCAGACCCAGGGTCCTTGCCATGTCCTGCACCAAGAAAGGGGTCCCACATCAGTCAAAAGGAACGCGTCCCTTGTCTAGGACGCGTCCATCATTTGAGTGCAACACTCGCCGAACTATTTCCCCCTCGCGCGGCTCGCTTCAAAACCCAAAATGAATTAAAAGAGGAAGAGATCGAAGGACCTACCGGACCGTGTTCACCTCCTCCCACGCCATCGGGCCCCTCAGGTCCCTCGGGGGCCCGGAGCGGCCCTTCCTCCTCCTTGGACGCCGTTCCGTGCTCGGGCGCGTCCCTCCTCGGGCGAGGAGTCCCTCGTCCCTCTCCACCTTCACCGTGGTCAGGCCCACCGAACTCCATCGATCAAAAGAGGAGGAAGACGAGAAAGGGGGCAAGCAAGTTTCGGCAGAAGGCGGGCTCGTTTGCGGGTAAGGCACGGGAGAAGAAAGACCACCCGTCGCTTTAAATTTGAATTCAAGGATTAAGACACGTCCTCGCGCCTGGACGCGCCCAAAAGGGGGAAAAGGAAACAAGATCCCTCCGTGCGAGGCGTAGTTCCCTGCTGTTTAAGGTAAGGTCTCGTGAAGCGTGCCTCGAAACAACTTGGTGCAAGAGAAGAAGTGTAGGAAGGGAAGATCGCTATAGGACAAAACGTGTCACATCAGTTGTCATTGTCAAGATTTTGTCTGGATCTCCTTTGTACTGTGGTGCGATTCTGCTGTGATTCTGCTACTTTCTGATGTTGCTAACATTTGCTAATCTGTGCAGGTTTTACTAACGGACGTCTTTGTCCTGTCTCCTGTCCCACCTTTCAATAGTTGGTCCCACCATGTCATGCATCATAGTATACGATACCTACGCTACTAGAACATGTCAAGGACCTTGCGACCCGAACAAATCTGGGATTTGAGTTCCCCTTCAACAAAAACAGTGATGATCCCGGAAGAATTTGGGTTGTACGGATAGGCCGTTAACTTGTGGTAGCATGGGGACGACGGTTTCATTCAGTGAGTTGGTGCGCGGATAAACGGGCCCCAGCCCAGTATCAGCTCACCGAGTCGGTATCCTGACCCGTTCTTCACAAGTTGACAATATTATCCTTGGCTATTTTCTATTTTAGTTTGTTTTAAATTTTTCTTTGAACCCAGCATGCATTCATATAGGACTTTGATTTATTGCGGAAGATCATTCAAGTGATTCGATTGTGAAAGTCGTTGTGCTCCAATTCCCACAAATATGAGATATTCCACTCTGAATGAAATACTGAGTTTCCTTGAGACGGCCCCGGCGCTGCTCTTCCAAAGGAGACCCTTGTTTGGACAGACCCTCAGATATTCCTTTACCTTTTTTGACCCACCTTGGCCGCAGCACTTCCACATTGGCTGGTAACCGCTCCCCAAAGGTGAAACCTCCGGTTTATGACCCAGGTACTTCCACACCGAGAAGTTGGTCTCCTTTTGTTTCGTGCCTGAGCGCACATCTCACCCTCCCTTATTTGATCTCCGTCCAAGCAATCGTCAATATTTGAAAGACCTTCTTCAAGGTCGCCTCATTGAAACTCCAGGAAAGATTCCAAACAGTAACGTCAAAAGCGTGTCTCATCACACCTTGGCATCAACTTATCAATCCACTCCCACTTCATTTCACTCCACTTCGATACCATTCCACTACGTGTCGCTCCCTTGCAAAGCAGATGCCAAGGCGGGGCAGCTGTA
This sequence comes from Amorphophallus konjac, assembly GCA_022559845.1. Lineage (NCBI taxonomy): Eukaryota > Viridiplantae > Streptophyta > Magnoliopsida > Alismatales > Araceae > Amorphophallus > Amorphophallus konjac. Next base: position 4,270 of record CM040128.1, read on the forward strand.
GACACGCCATTCCTGACGTCTCCTGAGTAAATCTCATATTACACTATGATACCCCAAGGCGGCCTTCACATTTTTAATTACTCTGGTGATTTCCTATTTTTATGAATTTTTTTACATTTTTTTGAATTATTCCGTAAAAAATCATGGAAGTGTCCAGGCGCCTGGACACCTCCATCAATGACCAAAAAATAATAAAAAAATCAAAATCATGGAAGCGTCCAGGCGCCTGGACGCCTCCATCAATGACCAAAAAAATAAAAAAAATCAAAATCATGGAGGCGTCCACTTACCTGGACGCCTCCATCAATGCAAAAATAATAAAAATAATATCAATAATCATAAAAAATAAAACAAAAATCAAATAAAAATATATATATATTTATGGAGGCGTCCAGGCCCCTGGACGCCTCCATAAAAACAAATATAAAATATAAAATGCCAGCCCTAGCATAAAAAGACAAATAAAAAATAATATAATATAATTTTGGAGGCGTCCAGGCCCCTGGACGCCTCCATCAAAACCCTCACGGGCGCCGGCCACCGAACGACAGTTTGTCGTGTGTGAAAAAATCTAAAATATAGAGACGTCCGGTCAGCTGGACGCGCCCATTTCTGAATCACGAGGCGCCGCTCACAAAACCACGCGTTGTGCCAAACCGCGTGCGGCCGTCGTCGGTTTTCGGTGGACCTGTTAGAGGCGTCCGGGACCCTGGACGCCCCCATAAAAGTATTCTAAAAAAATCAATAAAAATAGAATAAAATATTATTTCGGCCCTGATGGAGGTGTCTAGGGTCCTGGACGCCTCCACCCTCCGGAGCCCTATAAATAGAGGCCCACCCCCTCAGTTCTAGGGGAGCTAAGCAGTGATCCGATAGGCTGTCGGAGCCCAGAGGCTACGGAGTCATTCTTCTAACCCGTGGGGTCTTTTGTAGGGGGAGGTTCTGCCGGCTTCTCGGGTGCCCACGCTCGCGAGAGGAAGGTCGTCTTCATCCACCGCGCTTCTACGTCGTCCCCACGCTGCCGGAGCTCCGCCGAATTTCACCACCGGCACATCCAATAAGCCAACTCTTTCCTTTTCTTCGTAGTTCTTTTGCATTCATCATCTCGCATCCATCATCTCATTTTCCTCCTACTCGAGTCCGAGAGGGGTTTAAAAGATAACACCAACCAGGTGTGTGTCTTCCCGTTATTTCGTCATTTTTATTGCAAGGATATGAATACTACACATTCATCTTTCTAAGCCACTTGTCATTTGTTTGTCGTTGTTTTGCAAGGGTAGCCGAGGAAAGCCCTCTCCGTCGGCCGGCCGGAAGGAGAGGAAGAAGCAACCCGCCATCTCCCGCTCTTGAGGTAGGCGCGATCACTTTCTTATTTTGGGGTCTTTCGGCCTCTGGCGATCACATCTTTTCATCAAGGCCGCGGCGAGTCACTTCCCCAATGGCCGTTTAAATTTATGTTCTCATATTCTCTTTATATCATGTTATATTTCGTTTATATCATCGAGGCCGCGGCGAGTCACTTCCCTAATGGCCGTTTAAATTTCTGTTCTCATATTCTCTTTATATCCTGTTATATTCTGCTCATATCATCGAGGCCGCGGCGAGTCACTTCCCCAATGGCCGTTTAAATTTCCGTTCTTACATTCTCTCTATATTCTGTTATATTCTGCTCATATCATCGAGGCCGCGGCGAGTCACTTCCCCAATGGCCGTTTAAATTTCCGTTCTTATACTCTCTCTATATTCTGTTATATTCTGCTCATATTCTCGAGGCCGCGGCGAGTCACTTCCCCAATGGCCGTTTAAATCTCTGTTCTTATATTCTCTTTTATATTCTGCTATATTCTGCTCATATTCTCGAGGCCGCGGCGAGTCACTTCCCCAATGGCCGTTTCAATTTTTGTTATTTAATTTCTGCACCATTCCCGTCCCCCCGAGGTCGCGACGAGTCACTTCCCGCTATGGCCGTTTGAACCCCATATCTTGCTATATTATACTTGTCCCGCTCGCCCCGCCGGAGCAATCTCCCGTGGTGGCCCCTTCTCTCTCTTCTCTCATCTCTGTGTTGCAGCAAACAGCAAAACAAACAAAAGAAGAGCATGCGCGCTCTCCGCATCCTCTTCCCCGCTCCATCGAACCCCGAACCGCGTGACGTCGCTCACAATAAGCTGGTGAGGCGAGGATGTGAGGCTTTTCTAGCCTTTATCTATGCAACCCCTGAGCAGCAGATTGAGATCAAGGACATTCCTATTGTCTGAGATTTTTCTGATGTCTTTCCAGAGGAATTACCAGGACTTCCTCCTGAGCGGGAAGTTATCTTCTCTATTGACCTCTTTCCGGGCACATCTCCTATTTCCAAGGCTCCTTACCGTATGTCTCCTGCGGAACTGAGGGAGTTGAAGCAACAGTTGATGGAGTTACTCGAGAAGGGATTTATTCGTCCTAGTACGTCTCCGTGGGGAGTCCCTGTATTGTTTGTTCGGAAGAAAGATGGCTCGATGAGATTATGCATCGATTATCGACAGTTAAACCAGTTGACTGTCAAGAACAAATATCCACTGCCGAGGATTGATGAGTTATTTGACCAGATAGCGGGAGCTCAATATTTCTCTAAGATCGATCTTCGATCTGGATATCACCAGTTGCGGATTAAGGAGGAGGATATCTTTAAATCAGCTTTTCGCAGCAGGTATGGTCATTTCGAATTTGTCGTTATGCCTTTTGGTCTAACGAATGCTCCGGCAGCTTTCATGCAATTGATGAACAATGTATTTCGGTCCTATCTTGACCAATGGGTCGTGGTATTTATTGATGACATCTTGATCTATTCCAAGAGTGAAGTGGAGCATGCTGAACATCTGATGATGGCAATGCAGTAATTGAGAGATCATCAACTTTATGCCAAGTTTAGTAAGTGTGAATTCTGGTTGCAAGAAGTGTCCTTTCTCGGACATATTATCACCAATGAAGGTATTTCTGTGGATCCTTCGAAGGTTGAGGCAGTGAAGAATTGGGAGCAGCCTACCAGTGTGACGGAAGTTAGAAGTTTTCTTGGCCTGGCAGGTTATTATCGAAGGTTTATCCAGGATTTCTCTAAGATTGCGGTACCTATGACAAGGTTAACCCGCAAGGAGAACAAGTTTGATTGGTCAGACGATTGCCAGCGAAGCTTTCAGACTCTAAAGGATTGTTTGACTACTGCACCTATATTGGCTTTACCTTCTAGTGAAGGAGGATTTGTCGTTTATACTGATGCTTCAGAAATTGGCTTAGGCTGTGTACTTATGCAGCATGGGAAGGTGATTGCCTACTCTTCTAGGCAATTGAAGAAGCACGAGGAGAATTATCATGTTCATGATTTGGAACTTGCAGCAGTCGTCTTTGCTTTGAAGATTTGGAGGCACTACCTGTATGGAGAATCTTTCACGGTATTTTCAGACCACAAGAGTTTGAAGTATTTGTTCTGTCAGAAGGAACTCAATATGCGGCAGCGCAGATGGTTGGAGTATTTGAAGGACTTCGACTTTTCTATTGAGTATCATCCTGGCAAAGGCAATGTTGTGGCAGATGCATTGAGCCGGAGGCCGGCAGCTAGATTGTCAAGTCTCATGTTGCAAGAGTGGAAGTTACTGGAACAGTTGTCTAGTCTGGATCTTAATATTGACAATGATCGGGTTTTGATTGCTCATATTCAACTTAAACCTGAATTGTTGATGGAGATCAAGTCCTTGCAAGATAATGATCCCGAGCTGGTACAGATCAAGGGAAGCTTGAGCAGCAGACCTGATTTCGGGTTGGCTGATGATGGTAGATTATTATTTAAAGGCAGAACTTGTGTACCTGATGAAGCTACAGTAAAGAACAAGATTCTTGAGGAAGCTCATAGATCCAGATATACCATTCATCCCGGAGGCACTAAGATGTACAGAGATTTGAAGCGATCCTTTTGGTGGATGAATATGAAGAGGGAAATCGCTGACTTCGTAAGTAAATGCTTAGTTTGCCAACAAGTTAAAGCTGAGCACTTTAGACCGGCAGGGAAATTGAAACCACTCGACATACCCCAATGGAAGTGGGAGAGTATTAGCATGGATTTCATCATGGGTATGCCTAGAACTCGTGGTGGATTTGATGCAATTTGGGTGATTGTTGACCGACTGACAAAGTCAGCCCATTTCTTGTCCATTAAATCTAAATGGACAGTTGATGTTCTAGCAGCTTTGTATTTGAAGGAAGTGGTGAGGTTGCATGGTATTCCAGTGAATATAGTATCTGATCGAGACCCTAAATTCACTTCTCATTTCTGGAAGGGACTGCAAGAGTCTTTGGGTACTCGTCTGAATTTCAGCACGGCATTTCATCCGCAGACAGATGGACAGACAGAGAGAACCAATCAGATAGTGGAAGATATGCTGCGAGCATGTATGATTGACTTTGGTGGTACTTGGAATGAGCATTTGGCCCTAATTGAATTCACCTACAATAACAGCTATCAGTCTAGTATCCAGATGGCTCCATTTGAAGTCTTGTATGGCAGAAGTTATCGTTCCCCGTTGTGTTGGGACGAGGTAGGTGAGAAACAGTGGCTTGGACCGGATCTTGTCTCGGAATCTTCACAGAACATCCGCATTAGCCGGGGCCGGTTACAAGTGGCTCAATCAAGACAGAAGAGCTATGCCGACAACAGGAGGAGAGCATTGGAATTTCAGGTTGGCGAGCATGTATTCTTAAAGGTCTCTCCGACGAGAGGGATCCGAAGATTTGGCATTTATGGCAAGCTGAGTCCGAGATACATTGGTCCATTCGAGATTCTAGATAGAGTGGGAGAGGTGGCATACAGGCTGGCCTTACCACCTCAATTGTCTGGCGTGCACAACGTCTTCCATATTTCTATGTTACGGAAGTATGTGTACGACCCCACTCATGTTATATAGCATGTGGATTTCGAGCTGAAGGAGGATCTGACCTACGAGGAAAGACCGATAAAGGTTCTGGACCGGAAGCAACAACAACTCCGGAATCGTTCAATACCGATGGTCAAGATTCAGTGGAGTCGGCGTGGGACCGAAGAAGCTACGTGGGAGTCTGAAGAGACTATGCGGAAGCGGTATCCCGACTTATTCTAGGTGAGCGATCTCTATCCCTACTCGCAGTGTTAGTGCAGTGAATTTGGAGGACCAAATTCCTTTAAGTAGGGGAGGGTGTAAGACCCCGAATTATTTTATTAGATTTAATATATTTATTTAGCTCTTGTTAATTAAGAATTTGCATTTTTATGGATTTAATAATTGAATTTCGGATTTATTAATATTTAATTCCTTAGAAATAGAATAGTGATATTTTCGACCACCTTATAAAAATTCAGAAAAATAGTAAACAGGTTAAGGTCGATGTAGATTGCAATTTTGTCTTCTGGCTTTAGGTCATTATAAATCCGTGGTGAGATCTATTTAGAGATTAAGCCCTTAATTACACACTTTTTGACCCAAACCTAACCTTGGATTAAAACACGAAATTTGGGCTTGATACTCGACCAAATGAGCTCAAACCAGAGCCAAATGAACGGTGAGGATATGAGGATCAAAAGCCCCCAATAAATTTAGCGAAACCCTAACCCTAGGCGGCGCTCTCGGCCGAGTTTGCTCAAGTCAACAAACACGGCGCCGTTTCTAACACGTCTCTTCCACGGCCGAATACTCCCAGCACAGAACTCTCCAGAAGGCCTATGAGCTATACATAGAAAGCTCTACGAGTCCTCTTTCTTTTGGTTGCTGTGGTGTCGGCAGAGGATCCAGATCTGGGGAGAATTCCGGCGATCTTTGTAGGTGTGTCGGCAGGCCGTCGACTTCCATCTTCCTCCCTTGTTTCTTCAATTAAGGTAGGCATTCTTAACCAAAACTCGATCATGAGTATAGGAAATTGATCCTCTCGACGAGATCTAGCCATTGGGACTGAAAGCCCCAATTTTTATCAGGTGTGTAGAGAGCAGTCGAGGCTTTTCTGAAGGGTATTCTAGTTCGTTCTTCATATCTAGCACATTTTTCAATCTCCGATTGAGGTAGGTGTAACAGACCAAACTTAAATTAACTTATATGATATGATAAGCATGATCTTAGCTTTCATTTGACGTAGAAATCCCTATGTTTAATGAAGCATGTGTAGAGAATTTCTAGTTATAGTAACAGCATGTTTTAGACCTAGTTTGATGTGTTCTTGATGTGTTCATCCGAATTGATTTATGCTTTCGAAGTATTAATCTTAATCCTCATGAACCATATCTTATATGGTTGGATTCACCATCGAAGTAGCTTTCATTTGAGCCAAGAATCCCCAAATTTCATTCTGTATGTAGAGAGAATTTAATGTTTTAGTCACAGCATGTCAGAATTAGGGTTTCTTGTGTTCTTGCCTTAATAGATCTCGATTCCAGTAATTGATCATGAAATTGACCTTGAAGATAGGTAGAGTTTTGTATTAGCTTTCCATTGATACCAAAATCCCCTTATTTGGAGTCCAATTGCATTAGTTATGATCATTTTAGTGTAACCCTATCCAAACCCTAGCTCCCGGCGTTCACCGGACGCGGCAGGGATGACCGGCGTAGACCCAGAGATGGGCGGTCTTACGATAGACCGTCCAACTCCAGCCCACCTTTTGACCAATTTTGACCCTAGCATTCCCTTATATAAACGGTTTTTCAAGAACCACTCATCCCAGGTTGAACGGTTCCTCAGGAACCACATATCTGGATATAAGGTCCAGAATGGACCACATATACCTATACGGCCCTTTACTGGCCGCACAACCCAGGGATGGGCGGCCCTTCCAGGACCCCCCAACCCCTAGGGCGGCCCAGACAGAGCCGCCCAACCACTTGGGCGGCCCAGGGAGAGTCGCCCAACTCCCTGAGGCCAGTTTGAACCCCGTTCAGCCCCCGTTCAGCCCCCGTTAAGCCTGATAGTTGTGCGGTTCACCGAGAACCGTTTATCTACCCAGTAATTGACTTAGTAATTATTTTGATGCATCCATTCTAGTGTCATAATGACAATTTATAATTAGAAACCCATGGACGGCCCCTGAGGAACCGTCCATCTCCCTGTGTCACAGAGTGACCCCTGTTCGGCCCCGGAATGCCCAGTAAGTTGTACGGTCCATATAGAACCGTTTATCCCCACAGAGAGTGACTTAATTTATGTTCTAATGCATTCATTTGCATGTCATTAAGGGTAATTAGTGAAATAGAAACCCATTTAATAACTGTTTAAATATGCAACTAAATTTCTGATTATTGCTTGTCATTCGTGCCTATGCGACTTACGCGAACTCGTTATCATCTTAAATTGTTTTCTTGGCATCTTGGATTAATATATAACCTAATCCCTGTTAAATTAGCTTGGCATTAGGATTAATATGACTGTTAACTTGCTGTTTACTGCTGTACTACAGTGGAACCGCATGTTTAACTTCCCACTTTACGCGAAGCCGATTGGCCGATTAGCGTACTAGTCTCGGTTCTACCCCCAGAAACTCTATCCGGCGGTCTTACCGTCATCTTGGAACATCATTATAATCATGATTTGAATCTGTTTAACACCAGCATACCCTAATTTGTGAGCTTAAACCGCTGGTTTAATTCTTGGATCAAATCGAACGACGAGAGGCATGCACGGTTATCATGTGACCGCATAACCTCTTAGGCGGCCCGTTCGTGACAGCATATCTTTATACGGCCCAGTATGGACCGTATATCTTGTTCTTGGGCCTCACTATCTTTTAGACATGAGCGTCCCATATTACACCGTTCTTACCTTAGGGCGGCCCACTGTCAGCCGTTCTTTTCTTGACTTCACGGGCTGAGTTTCAGTCCAGTTCCTGTATGTACGGTCCTGTATGAACCGTATATATCCATGGAGCGGCTCTGTTACGACCGCACATCTCTTGGAGATGAGTTTCACCGTGTTTGTACTCTTGAATCCAAGGACAAGGTTAGTCCTTTAAATCTGAACTTATGACAGAAATTCCTCTGATTAATTGGCCATTAAAATTGATTGAATGTCTGGACGGATGGGACGTTGGGCCCAGTAAATCAATGCCATCGCATCATAAGGGCCCGGTCTGGTTCTGGGGAGAGCGCCCGAAAGTTAGTGAGCCAATGGGATGTTAATGACAAGGTGGGGCATTGCACCGAAGTACTTGCCTGAGTGTTGGCGTCTATGACAAAAGTATCTTGTTACTTGTTACTTGTTACTTGATCATACTTGGTTAATGTTTAAATTACTTGCTTGTTGGCCAATTCCTTATTACTATATCATTGTTATATCTCTTGTTATATCTCATGTTGTAAATTCTTGTATTTGTTATCCTTGATAATCATTATCAATTGTATATTTCTTGACCTTGCAAGATCTCGTTATTACCGTTGTTTATTGCATTATCGTTTGTAGCATGATATTTTGAAAATATAATTAAACTGTTAATCACTTATACATGTCTGTTATTTCCTACTGAGCGTCAGCTCACACCCCGTTGTTTCCCCCTTTCCAGACTTCTCAGGTGACGCGCTTACCGACGGGGAAGGGCAGGAGTGATGTCTTGAGTGTATCAGTTCTAGTGTGTTAGCGGTGTGATGCGGGACGGACACGGGAGACGACACTATACAGTGCCACCCTCAGACTCTAAATGAAGACGCGACCAGCAATACACACCAGGGAGACGCTAAGCCCGACACTACGAGCTCCTAGTGGCAAACGTCGCTAACAGAAGTACAAGCTCACTCGGCGTCCCATGCGAGGGAAAGCGTGGATCGTGCGCGGTTAAGGAACCGGTAGAGTTCAAGGTAGTCAGACTCACTTCCGGACTCGGATCGAGTCGCGGGACGGGTCACTCTCACGCTCACAGCGGTGACATGGACACACGGGCTAGGAACCTACACTCTCGGCAGTGGCCTAAGACCGTATACTAGCTAAGCAATGTAACGCCAAGAAGTTAAGACCTTTACCTCCACGCACCCGGCGTGGCGAAGACACCCCGGCTGACTTACGGACCCCCGGTTAACATAATTCACAGCGGTACAAAAGGATTCGACCCACTCCACGCAGGGAGGTAAAAGGTCACATGTGGGCCCCGGGGATCACGCAAATCAGGTTGACAGGCAGCATCTTGATGTCGACTCGACGCGCCGAACTCCGCGTTTTCGTGCTTCCCGAACGGCGGGTTCTGCGGGCCCGTGGGGCCCACGGATGGCGCTGTCCTCCGGATCTGCGGAGGTGGGTCCCACTATGATGGAGACCCCTGGTGGCGCGCCTCCACGGACGGCGGTCGGCCGGAGACACCGATTGGTGGCCGGTCGGGTCCGATCTTCAAGTTGTGGAATGGCTGCCCACGGATTTCAGTTCTGTTTTCCCTGCGCGCGCTCCGGCGAAAACAGCCGCTGCGGTCGATCCCGACGTCGGATCGGGACGCATGAGCTATCGTTGGAAAGCTCTCTTCAAATGCTTCAATCTAGACTCAGAGAGATCTGATGGATCTAGCCGGATCTAGACGTTAATGAATTTACAAATCCCTGTTGTACAGTAACCGAGACATCAGATTTACAGGGTACTTGTCTGAGAACCACCATTGACCGCCTACTTGCCGTAGGAATCAGACTTCGAGCTCTTCTTCAACATTGTAGATAATCAAACCATGAAGCTGGGACAATTTTTAGAATTGGATTTGGAGGTGGTGGTGATTTGATAGGATTTTTGGAGTGTCTGCTGGTCAGATCTGGGAACTAGGGAACAGAACTGTAGCTAGGACTGAGAACGAATTTTAGAAAATATGAAATGGATGAACCAAAAATTAAAAAAAATGGTGGATGAAGGGATGGATGCAAGGAACACCCAGTTAAATTGGGCGAACCAAAGAAAATCAAAAAAAGGACCTAAGACTTAAAACTCTGGGCGGGTGGAAATGGAAACAGACAGTAGACAGATCTGGAAACTGTGATTGGACGAAAATCAAAAAATACCAAATGAGATCTTTATGACCAACCAAAATTCTGAGGACGTGCTGGACACCTCTGGGACATCCAGTAAAAGTCCCAGCTCGATCTGAGGCCGTGGCTGAGACTGGAATTTCGTGGAAGTGGCTGTGGTACTGCGTGGACAGAACTCCGGCGGTGGCGATGGCGTCTCGTGGCGGCGGCGGCGGCGACCGGAACTGATAGGGTGGAGTCACACCACCAAGAGGCAGCCTTCACAGCTGCAAGGGGGAGAGGGAGAGAGGAAGGGGGCGGCCTAGGCCTTGCTCCAACATTAAGTTTGATTCAAATGGCATTAATTCCACTAAAATGAAAAAATACAACTCTTTATAGGTTACATGCCAAATCCAATATCCACCCTTAGATCTAGGTATGGGGGAATGGATGGCTTGGATTGGATGTGACCAACCACAAAAAGAAATATTTAAAAGAAACCAATTCATAATTTTATCCCATGTGGTCAAAGAAGGAGAGGAAAGAAAAGAAAAAAACTAACCAACCTAGCCTAATAATGCCAAAAGAGGGGGCGCCCCCTTCTTGGGCCCTTCTTGGGCCAAGTTGCTTCAAGGCTTGTTAAGGCCTTCCACAAGCCCATCTTATCCCAATCTAGGTGGCCCATGTGGAGTGGAGGCTTATATGGGCCTTAAGTGGCTTAAGAACCCAATATGAAGCCTAATGAGGCCTTATAACCCAATATGGCACTTAACCCTTAATGGACCCTAAAGGACTCACCCATTTGGCTTATTAAGAGCCTTACATTGAACCCAATATGACAAACCCAAATAAAACACTCATTACAACCCAATTACAAGGCAAACCATTGCTAAAACAATACAAGGAAATGCTAAAAATGACCAAGAATCAAGGTGGGGCTTCCAGGCTATCCCCGAGCCAAAGAGAAGCTGCTGTAGATCGAGTGGTGCTCCGTGTACGGTACTGATGGCTCGCCGGCTCGTGCCTCTCGCGTGCTCTGGTGTCCGCACCAATTCTCCCCGGGTGGGAGAAACTCGACCCTGTCGAGTAAGGGTCTGCATCGCTCCTGTATCGCTCCAAAAGGTCTGGATCGATCCGCTGCAACTCGCCATGTGTGATCCAAGTGTCCTCAGTAGCGGGCCGTCCTCTCCATCGCACTAGGTAGCGCGGGTAAGATCCACTCCTGGTAACTGTCACCTGCTCGTCCAGTATACGATCTATGTGCTCACGCTGCCGTGAAAAAGGGGCTGGAGGTGGAAGTGGACACTCAGGTGTGGGATCACTCTCAAGAGGAGGAGATGGCTCAAAAGGCTCACTAGGGATCACCGCTGGGTCCCTATATGCAACAAGATCCGATACATTGAAGGTAGAGCTTATACCATATTCCTCGGGCAGGTCCACAACATACGCATTGGATCCAATGCGTTTCAACACTCTAAAGGGACCGGCTCCGCGAGCTTGCAACTTCTTAACGGTTCCAGAGGGAAACCGTTCAGGTCTTACCCTGATCATGACGTATTCGCCCTCGTGGAACTCTCGGTGGTGTCGGTGGGCATCGGCTAACTCCTTGTACCGTGCATTGCTGGCCTCAATGTGACGACGGATGTCGTCATGCAAACTCCTAACATGCCTAGCAAATGACTCGGCCGACTCCGACACTCTAGCATGGACAGGCATGGGGACAAGGTCAACGGGTTTCCTAGGCCTACGACCTGTGACAATTTCAAATGGACTCATGCCAGTAGACCTATTCACCGAATCATTATATGCAAACTCAGCCATAGGTAGAATGAGATCCCAATCCCCAATGCGGTCCCTAACAAGACATCTCAAAAGATCACCCAGACTCCTATTGACCACCTCGGTCTGACCATCTGTCTGGGGATGGTATGCAGTGGAAAACTTGAGGTGCGTACCCATCATATGCCATAGTGTCTTCCAAAAATAGGAAGTGAACCTAACATCACGGTCAGACACTATAGTGCGAGGCAACCCGAACTTGCACACCACATGAGTAAGGAATAGGCGGGCTACCCTAGAAGCATCCGAAGTCTTTGAGCAAGGGATAAAGAGGGCCATCTTCGAGAAACGGTCAACCACCACATAGACCGAATCATGCTTCCTGGAGGTACGTGGCAATCCCAAAACAAAATCCATGCTGACATCCTGCCACGGGGCATCAGGCACGGGGAGAGGCGTATAAAGGCCCGAGCTTTGCTTCTTCATTTTGGCCGTAGCACATGTACGGCACTGAGCCACGATGTTAGCAACATCGCGCTTCAAGCTCGGCCAATAAAATCGATGCTCCACTGCCTCAATAGTCTTGTTCCGACCAAAGTGGCCGGCTAGACCTCCCGCATGTAGTTCCCACACTAGGAAATCTCGAACCGAAGTTCGGGGAACACATAGCCTGCTACCTCGAAAGAGGTAACCCTCCTGAAGCACATAATCATCATGGTCTCTCGAGGGCCCGGCCTGGAGAGTAGTAAAAATCTGACCGAAGTCAGGACAATCAACATAGGCCTCCTTCATCTTCTCTAGCCCTATGACCTCGGCACTCATGGTGGTAAGAAGACATGCTCGCCGACTCAAGGCATCGGCCACCTTGTTCTCCACTCCAGCCTTATGTTTTAGCACAAAGGTGAACTGCTGGAGATACTCAACCCAACGACTATGACGCGAATTCAGCTTCTTTTGGGAATGGAGGTACCTCAAAGCCTCATGATCGGAGTATAAGACAAACTCCTGATGTAATAGGTAATGCCTCCAATGCCTAAGAGCCTGAACAACTGCGTAAAACTCTTTATCATATGTGGAATATCGCAGTTTCGCGTCATTCAGCTTCTCGCTGAAATATGCGATCGGGTGGGACTCCTGACTCAAAACTCCTCCTATCCCAACACCCGACGCATCACAACAGACCTCAAACACCTTCGAGAAATCAGGCAGTCGAAGGATAGGTGTCTGGGTCATGCGCTCCTTGATGTCCCTGAAGGCAGCAGATGCGGCCTTCGTCCATACAAATGTGCCCTTCGGATGCAATCCGTGATCGGGGCAGTGACGGAGCTAAATCCGCGGATGAAGCGACGATAGAACGTCGCAAGGCCATGAAAGCTGCGGACGTCATGAATCGTACGGGGTTCCGGCCACTCAACAATGGCCCGGACCTTCTCCGGATCGGCGGAGACCCCAGTACTAGACACAATAAAACCCAAGAAGGTAAGCTGAGGTGTCATGAAGGCACACTTCTGTGGGTTTGCATAAAGCTGCTCTCGCCTGAGAAGAAGACAGACCTGCCGAAGGTGGTCTAAGTGGTCCCCCGTGGTGCGACTATAGATAAGGATGTCGTCAAAGTACACCACTACAAAGACTCCAATGAAAGGTCGAAGGACCTGTGTCATGAGTCGCATGAATGTGCTAGGGGCATTGGTCAAACCAAAAGGCATGACCAACCACTCATATAGACCGTCCTTGGTCTTAAATGCGGTCTTCCACTCATCACCTGGCCTAATCCTCACCTGATGGTAGCCACTCTTAAGATCGATCTTTGAAAAGATAGTGGCACCTGCCATCATGTCTAGCATGTCATCCAGGCGGGGAATAGGGAACCTGTACTTCACGGTGATTTTGTTGATGGCACGACTATCAATGCACATTCTCCACGTGCCATCCTTCTTCGGGGCGAGTAACGCGGGTACAGCACATGGACTCATGCTGTCCCGACAGATCCTCTCTGCACAAGCTCATCGACCTGCCGTTTAAGCTCGGCATGCTCCGTGGGGCTCATTCGATAATGAGGAAGATTGGGCAAAGAAGAGCCCGGAACAAGGTCGATGGCATGCTGAATATCCCGCATAGGTGGGAGTCCCTCGGGAAGCTCATCGGGGAATACATCAGCATACTCCTGCAGAATGGGAACAACCTCGGGTGGGAGCTCACCCTCGGAGTCCCGCTCCACCTCTCGGACCGTAATGGCAAACACCGGACAGCCCTGACTAAGCTCCTGCTCCATTTCCCGGGAGCTAATCATCATCAATCTCCTCGTCGAGGGCTCTCCTGGGCCAGAGGTAACGGTCATAGCCCGAGCTGGGGATGGGGTACTAGGCCCGGGAACGGAAGGCTTCGGAGTACTAGGGCCAGTAGGACCCCTAACAGATGGGCTCCTGGGCCGAACGGGTTGGAGGGTGACCCGCTGGCCATCGTGGTCGAAGGTACAGGTGTTCGACCGACCATGGAGTGTGGCATCTCGGTCGAATAACCACGGCCTACCAAGAATGATACTTTCCACTTCCATGGGAAGAACATCACACCAGATCTCGTCACGGTAGGAGTGGAGCTGCAGCGGGACCAAGCACCGCAGCCTGACCGAAATGGAAGTGGTATCCACCCATGATACCTGATAGGGACAAGGATGGTCTACGGGTGTGAGACCAAGACGAGTGACAGCGTTCGTGGAGATTGCATTGATACAACTCCCGCTATCGATGACCACCTTGCAAATTTGCTTTCCCAGCCTACAGAATACATGAAGGATAGTGGTCCGACGCCAGTCATCACTGACCTGTGGCTGGGTGAGGATACATCTGACGACCCCCACATGGGTATCGTCTAACTGCTGGGCATCCTGGGCCTCACCTCCCATCTCATAGTACTCGTCAGCTAGCTCTTCATCTGCCTCATAGCTGACTAACTCTAGGCCCGCAGGGGTGGTATCCTCGGCCTGTGTGTCCCCAATGTGAAGAGATGGGCGGGTGGGACACTGGTTGGCGAAATGGCCAAACCCATTGCAGCGATAACACTGCTGCCGTGATCCACTAGGCTCCCCAATCATAGGTCCTTTACCTTTATCCTCCCGACGGATAGGAGGCGTAGGCAACAAAGGACGTGCGGGTGGTGCGGGTGCCGGGGGACGGGCTATGGGTGGGGCCGTAAGATGCTGGGGACGAGGAAGGTCCCTCGGGGGTGGAGGGCGAGGCCTAGGAGCAAAGGGCTCGTGGCGAGCGGGCTCCTGAGGTCGAGCCATGGGGGCCCTCGGATATGTGCCAGATGAGCCACGGGACTCGACACTACGAAGGGGAAAGGAGCCCAACCGATGGGGTGACTCGAACTCGGCCTCGAACTGCTCCAATTCGAGAGCAATCTGATATGCCTGCTCCAAAGTGGTGGCATTGCGGCGAAAGAGTTCATATTGATAATTAGGCCGCAAACCTCTCCGAAAGCGGGATATCGTCATGGTGCTCTCTTCCGTGACCCCGCACCGCAAATAATACTCATCGAACTCGGCGGTGTACTCGGTCACGGATCGGTTCCCTTGGGAGATGCTTTGCCACTTGTCTATAAGACGTTGGCGATATGAGGCAGGAAGGTACTTCTCCCTCAATTTGAGTTTCATATCATCCCAGGTACCGATTTGGGGTTGACGTCGCTGGTTGAGCAGGCTCTCCACATTGATCCAATAAGTTTGGGCCTGCCCTTGCAGCTTCATCTTCGCATATCGGACTCTTCGGTGGTCCGTCATCTCAAACCACTCGAAGTACCGGTCCATACCGGCCTCCCAATCTAGATACACCCTAGGGTCCAAGGACCCGCTAAAAGTGGGAGGGTCCGCACGCACACCCCTAAGAATGCGGTCGTCATCCTCGTCATCACGATTCCGTCGTTGATGACGACGACCGTTACCCCCGTGATCATTGTCGGAGGCATAATCATCCACTATAGGCGCCTGTTGCCTCCCGACATCCTCTACCTGAGCCCTTGGCACAGCGGGTTGCTGCACCGGCTCTTGTTGGCCGTTCGTCGGCGCGGGTTGCGCCGCTACTGGGCCCCTCTCTAGGACGGCAATCCTCCCAACAAGGCCTTGAATGGACTGCTCCGAAACCCCGGCCCGATCCTCGAGGACCTTCATCCTCCCTTCTAGACGCGTCCCTATGCCATCCATACGCGTACTAAGACCATCCATACGCGTGTCTAAACGATCCATGATGGCCCGGAACATCTCGGCCGTGGAAGACTCATCGGAACTACGGGCTCGGGAGTCCGCCATAGGTGGTGGTGGCGAGTATTGGGTGCCTCGACGGGTGGGCATGCAAAGACGTACGGACTAGGTGACAACGACCGACTAATGCAAACACACTAAATGATACACTTAGACCTAATTGCAATTTGAAAACACTCCTTTTTTGGTATTTTGAAAGAATGCAATTTAAAACACTTTTTTTTTGTTTTGAAAAGAATGAGACTCGACTACACCCTAGACACGGCCAAGACTCGGTACGCGGCGGAGGTAATCGACCCGAAGGTCACTCGCGCAAGTGTGTGGTCTTCCCGGTAGGCGAAGCCTAACGGTCGGACAACACCTTTGGATATACCGAGTGAAGGTGTGTGTGGGGTAACCTTAGACTATGCAAGACTTATGCAACGACTACCCTAGACTCGACTTGCTCTGATACCAAACTGATGCGGGACGGACACGGGAGACGACACTATACAGTGCCACCCTCGGACTCTAATGAAGACGCGACCAGCAATACACACCAGGGAGACGCTAAGCCCGACACTACGAGCTCCTAGTGGCAAACGTCGCTAACAGAAGTACAAGCTCACTCGGCGTCCCATGCGAGGGAAAGCGTGGATCGTGCGCGGTTAAGGAACCGGCAGAGTTCAAGGTAGTCAGACTCACTTCCGGACTCGGATCGAGTCGCGGGACGGGTCACTCTCACGCTCACAGCGGTGACATGGACACACGGGCTAGGAACCTACACTCTCGGCAGCGGCCTAAGACCGTATACTAGCTAAGCAATGTAACGCCAAGAAGTTAAGACCTTTACCTCCACGCACCCGGCGTGGCGAAGACACCCCGGCTGACTTACGGACCCCCGGTTAACATAATTCACAGCGGTACAAAAGGATTCGACCCACTCCACGCAGGGAGGTAAAAGGTCACATGTGGGCCCCGGGGATCACGCAAATCAGGTTGACAGGCAGCATCTTGATGTCGACTCGACGCGCCGAACTCCGCGTTTTCGTGCTTCCCGAACGGCGGGTTCTGCGGGCCCGTGGGGCCCACGGATGGCGCTGTCCTCCGGATCTGCGGAGGTGGGTCCCACTATGATGGAGACCCCTGGTGGCGCGCCTCCACGGACGGCGGTCGGCCGGAGACACCGATTGGTGGCCGGTCGGGTCCGATCTTCAAGTTGTGGAATGGCTGCCCACGGATTTCAGTTCTGTTTTCCCTGCGCGCGCTCCGGCGAAAACAGCCGCTGCGGTCGATCCCGACGTCGGATCGGGACGCATGAGCTATCGTTGGAAAGCTCTCTTCAAATGCTTCAATCTAGACTCAGAGAGATCTGATGGATCTAGCCGGATCTAGACTTTAATGAATTTACAAATCCCTGTTGTACAGTAACCGAGACATCAGATTTACAGGGTACTTGTCTGAGAACCACCGTTGACCGCCTACTTGCCGTAGGAATCAGACTTCGAGCTCTTCTTCAACATTGTAGATAATCAAACCACGAAGCTGGGACAATTTTTAGAATTGGATTTGGAGGTGGTGGTGATTTGATAGGATTTTTGGAGTGTCTGGTGGTCGGATCTGGGAACTGGGGAACAGAACTGTAGCTAGGACTGAGAACGAATTTTAGAAAATATGAAATGGACGAACCAAAAATTAAAAAAAATGGTGGATGAAGGGATGGATGCAAGGAACACCCAGTTAAATTGGGCGAACCAAAGAAAATCAAAAAAAGGACCTAAGACTTAAAACTCTGGGCGGGTGGAAATGGAAACAGACAGTAGACAGATCTGGAAACTGTGATTGGACGAAAATAAAAAAATACCAAATGAGATCTTTATGACCAACCAAAATTCTGAGGACGTGCTGGACACCTCTGGGACATCCAGTAAAAGTCCAGCTCGATCTGAGGCCGTGGCTGAGACTGGAATTTCGTGGAAGTGGCTGTGGTACTGCGCGGACAGAACTCCGGCGGTGGCGATGGCGGCTCGTGGCGGCGGCGGCGGCGACCGGAACTGATAGGGTGGAGTCACACCACCAAGAGGCAGCCTTCACAGCTGCAAGGGGGAGAGGGAGAGAGGAAGGGGGCGGCCTAGGCCTTGCTCCAACATTAAGTTTGATTCAAATGGCATTAATTCCACTAAAATGAAAAAATACAACTCTTTATAGGTTACATGCCAAATCCAATATCCACCCTTAGATCTAGGTATGGGGGAATGGATGGCTTGGATTGGATGTGACCAACCACAAAAAGAAATATTTAAAAGAAACCAATTCATAATTTTATCCCATGTGGTCAAAGAAGGAGAGGAAAGAAAAGAAAAAAACTAACCAACCTAGCCTAATAATGCCAAAAGAGGGGGCGCCCCCTTCTTGGGCCCTTCTTGGGCCAAGTTGCTTCAAGGCTTGTTAAGGCCTTCCACAAGCCCATCTTATCCCAATCTAGGTGGCCCATGTGGAGTGGAGGCTTATATGGGCCTTAAGTGGCTTAAGAACCCAATATGAAGCCTAATGAGGCCTTATAACCCAATATGGCACTTAACCCTTAATGGACCCTAAAGGACTCACCCATTTGGCTTATTAAGAGCCTTACATTGAACCCAATATGACAAACCCAAATAAAACACTCATTACAACCCAATTACAAGGCAAACCATTGCTAAAACAATACAAGGAAATGCTAAAAATGACCAAGAATCAAGGTGGGGTTTCCAGGCTATCCCCGAGCCAAAGAGAAGCTGCTGTAGATCGAGTGGTGCTCCGTGTACGGTACAGATGGCTCGCCGGCTCGTGCCTCTCGCGTGCTCTGGTGTCCGCACCACGGTGTGCTTATTGTTAGTTGTGTTTGGAGATCATTTAGTTTCAGTTTGTTGTTGAGTCTTAGTGGTTGTTATTCCGTGTTGTATTAAGTTGCCTTTGAGATTACTGTATCAGTTTGGTTGTTAATGGTCATTTAGTATTTCCTTTCCATAGCACTTGTGTATATTTAGATTAGTTCTCTCTCTTTCCTGCTTGCCTCTGACTGTACGTCCCGATATTTCCGCCTTGTTCGGGGCGTGACAATTTCTGAGTAGGACCGAGCTGACCGTTGATGGCATCGCCGAGAGATAGAACAGCAAAACCTCGCCCGCAACGGGCTTGGAAAGCACCGGGGGTGAAGCTAGGAGCTCTTTGAGCTCTGCGAACGCTGTCTGGCATTCCCCGTCCCATACGAACGTAGCAGACGCTATTTTAGGCCCCCTCATTAGCTTGAAGAAGGGCAAGCATCGTTCGGCCGCACGGGACAGGAAACGACTGAGAGCGGCAACACGCCCCGTCAGACGCTGGACGTCTTTAATGCACGTGGACGGGCGCATGTCCAGGATGGCCTGGACCTTGTCAGGGTTTGCTTCGATCCCCCGCTGAGTGACCAGGAAACCCAGGAACTTCCCGGATCTTACTCCAAAGGCACACTTGGCGGGGTTGAGCTTCATGCTGTACTTCATGAGGGTGCCGAAAGTCTCGGCCAGGTCGGTGAGGTGATCGTGAGCCCTCGGGGTCTTGACGAGCATGTCGTCGATGTAGGCATCGACGTTCCGACCTAACTGTCCCTCGAACATATGGTTGACCAGTCGCTGGTATGTGGCTCCAGCATTCTTCAATCCGAAGGGCATCCGGGTGTAGCAGTACACGCCGTAGTCGGTGATGAAGGCGGTCTTCTCGACATCTTCAGGGCTCATTCGGATCTGATGATAACCCGAATAGGCATCCAGAAAACTGAGTATCTCGTTGCCCGAGATTGAGTCAACCAGTTGGTCGATGCTCGGTAGCGGATAGCAGTCCTTGGGGGTGGCCTTGTTCAGATCGGTGAAGTCTACGCACATTCGCCACTTGCCGGTGGTCTTCGGCACCAGGACGACGTTGGCTAGCCACGTTGGGTACAGGACCGGTCTGAAAAGACCAGTCTCTTGTCCCTTGGTGACCTGTGCCTTGATGATCGCCTGTTTCTCGGGCGCATGCTTCCTCCTCCGCTGCTGTACGGGCCTCACGGTGGCATCGAGGTTAAGCTTGTGCATCACAGTTTCCTCTGGTATACCAGGGAGTTGATCGTCGGACCAAGCGAAGACCCGGACGTACCCAGAAAGAAACTCCTTGTATTGCTGCTGTTCCTTCGGTGGTAGGTCGGAACCGATCCTCACTCCAAGGGCCGGGTCGTCGTTCAGGAATACCGTTAATAATTCGCCACCGGGCTCGGCGGTCACAGTTTTTCCTTCGACTCCCCTGGGGCCCTTATCCTTTCCGTCCGGCCTTGAGGCTTCCACCGAGATATTGTAGCACCTTCTAGCCGTGGCCTGGTTACCTCGGACTTCCCCCAACCCGTTTTTGGTGGGAAACTTCATTTTTTGGTGATAGGTAGATGGTACGGCCTTTATTCGGCTGAGAATTTTTCGGCCGAAAATGGCGTTGTACGCTATCATACCTTTAATCACTATGAAGTCCACTATGACCGTAACGGTTTTGGGTGGGGTGCCGATAGTGACCGGCAGGCTTAGGGCTCCCTCGGGGTAGGTGGCCAGGCCATTAAACCCGCACAGGGGTGTTCGGATCGTGCGGAGCTTGGATGGGTCTTCCCCCATCTTGAGAAAACAGTCATAAGATAATACATCGGGGGCGCTCCCATTATCAACCAAAATCCTGTCTACATTGCAGTGATTTATCGTGGCCGAGATAACGAGGGCATCGTCATGCGGGGTGCTCAGCCCTTCCAGGTCTTGGTCGGAGAAGACTATGACCTGGGGCTCCATTGGCGGGCCTTTGGGGGGCTCTAAGGCTCGGCTGGCCCGCTCGGCATGACGTTTCCTTCCTCGGCTGGTGTCGCCTCCCGATGCCGCTCCTCCAGAGATGACGTTGATGTGGACCCCTCGGGGGGCGTTGTCGATCTCCTCTGCGGCGTCTCGGTCTTCTTTGTGCCCGGTTGTGAACCTGGCTAGATGCCCCAGACGGATGAGGCGCTCGATCTCGTCCTGGAGCTGATGGCAATCTCCGGTGTGGTGCCTGTGGTCGCCGTGGAACAGGCAATGCCTGTCCCGCTTGCGATTCTTCGACCTCATAGGCTCGGGCTGGCGGAGAAGTCCCGAGTCTTTGATGTCTTCATAGATCTCGTAGACTGGTGCGGTCAAGGGGGTATACCGCTCGTACTTTCTCTTGCGCTTTCCTTCTCGATCGCGCTTCTTACTCGAGCCAGGGTTTGGCTCGGAGGTCCGCTTTTTGTCCCCCTCCCGACCCGAGCCGGTTGTGTCTCGGCAGACGCTGAGTACTTCTTCGCACTCGGCGTGGCGCAGTGCCAGAGTCACTAGCTCGGCAAGGGTCGAGGGAGGGTGGAGGACAAGCTCGCGGCGGAGATTCTCGTCCCCGGTGCCCCCGGTCAGTGCGGTTGTGGCTGAGGCCACATCCAGGCGGGGGATCCTAAGGGCTTCCGATTTAAATCGGTGGACGTAAGTCCGGAGCCTCTCCCCTTGCGCCTGTTTGAGAGCCAGGAGCCCCGCTACTGACCTTGGGGGGGCGCTACCGGCGAAGCTCTCCTTGAAAATTCGCCCGAATTGCCTGAAGTCTAGGATGGACCCCGGGGCGAGGGCTCGGAACCATGCCTGAGCGCCCTGGACCAGGGTGGCCGCGAAGGCTCGGCATTTGATGGGATCCGGCGTTCCATGCAGGGTCACCAGGGCGTCGAAGCTGTCGTAGTGGTCGGCTGGGTCGCCCTGGCCGTCGTAGAGCTTGAAGGTTGGGATGGAGGCTCTAGGAGAGACCTCTGCCTTCAAGATGTACTCGGAGAAAGGGGATTTCTCCTCGTCCTCCGGGAAAGAGGTCTTCTGCAGGGCGCGGAGAGCGCGCTCTTGCTCTGCGAACCGTCTTTCAAAATCTCGTAGCCGGAGGGACAGTTCCGGCTGTGACCGCGCCGTGGGGCTGGGGGGGGCGCCGTGGCGATCTCCCGGAGCACTGGTGCCTGGGCGCGGCGGCCTCGCCCCCTGCTTCCCTCTCCTCGGCGTGGAGGAAGCCTCTTGCTCCACAGGCGGAGCTTGCGAGGGTCCTCCGACGTCGTTGCGGAGGAGCTGTCGGCCGCGGAGGGTGAAGCGGCCTCCGGCGGTGTGCTGTGTTGCACTCCTTCGAGGGGGACTTCCTGACGGGGCGCGGGACCTCGCGTCCCGGGCCGCCTGGGCCCTCATGAGCTCCACGAGGACGTCCATCTTCTCGTTGAGGGCTTGGAAGGCGTTGGCGCCACCGTCGAGGGGTGCCCCTGTCTCCGCCGGGGGGGGTGGTGGTCCGTTAGTGGGGACGTTGGCGTTGGAGGGGGGGCTCTGCGAGACCCTAGGGGGGACGCCTCCCGCTGCTGCCACAGCCCTACCTGCCCCGCCGGCGGATCTCCTCCCTGAGCTTTTTCTCACCATCTTGACTCTTCGTGCGTTTCCCACAGACGGCGCCAGATGAAGAGGCGGAATCTCGCGCTGAGTCCTGAGCGGGCTGTGGATCACCAGAAGATGAATCTGCAAGAGGAGGGAAACGTATCAGAGGGCCCAGGGGATCTCCCTGGGGAAAAACCCTCCGATGGCTAAGTCAGTAGAGCGATGGTGGAAGCGATAATGGGGGGAGGAGAGAGCTGATGCGCGAGAATCCTCTCCACCAAGGGTGAAGCGAATCGTGCTCAGGAGCTTAGGGTATGTGAATGGCTAGTCCATCTTACCATCTTCTGGAGGGTATCCCTGGCTTAAATAGTGCGTCGCCTTTTAAGAGTCCGGTGAGCTGAGGGCTTCCCGGCGGGAGTTACGTCTTCAGCGGGGGCTTTCATGGCCGGATCGTGGAGGCGTTATCCCCTTGGAGTTCGGCAGCTCCCATGACTCTCCCGCTGGCGGAGGACTCTGAACGGCCGCACCTGCAGATAATCAAGCGGTCTCACCGAGCTACGGGGATGCTAGCTCGTGTCCGAGCGATAGACATGGCCCGGCGAAGGTGGGGTCGGATAGGTCGGCTGGAGCCTCTTTCTCTCAGTCGGAGAGTGGGCTTTAGACCGGACCTTCCATGCGACCTGACCGTTGTCTCGGGCCCTCCGAGCCTAGAAGGCCGCCGGGGAGAGTTGGTTCCTCGAGTCTTTATTTATTGAGCTTTTCTTCCCTGAGTGGGCCTAGTGGGCTATCACTCGGGTGGGCTCGCCTAGTTGGACCGCGTGGGTCTTGTTGGGCTGCCTTGGTGGTGGGCTGCGGAAATCCCCCTCTCCACTTAGGTTAGGGGCGGGTGACTTATCCGAGTTAGTTTATCCCACCCTTAATCTTAACTCGGGTGAATTAACTCATTCCACATATTTTTTAGGAATGAGTTAATTCACTTTAACTCTATCCGACCCGAGTTAAGAAAAAAATTATCAAACAAAGAGTAACTCATTCGACCCCAATTAACTCACTCTAACGAAATTTAACCCGTTATCAAAGTGACCCTTATTTCTTAATCACATTGATGTCATTAAACCACCCTAACTAGAATAAAGGATTCCGAACTTATCTTGGGATATGTTGGCACTTGAGCCTGAAGGTTAAAATTATCAAGTGATATCTTAAACTTAGTAATTAATAAGTTTTTCCCTCGAACACACGGTGCAATCTCAACGTAACGTGAACGGGCTTTCGATCGAAGCTAGTTATGTGCAGGAGATTCTCATTTTACATGCAAGTAAGATGAATAAAAATGACAGTACCGATCGACGACGATGGATATAACTGAAATCCATTCTAAATAGTATTTATACGGAGTCGAAGAGAGGAGAGAATCATGGATCGAAGGGGAGAGTGGTGCATTGTCTGCTTTGACAATAGGGCTGCATTCGTGCTTTTGTTATTAATATGCGAATAGTACTTCCATTGAATCCAAAGCCACCGATCACTTATAATCAGTAATGACGTTACACAAGAAATGCACGTCATAGCGAGGATTATGGCTATCAATGGGCTTAGTCTATCCGACAGATCCGCGAGTTTGATCTGATTTTGAGTCATATCGTTAGCTCTTTTTTAGTCCATGAATTTTTAATCGGATTTAAAAGTCTGACCCGATTAGACCCACGGGTTGAACTCAGGCTTTGAGTTCGGCCCGCGGGTCGACCCGGCCCGTTCTTTTTTTTATTCTCACTTTAAATTTTAAAAATTATTTCGTTAAAATTATGTTAATTTATTTAATTAAAAAATTTAAATTCTCTTTTCACATAAGTTATGTAATTAATATTAAAATTTTAATTAATTTAATGAGATTATAAATTCTATATTATTAAATATATTATTTTTAATTATTTTTAATTTTTTATTTAAGTTATCGAGTCGGACTGGATTTTAGTCGGACTTTGTATTTTTTAAATAATGTCGGGTCCGGGCTGACCCGACCCGACCTAAGGCGGGCCCGGGCCGAGTTTGAGCTTTAATATAAATAACTAAGGCCCGGGCCGGGTCCACCTAAATCCGACCCGGACCCGTCCCATTGACATCACTAGCGAGGATAGTCGATCGGGTTTGAAATATAAAACACACAGATCTGGTTATCTCTTCACATGAATGATCCTTGTGTGAAGGCTCACAAGAAACAGAACAGACACATGGTATTATCTCAATGTGAACTTTCAGCAAAACTTGCAACCCCATCATTAATTCCCGATCTTCCAACAACAGGATGAGTTATTGGATTAGAAGATTATGGGATAACATCTACACCCCTCCATCGGAATATCGGATGTTCTGTGTTCATCCAAAGGATGCCCAGTAAGTCCAAAAAAATGTCTCAAAGTAGTTTCTCAATATCCTACTGCCTCCGTTGTACCTGGCCGATCGGACAAGGCTTCCGAACTTTGATTCTTCAACAATGAATAAAGTATCAAATTTCTTTCCTATCTCTTTCATGGCCATGGGCCGGCCCATTAAGACGACGCTTCCCCCCATTAAAGGTTGCAGGTTGCTGGTCGAATCCGGCGAGTGGCTTGCCGCTGATTTCACGCCGCAAGTTTGGACTAAAGCTATTATTGCCCCTGTCAAATGGAAGACGTCTTGTTCGACGTTCTCCACGTTCATTCCGTTAAAATCACAGGTTTTGGGGGGCCGTAGAGCCCACTCCTGATGCAATTTCTTGGGCTGACCAGAGCTTGGTTAACAGTTTGGACGATTTTGGGATGATTTTAACCTTGAAAGGAGAATTATACCATCAACCATACAAGTTTGGAAGTTTACACGAATTTTGTATCCAAAGAACTTTGAGTCAGTCCAAGTTAAGCTTTATTACCTAGCTTTTACGTGCGGATTCCTTTAATTTTAGGTAATCTATTTTTACTATGAAAGATTTTTGCATATATATCTTTATAAATATTATTTTTACCAACTAGACCTCTAATTTAGATCTATTATCAAGCATATTCTTGAAATATCTCAAATTTTTGTGCTTATGCCCCTATCGTTCCCGGCCATAGAGAGAGAGAGAGAGAGAGAGAGAGAGAGAGAGAGAGGAGGAGGGGATGCTAACTTGAGGATAGGTCCACCTTAACCTATATTTCACTCTGATTAAGCAGACGGGGATTATAGTGAGGGCATAATTGTAAGTGTAACGGTCTGAAAATGGTTGTCCACTTCTCGATCAATATTTCCAATAATTTATTTACTTGGGATCGAAAGCCTTGCCGGAGAGAGACATGCAACCACCGAGGAAAGGTCAGAAGGAGTCCTGAGAGTTATCCTAGGGGACAACCCTCCGACGGTCAAGTTAGGTAACGACGAAAAGGGAGGAGAGTATTTGAGAGAGGGAGAGACAAAGAACGAGAGAATTTTAGGGAAGGTTTCTCGTGTGTACGTCTTACCTCCTAGTCGTTGGGTCAGTGTTCTACTTAAACCATCACCAGGGGAGTTGACAGTTGGGTTACCGTAACAGGGGGAGACGTGAACTACCCAGCTCGCGTGTCTAATGAGGCAATAGGGCATGGGCATTGACTCACCGTTTTCAGTTGGGGAGATAGCTCCGCCATTAATATGACAAGGACGCCAGCCATTAGTGAGGTAGGGATCGTCGGAGAGGGTGTGAACTTGCGCTGACAGGGGGAGTAGCGTAGGCGGGTCCCGATCACGTCGCTGGACGGGAGCGTCGTTCGCCATTAATGCGTAGCAGCTTTCGTGTACCGTGGCTGATGTCGAAGAAGGCGTACGCGGGTACGGTCCCTACTCTAGGCCTGCGTCGGGGCAAGGGGCATAATGGGCCGCCGCCCAGATAGCGTAGTGGGCCTGGAGAGTGAGCTCTCGCGATGGGTTGGAGGATGGGCGTTATTGAGCTAGTGAGACGGGCCCTCCTCAGTGAGCATTCAAACTATTTCAAAAGTATTGTTGATAATATGTTTAAATTAGATATTTATTTGACAAAATTAACATTTATAGGGATATATATGTAAAAAAGTATTATATCACCGTTTTCCACGTTCTTTATCAAAGGTAAATATATAGATACTATTTAATTATTGACTTGAGCACTACGTATTGTCACCTTTCCGAGTTAAATCCAAATCCAATTGAGTAACTGAGGCCGAATCCCCGCAGGGCCAAATCTGACTTTACCTTCCTTATGTTGTTACTTCAGATCTCACTCTTGACCTCGCTTGTCTATGTAATTGTTTCAGACTCTCTCCGTTTTTATAACTACTAAGTCCCCCCCCCCTCCGAAGTTACCTTTTATTTCGTCTGCAATCGTGACTTGGATGAAAGGTACAACACATCGACGTCGTAAGATACGCAAACATCTCTCCTTATGCTCATTGGAGTTCCTTATTCTTTATGGAGTGATGATTTAAGTATCCGAGAGTTTATCCGAACGCACTCGTTGCAGTCAGAACTTTGTTTTATGCGGAAGAACGCTCAATCTTGTCACCCAATCTCGCCTACGGAGCCCCTCGTCAACGTCATTACTTCAAGGGAAATCTAGCGCCAACAGATCGGATCCACGCTCGATTCCTATGTCATATAAATTCCACTTGTGGCTATTCTAACTCGTTTCTCCCTTCCTAAATTCTGAAGTGTCACATCACAGTTCTTAAAAGGTTCATAACGTGCACTACAACTAACACGAGTAAGTGGTTGAAATCTGAGGAGTCCTTGTAAACCAGGTGTCGGCCAACGATGGAGGGACGGCCTTGGCTAACGTGTGTCGTCTGCCGTCGACGATTCTTGAACCAGGTAAAAGCTCCAGAGAAATAAAAATTCTTGAATATCAATTAATTAATTTAACAAACCCGTCACGAAACTGGCCAAACTCAGTAACATCAGCT
Organism: Amorphophallus konjac; assembly: GCA_022559845.1. Classification (NCBI taxonomy): domain Eukaryota; kingdom Viridiplantae; phylum Streptophyta; class Magnoliopsida; order Alismatales; family Araceae; genus Amorphophallus; species Amorphophallus konjac. The sequence continues at coordinate 31,585 of CM040128.1, forward strand.
GAAAAGGTTTCGAACGGGGACGGAGACTACCTGACTTCTCGGATGAGTTAATATGAATTGAGTTAATATGAACTCACCCTTAAATATGATGAGCATATTGTTTTGAGGGATCACTCTTCATAGAAAAGAGTACAAACTCGAGTAATTTTATGTTTTGAGACGATCTTTTCTTGACAGAAATGTGATTAATTTATGTCCACATGAAGGACTTTTTTTTCAGATATACGTCATAACAAAATATCATTAAGTGTCTAATGATCCACAACTCTTTGGTCTCATCCTCGTTTCTTAAGAACCAAGAGCATGACCACGCACGCTTTAACTGGACACGAAATGCCGACATTCAACGGCCGCCAAAATTACTACTATAAAATGGGGGTGCCCATGGGCTACCCACCAGCTTCCGCGCGCCACACAGCAGATCCACCACTGCATCACAACATCACCGATGAATCCCCCGTCTCCTTCCTCCTCTGTCTCATGGATCACCGCCCTCTGCTTCCTCTTCTCTACCATTATCCTCCCGGAGGTCCCTGTCATGGCGGCCGACATGACCAAGACGTACATCGTCCACATGGACAAGTCCGCCATGCCGGCTGCCTTCTCCGACCACCACGCCTGGTACACCGCCACCCTCTCTGCCGCCGCCACAACCGGCCAGCAACTCCGCTCCGGCGCTTTTTCTGATCCCCTCCCTGCTGGCCAGCACGAGCAACTGATCTATGCCTATACCCATGCAATTGATGGCTTCAGCGCACGCCTTACAACCTCCCAGCTGGAGCGGCTTAAGGCGTCCCCTGGGTTCCTGTCAGCCTACCCGGATTTCCCCCTCAAGTTGGCCACAACTCGCACGCCGGACTTCCTGGGGCTCAGCGCGGCCTCCGGCATCTGGCCGGAGTCTCACTATGGCGAAGGCGCCATTATTGGGGTGGTCGACACCGGGATCTGGCCGGAGAGCGAGAGCTTCAAGGACGACGGCATGCCGCCCGTGCCATCCCGGTGGAGGGGCGCCTGCGTGCCGGGCGAGAACTTCACTGCCGCCATGTGCAACCGGAAGCTCATCGGGGCTCGGTACTTCAACAAGGCCGTGCGGGCCGAGAACCCACCCATTCCCATCGTCGACTCTCCCCGTGACACCCTCGGGCACGGCACCCACACGGCGGCCACGGCCGCCGGCAACTTTGTCAAGGGGGCGAGCTATAACGGCTACGGCTCCGGCACGGCCAGGGGAATCGCGCCGCGCGCCCACCTCGCCATCTACAAGGTCATGTTTTGGCAGGCGTTTATAGGCTTCTCCGCCGCCGACGTGCTGGCGGGGATCGACCAAGCCATCGCGGACGGGGTCGACGTCATCTCCATTTCTATGGACATCGGCAATCCACAGCCGCTCGACGAAAACCCCGTCGCGATTGCGGCCTTCTCCGCCATGGACAAGGGCATCTTCGTCTCCGCGGTTGCCGGAAACAGGGGTTCATCTTACAAGACCATATTCCAAGGCATCCCGTGGGCGCTCACAGTCGGGGAGAGCACGATCGACCGCCAGTTCGCCGGCACGGTGGTCCTAGGTGACGGTACCACCATAAACGGCGGATCGCTCTACTCGGGGGAGCCAACGTCCACAAAGCAGCTGCGTATCGTCTCCAATGTCAACTGCGAGAACGATACGCAGCTGGCGGAGAACAAGCAGAACATCGTGGTGTGCAGAGGGTTAGAATCTAGTTACATTGTGGACATGGAGATCGAGGTACGGGACGCAAAATTAGCCGGAGCCATCTTCTCGTCCTATCCCGATCTCATGGAGAGATTTATAAAGTACGAGTTCCCAGGGACATTCGTCGATCTTGAGCAAGGCGACCGAATTCTGGCCTACATCAACAGGACCACCAACCCAACGGGGAGCCTTCGCTTTAGGGAGACCATCACCGGCACGCGGGCGCCGGCGGTGACCAGGTCGAGCTCCAGGGGCCCCTCGCTGAGCTGCCCGGATGTCTTGAAACCCGACCTCGTGGCCCCCGGCTCCCTTGTGCTGGCGGCCTACTCCGCTGTTAACGCAGTGTCCAGGCGCCACGGCGAAGATGTGCATGGCCCCTTCAACATCATCTCCGGGACGTCTGTAGCCTGCCCTCACACCGCCGGGGTGGCCGCCATGCTCAAGGTGCTCCACCCCGACTGGAGCCCGTCGGCGATCCGCTCGGCCATGATGACGACGGCGAACCCGGTGGACAACACCGGCCGCCCCATAATCGATCTGCAGAGCGGTGAGGCCACGACACCGTTGGCCATGGGTTCGGGGCAGCTCGACCCCAATAGGGCGCTGGACCCTGGTCTGGTCTACGACGCCGGCGCCGACGACTACCTGCGGTTCCTCTGCGCCATGAACTTCACAAAGAAGCAGATCCAAACCATCACCCGATCGAAAGCTGAGGTGGGCTGCTCGGGGGCGCCCTCGGCATTGGACCTCAACTACCCCTCCTTCATCGGCTACTTCGACCCCGGGGACCTTTCGTCCACCCCCGGAAAGAGAATCGTGAGAGAGTTCCACCGGACTGTGACGAACGTCGCCGACGGGCCTTGGACGTACAAGGCGATGCTGACGAAGATGGACGGGTTCTCGGTCAGCGTGAATCCGCAACGCCTGGTGTTCAAGCAGAAGCACGAGCAGCAAAGCTTCACGCTCAGGATGGTAGGTCACAGGAACCTGACCTCGACCGATGTGATCCATGGCTCATTGAGCTGGGTAGATGACCAGGGCAAGCATGTGGTGAGAAGCCCCATCGTCGCCACCACCCATGATCTCCCACAAGACGACGATGACTGAGATCGTCTATTTTACCTTTTGTTTTTTCAATTTGTCTCAGTATCCTGTAGTTTCTTTTTTTCTTTTTTTGGTACCGCACACTATCCCGTAGTTGGTGGTGGGTAAAGAAGTTGTAAGAAATAAGGGCCCGTTTGAGAAATTAGGGGGGTACGTAATCCACCCCGAAGGGTCGATTATCATACTCGAGGTCGATTAAGTGAGATGTGTGAGAGGGGAGGCGGGACCCATCGGGAGATTCTCTCTCTCCGATTACGCTAATCTCCCAACAACCCCGCAAACAAAGAGAACCTAATGGAATAAATATGTGTGCATCTCTATAATAAGACTATAAATTTTATAGGTAATCTCATCTTGCTTAAGCGCTGAATTTGTGGAAGAAAGGAGAAATGGACGGCGCTCTCTCTCTCTCTCTCTCTCTCTCTCTCTCTCTCTCTCTCTCTCTCTCTCTCTCTCTCTCTCTCTCTCTCTCTCTCTCTCTCTCTCTCTCTCCTTGTTAAGAGTAAATTTGTGACTATTTATCTGTATTCGGCGGATAATATGTTAACCAAGTGTGCCTATTAATTCTAGATGAACAGTACGTGAAAATTTTTTTTTATTTAAGGATGATTGTATATATATACCTCCAAAATCTCTCATATTCTGCTGTACATTCCTATATCTTTCACATTATTGTACACCCGCCATTTATATTAAATAGGCGCGAGAGGTAGATGGAACAGTGGATGCGCATTTTGTGAAAAATAGATGAACCCCAATGATTTCCTGGAATATCTCTTGGGAGGAAAGATACGTGAGGCACTCGGGTCAAACTTTCACCTGATCCAGTAGTGACCCAAACAAAATATTAGAGGGCTAGTAGGCCTGCCTCTACGTACGCAGTAGACAGTGATCTCTACTTATATAAGGAAGAAACCCTATTGCTGCACCCTCTTGGGTGCACAAAAAAAAAATTAATTTTTTTAGGTAATTTGGGGGACGAATTATCAATCCATACTGGACCGTCTGATGTTAGAGCCGATGTCTTTTTTTCTAAAAGGAATAGAGCGATCAAAGTTGGTCCATTAAGAAGATATTGTTTTTTGTAATTTTTTATAGTCGTCCGATCAAAATCAGATGATATGCTTAGGCAATTTGCTAGGCAAACAACCTACACATATTTTAAAATATTACTTTTTACATGTACCGCATGGCGGTGCAGCAAGGAACTGCGGCGGGGTAAAACTCTACGGAGAAAGGCAACTTTTTCCATGTGGGTTTGCACATATAGAGATGAGCAACCTTTTTTTTTTAAATTCTGTGGGCTTGAACATTACGAATCTTTCAGCCCGGCCAGCAGACGCTTTTTTCAGCCCGGCCCAACGAATGTCTTCCCCGAAAAGCCCATGACGCCGCAAGGGGCTGGATCCATTGAGCCTTAGGCCCAACGGATCCTGCATCCGATAACCAGCCAAAAGCGTCCTCCCCTCCCGGCCCGGGCGTGCGTAGGATCTGTCACCCCGCATGAAAGGCCAGGCCCAGTTTGTTTCCGGTGAAAACGAGTTGGAGTCCAAATGGAGACGCCCAGCAGACCCCACAGCCCAATAAGCCCGCACAATACCCTGCGGTTCAGCACCTTACCCTGCGTCGCTAAACTAAAAAAAAAACGAGTCAAAAGTTAGTAATATCACTAATTAATACCAAGATGCGATCACCGCAGGTGACGCGATCGCATTATTAGGAAGTTTCTTCGAGGAGGAAGAGGAGGAATCCCATAAAAAGACCAAAGAAGAACCAGATGGCGGAGCTGAGGCGAGCAGCAGCGGCATCACCACTGCCGTGAGGGGAAGGAGGAGGAGGAGGAGAAGAAGAAGAAGAGATCTGCCCCACCTGCGAAGATGCACGCCAAGACAGACTCGGAGGTCACCAGCATCGCCCCGTCGTCGCCGACCCGTTCCCCCCGGCGCCCCGTCTACTACGTGCAGAGCCCCTCCCGCGACTCCCACGATGGCGAGAAGACCACCACCTCCTTCCACTCCTCCCCCGTGCTCAGCCCCACCGGCTCCCCGCCGCACTCCCACTCCTCCGTCGGCCGCCACTCCCGCGAGTCCTCCTCCAGCCGCTTCTCCGGCTCCCTCAAGCCCGGCGGGTCCAGGAAGATCTCCCCCAACGACGTCGGCCGGGGCGGCGGCGCCGGGCGCGGCCGGAAGCACGACAAGTCCTGGAAGGAGTGCACCGTGATCGAGGAGGAAGGGCTCCTCGACGAGGAAGGCGAGAGGAGGGGCATGCCCCGCCGCTGCTACCTCCTCGCCTTCGTCCTGGGGTTCGTCGTCCTCTTCTCCTTCTTCTCGCTCGTCCTCTGGGGCGCCAGCCGGAACCAGAGGCCCGAGATAACCATGAAGGTAGGCCCACTTCCCTCCGGAGCATCTCTCCTTCTCCAGATCTACCCCACTTCGTTTCCCCGCTGCAGATTCCCCATTGGTCGTTCTCTAGTCTAGATTAATCTGTTCACAGATCGACGGTGTTCCCCCCCCCCCCATCCCTAACCAAACCTTGTGCAGACCGTAACATTCGAGGACTTCAACATCCAAGCCGGGGCGGATTCCAGCGGTGTGCCGACGGTCATGGTGAACATGAACGCCACCGTGAAGCTCACCTTCCGGAACACCGCAACCTTCTTCGGCGTCCACGTGATATCGACGCCGGTGGATCTGTCCTACTCCGACCTCACATTGGCCAGTGGAAACGTGAGCATTCTATGAGAAACAGCCATCGTTCCTCTACACTTCCTTTTAGATTCCTTCCGACCCTCTTCAATCTATATGCAGATCAAGAACTTCTACCAGTCCCGGAAGAGCCAGAGGACGCTGGACGTGCCGGTGGTGGGGAACAGGATCCCCCTCTACGGGGGCGGCTCCAGCCTCAGCAGCACCCCGGGCAGCGCCGGCGCCGGCAGCAACAAGGGGCAGCCCGTGCCGCTGGGCCTGAGCTTCACGGTCAGGTCCCAGGCGTACGTGCTGGGGAAGCTGGTGAAGCCCAAGTTCTACACCACCGTCCGGTGCTCGGCGGTGATGGACCAGAACAAGCTCAACACCCACGTCTCCCTCAAGAACTCCTGCAAGTACAGCTGAGCGAGACCCACGCAACACACAGTAACCACCCCTCCGCCATTGTTTTTTTCTTCCTTCGACAGCAAGACTCTACGCGTACCGGTCCATTTATTTAGGTCCATTTTCCAGTTGTGGGGGAGGGGAAGACAGCTAAGAGCCTTGCTGGCGGGCAATTCACGTGCCCGCCGCGTGGTGGGTTTTTGCACATGACCACACGAATTATTTATCGAGGGAGATAGCAAAAATAAATGTTTTTTTGTTGTTCTTATGGGTCTTCTTTCTCCTTGAATCAGTGCCCTAACATGTTCCAACACTCGTAGGGTGGGCACAGCCTCTCAACAGTGGGGTGTTTCTGGGCTTTTTTTGTATTCGTTTGTTCCTTTCTTTCTGGTGGGGGTTAACCTTTTGGCTACGCTGGTTGCCCCCTTGCCTTTACTTGTGTTGCCACTGTGTATTGTTGGGTCCCTGTAACGATTCTATTTAGTTCTCTATTCATTCACCACGTATTATGTTAATGCAATAAGGTTATGACTTTGTGATAATTTATGTGTTTATATACCTGTGACTGTTGTAGTCGCCTGGAAGTGGCATATATCAATGTTCGGACCTTGTGAAAGGTCAGAAAATAGATGAAGCATGTGGGAATTCTTATGCAGAATGGTAACGCAGGAGTTTCCAAGAAGAAAAGGCTGTGTTACTTGAAGCTACTCGCCCCATCTTACAAATGCTTGCAACTATTATCATGGTGCACTTATCATACGGAGCATTTAGATAAGAAAACCGTTTGATAGTAGGGCTGTCAATGGATCGGGCTGGCCGATAGGTCCGCGGGTTTGACCCGATTTTGGGTCGGGTTGTAAGATCTTTATTGGTTCGTGAATTTTTAATCGGGTCTAAAAGTCTAGTCCGGTTAGGTCTGTGGGTCGGGTTCGGGTTTTGAGTTCGGCCCGCGGGTCGATTCGGTCCGTTCTTTTTTTTTATTCTCACTCCACATTTTAAAAATTAATTAGATACAATTATGTTATTTTACTAAATTAAAATTTCTAAACCTCTATTTTCATACCAATTATATAATTAATATCAAAATTATAATTAATTTAGTAAGATTATAAATTTTATATTATTAAATATATTATTTTTTATTATTTTTATTATTTTATTTAAGTTGTCGGGTCGGATCGGATTTTAGTCAGATTTTATATTTTTTAAATAATATCGGGTCCGACCGGGCCTGGCTCGACATAAGTCGGGTCGGGTTTAAACTTTAATATTGACAAGTCGGGCTCAGACTAGATCGACTTAACTCTAGCCCAGATCCGACCCATTGACAACCCTAATGGATACATGTGGGTGGAGATTTGTATCTTCCTGTGATTGTGTCTATGAGATGATCCATGTACAAATAATAGAGGACTACCATATTGACGGTGGAATATGATGGTAAATAACCTCGACGATGCGAGATGAATATTGGTTCTCCTAAGAGATTATCATAAGAGCGGAGGTAAAATTTTATCCTTGTAAAAGGGTTCTCTTGAGTTAAGAGATGAAGATCTGGGTCAAAAAATGTAGAGACTAAAATATGGTATCTCGAACCTCATATCATATTTTTATGATTCCTTTTAGTGAAAGAGATATCAGTCGTCTTGAGAAAATCTGTAACAAGTGAACAACACGTCAGAAGGAGTCATGAGTGAGATCGTAAGGGATAATTCTCAATCTCCTCGAAAAAAGGAGCAAGTGTTCGAAAAAAAGGAGCAAGTGGTCGGAGGGGGTAGTGGGAGAGTTGAGAGTCTGAGACAAAGTGTCCGGTGACAGAGGAGAGTGTTCGGACGCGAGTGTTAGAGAGTTCGGAGAGAAATGAGTAATTGGAGAGATCTATGTAACCAGGCTTTGTGTGTAGGTGAGATATGGTAGCTCTTACTTATAAGATTGCGATGTACTTTATCTGTTTCACATGTTTCCTGACTTAGTGGAGAGTGGAGGCAATGGGTTGTTTGATTGTGGAAGCGTCGGTTACATATTTGCGAGTTACGTGGTAGTTGAAGGGGCAGAGCAGATGACAAATGACACTGGGTGATAATCCTTCGCCTAGTTATCTGGAGTAACATTTATCATTATTACGGTAATGACTCTTGCTAAGAACGTGGGGCATGATCGCGTGCGAAACACGGATGGATCAATCCTTAGTGAGTCTTGGTTGACAATGTTCTTAAATTACGAGCAGATTAATAATAGCCCGTAGTGCGCTCGGAGAATTTCCCCTTCCTCAACGGCCGTTGCAAACGTGAGCGTGCTTGAAGTTGGTTTCACGTGATTTTGGAGTCATTGCTATCTATATTTTCTATATACACACGTTAGACGGCCTTAAAAATATGAACAACCATTTTCTCTCTCTTTTTGGGTTTCCTTCACTGCACACTTCATTGGTCCCCGCAATTTTTTCTCCTGTCTACGTTGTTAAAAGTAAAATCCAAGCTTATCATAGTTATCTTAGAGGGCGGGTGGATAAGAGAGAGAGGAGATTATCTATTCTAAGGTCGTCGTACTTCTAAAAGATTGTTGGTGTGAGATCCATATATCGGGTGGCAATAGAATTTTTTCAATACATCTTAACTCGACAGATTATATTTCTAATCTTCAACCCGACAGATTATATTTCTAATCTTTTTATTTATTCAGATCTAATTATTTTTATTTATAAGTTTTATTTTCAGTAACAAAATTTTCAACACTGTCGACACATAAAGAGTTCTCAGTGAAGTGGCTTCGGCGTGTTATTTTCCGATGGGTGAGAATGGCTTGTCTGCTCTTCTGATATTCGGGCATGACATTTTAATCGAAAGATGTGAACGGCAAGACAAATGAAGGCTAGCTCCTTCCTTATCCTATCTTTCAAAAATAAAGTGCCAAGTTAACTAAGTGGTAAAATGTCCAGTAATGTGGCGTTTTGATTGCTACTTCTAACTTCAAAATCATTATTAACACGAAGAGAAATGAAATCGTTTCATTTTCTTCTTCCATTGATGAGTAAGAAATCACAGTCGTTGATCAATTTCGTCGGTGATCGGTGTAATCTAAATTTACAGCATCAATCCTGACAGGCATATACATTAACAAAGAACAGGAATGTAGGATATAATACTCCGATTCTAAACCTTCTTTGCTTGCACTTTAAAACATTTAAATTAGAAAGACTATAAGATAATACATCACCACTGCATCCTTATTTCCTTCTCCAACCTACCTATGTTTTCTGGTCGTAAATCTAAGCGGATTTTAGGGCGTATTTGAGAACACACTGAACCTTGGCTTTTGAGCCATAATCTTCGACCGTCCTCAATTTTTAACAAACGTCCAAGATGTTCCTGAGTTTTTGAGTGGAAAGAAAAATCTAAGGAGAGAGACTATAGAAACAAAAGTAGGCTCCATCTAAGAATCCTTATAAACAAGTGTAGGAGAGATTTTGAAGATTTTTAATGATTACAAATCTTAGATGAACTAGAGATTTGTCCATTGAGGAAATTTTTGTGAGAATGGAAAAGTGAGGTACGTTCTCAACGCGCCCTTAGGACAACCATGCGAATTAATAGTGGTTGACAATTGACCCCGAATCCAACTCGTAAGACCCACCCAACTCAGCAAACCAGACCCGTTAAATGGTGAGTCCTAGAAATAGTCGAGTGTTTATGAAAATGCAAGAGGACACAATCGGGTCCACAATAACGGTTCTGTTTAAGTATGTAGAACTGCATAAGGCTGTGGATGATAACTTGAGGCCCAACAATCGTCGCCAAACTCTACACGAACATGTGCCAGATGGGCACTCTACCAAGTGATAGGCCGGGAGAAAATCACTAGGCAAACAACGTGGCACCGGTAAGTTTCAACTCAAGATACTCGAACAATAACTCGACCTTAAGTTACTCCGAAGACCTAGAGAACTAACTCAGTCCCAAGTAGGAGGCCTGAGTTACCAAACCCATCTTAGGAAGAAGAGTGTTAACTTGGATCCTAAGAAAGGGTCTTAACTCAATCTCTAGTCTACTGAGCTTTAGCTAAATTCTTGGAGAGCCTTAACCCAATCTCTGATCTATTGAGTTTTAACTCGATTATCGAGAATCTTAGCCAAATTCTTGGTCCTAGTCCATCAAGTCTTAGCTCGATTACTAAGGGCCTTAGCCTGATTTCAGGTCCATCAAGTCTTAGCTCTATCACCGAGGGACTTAGCCCAATCTCCGGCCATCAGGACTAAACTAGAACTGGTGATTCCAAAACTAGAGGATTACATCATTTTACATGGAAAAAAAAAAGAACAATACCTTAACACGAAACTCACTTTGAATAGTTTGGCTATTTGATGAAGGTTCTTAAGAACTCGGTTGCTTCTCTCGTTAATGTCTACATCTAATCAAACAATCAAAACTGATTTCAAAAGATGCACACAACCAAATAATAAAATTGAGTTCTTGAATTTAAAAACAACTAAAATATCACAATTTGAGCCAACGCACACGTAACAAACTTTCAAAATTTCATCTCCAACGTAAGAGTGAGAGCTGCTTATGTTGAACCGAAGGCACCCTTATCTTGACGTGAAATGCCGTACACCATCACATTCACATGTCTTTCACCACAAACCAAACAACAATATATATATATATATATATATAACTTTATATATATATATATATATATAACTTTATATATATATATATATAACTATCTGTTATATTTAAGTATATAAGCATATTAAAATTTCTAAATAAAAAATAGCGTTCCACCACCAGCAGCACCACCACCACCGCGAGTGCGCTCTTTTCTGCTTCACGGAAACAAAGCAACCCTTGCTTTTCCCAAAGGCCAGGGGAACCCACTTCCACCTCTTTGATTTTCTTCTCCCCGCGCCGCCCATTCCAGTGAAATGTTGCAGCACCGTAATGAAAAACTGGATACAGCTGTGTTACACGGCAGAACAGAGGCCACGGGGGTATGCCACCACTCAAGAGTCAAGACTAGAAGCCACAACATCGAAGAGCTAGAGAGGGGGACCAAAAACCCTTTTCATGTCCTTCAATTAAAGAAAAGTCCGGGAGATAAATGAGGCAGTAAAAAGATTGGAGAAGAGAACGTGAACAAAGTGGAATCCGATGAGAGAGTTATTAGAAGTCATTATCTTTTAGTTGTCGGCAGTAGTATAAGGCAACGGGGCAGCAGTAATAAGATAAAGAAGAGCGTTGATACCAAGTGCCAACTAATTAAAACCACCAACACTTCAAGCTGTAATCAATGCACGTCGCAAGAACACATCGGATTCCGACTGAGGATCTATGGGGTAGAGAGACACCCGGCCTGCAATGCCATCCAAGGATTACAGAACTCAGATCAACGGAGAAATAGATGGGAAAATGAAAGCGTTTGGGACAACCGGGGACACATGCTCAGGTTTAGGGCCATCGCATGTTTCTACGTTAGAATGAGTGGACATAGCCAAACCCTTGGGGCAGATCATCCCAAACTCCAAGGGGATTTTTTTATACCAAATTGTAGATAGATGCACATTGATCGCAATGTCATTTCAATCCCTCATGAAATGGCATAAAAAGGAAACAACTTCGTTGCACATGTCCAGTAATACCCACATTACATAAATAAACCCAGATCTGCTGGAGAGAGCCTCTAGCCGACACAATCCTCTAGCCGATCATAAACAGAGCTAGAATACACCTAAACATTACCCAGACCCAAGTACCAGTGGCCGCAGAGGAGGAGGAGGATGTGATATTCCGAAGACGGTGCGACCTCTAACTCCTGCAGCGGGTGATGGCCGAGCAGCCCCGGTGGTAGGGGTTGACGGGGCCCCGTGCCCGGTAGCAGTTGTGGGTGTAGTAGGACCGGCCGGAGCGCGGGGGGCAGGGGACCCTGTTGGCCAAGAGGGCGCCGTAGGAGATGTAGTAGTGGATCATGCGCCAGAAGAGCGCCCTCCTGACGCCGGAGGCGCCGCCGGCCATGTCCCCGTCCACCGCGTCGACCTCCCCCTCCGCCCCCATTTCGCCGAGCGAGTAGATGGAGGTGGTGGTCGGCCACTCGAAGGCGTCCATCATCAGCTGCAGGCTGGTGTCGTCGACCTGCGCCTGGCCTAGGCGGCCACCCCAGCTGCTGAGGCAGAGCAGCAGGACGAGGAACGGGAGCCTAGGCAAGACAGCCATGGCCAGAGAGAGAGAGATGGGGTGGAGCTGGGTAGCGCGGCGGTTGTGGCAAATCTATAGCCTATAGAGAGAGAGAGATAGAGAGGAAGCAATGGGCGGCGGAGGCGGGGGAAGAGGACCAGAGGAGGAAATGGGCCAGAGAAGTGTCGGAAGTATCACATGCACATGTCTCAAGGATAATGTGTATTTCAGAGAGAGAAAGATAGAGAGATAGTGAGTGGCGTCAGGCAGGGTTATGCCTGATCTGATATGCGTGGGTTTGATGGACGGCGGTGATTTCGGGCGACAGCTGGACGGCACCATTGATTAAACGCGGCTTCCCTGTGCGTTGTCTCCGCCCTTTATTCAAGGGGCAGGATGCCCGAAGGCGGTCCGATCACCCGCGAGTAGACGTGCTCGAGGATCATCATCCCATCCGACGGAGTGCGAAGATACCGGTGGTTGGGATTTGAGAACGATTCGGGAATGTTCCCCTCTAAAGGTGTTCCCGCGAGACCTAATACGCGTGGTTGCTGTAGGCCGGGGCATTGATCTGGGAGATTGAGCACTGGGCCTCTCGGATCGCTCCCACGTGATGGGTATTTATGGCGACCAACGGCACCGACCCTGCCCGACGGGTGCCATGCACCGGGTAAGCATCCTCATCCCCCGGATTTGTGATTCATTACGGTGAAGACTTGTATGTATGTATGGCATCACGTAGGGACATAGACAAATGTCATGTTAGAGACGTGATGTCTCATCTTTTATAAAAATACGGTGAGGAGTGAAAAACTCGTCCTGATCGAATAAGATCTAAATGATCGACTCACAGTTCATAGCCGCTGCCTGTTAAGATCCAACAAAGTTTGGTGCAAAACCTAGATCAATGCTCCGCGCACGTATTGTCCCAAGATTCATGTCACGCACTATTAGATGATTATTCCAGTAATAACAACGAAAGTTATCTCAAAGATGAGTAACTGATGACCACTGCCACGACTCTACTAAGTGAGAAATCGAAGAGACCATGATGCTCTCGATGGGGGCTCTATAAGAAGAAATCTGGCCAGACGATCAGGGGATACATCTTTCAGGCTCAATTAAACTTGCACACTACTTATCTCCTCCTCCTCACAACACTCTTGAATGCTAGTCATCTCCGCAGTTACATTTCGAACACCCTTCACCTCTTTTCCGAACACTCTGTCTCTCTTTTTGAGTGCTCTTTCTTTTATCTAAATATCTATCTCACTTAAATATCAAAGAGTTGTCTCACCACACTTCTCCTGAGTAACTTCTGAGGTGATTACTTACAGATTTTCTTCGGAGTAACTTCTTTCTTTTCCGTAATGTAAATCACAAAAGTGGTACACATGAATCAAGATTTGAATTTGAAATGGATTTGTATTTATCTGACACGAAACAACTGTTAAATTCACAAAATTACGGTGTCGAGATACATAGGTCCAGGGTCATAATCATATGAATCACAACTCATTTAATCAATACGGAACTATTACTCAAGGGAGACTATACCTAAATATTCTAACAGCAACAAGCCATAATACTATTGACTGGATACAGTTGCCGATAATCATCGTCATTTGTCAATCCGTTAGGATTAAGGTATGCATATTATTTCGGCATTCCAATCCATCGTATACCATACGTTTACATTGAACGTTAAATTTTATACGGTTTTTATCAACCACATTGAAATTTGTGCCACTCCTCTCCCTTCTTGTTATTTCCGCTTTTGTTTCCCGAGAAAAAGATAGTGACCATGTTGGAGTAATACATGATCGTGTCCTTTTATAAAATTTATAAGACAATAATACGCTTATGACATCAATTAGAAGCACTTTTTTCAAATAAAACGATTTTGCTTAAACTCGCCATTTATTTAAATCCAATCCAAAAAAAATAAGATACATCAAAAAAAATTAAAAGCCTCCATAAGATAACGCTTTATTCAATTTCCACGCGTATACATGGCATGTCTACTTGTTCACCTGACCGCGGAGTCCACGTTACGATCCCTTCACGACCAAGCATACACCAAGATGGCCTACAAGACAGATCTCGTTGCTGTCGCCTTGTCAGAGACCCCGAGTCGTTTCTATCTGATACATGGACGCACTTCTACCATATCCAGGGATGCGCAAGGGAGATCTCGATCAATGTGACCAATAACCCATGATTTCTTGCCCCGTATCAAGGGGCTACCACATGATGTAGATGGATCATAGCTACGTACCACTGCATCCATACGAAGGCAAACCGAAGGAATTTTGACCCAACAAAAAAAAATGAGACTTCAGTTTTGAGTACTAAACCGGTGACGTTTATCAATAGGAGGATTATGGCCGACGGTACGGTAAAATGCACGAATGTACAACGTAAGCTGTTTGGCCCAAGTGTCGGTTTGCAAGCTGTTCGATATTATTTTAGCATTTGGCTCACTAAAGATACTATCAACTCATTTATCATTCTTTTTTCTTTGATTTCAGCGTCGAATCTAAAAGTATCACAAGTTCAAATCTGAAAATTTTAACACCGGCAATCGCAAAACATGAAATCATGACGTTTTACAGCATACCAGTTAACACCTTAACATATGAGAAGACAACACGTTCAAAATTTTAAAGAGACACCTACCAATTGGCCCCTTGCTTGGTGGGGCTGGAGAGAGGACAATGAAATTTATTGCAATGTAAGGGAAGGAACAATCTTGAGTGGCTGCAAGAAAGAGTCCAGGATCAAACATGGGTAAGTTGATTCACATGGACAATACCTTGTTACTGCAGCAGGGAGCTATAAAAAGGATGAGAAATATAACCAGGGACCGCCATTACAAGCGTAGGTAAATGACGATGAGAAAGATTGTCTGGGAAGATGTGTAGTAGATTGCTAACCTTTATATTGGGGGTTCTCGGGTTACCTGACTTCATAAGTAACCCCAGATTTGAACCTCGTCCTCACATTGGGATGAGCGTCCCATTTAATCTGCCAGCAAAAGGGATAGATGCTTAGAAAGAGGACAAAAAGGGGGCGTCAGGTAATTGTTTCTCCTCTAATGCTGAAGTACGCAGCCAAACATTGTCTTCCAGCGGTAAAACTCTCAACAAGCTGACAAAGAATACATACAGTTTAAATCATCATATGAAGGTTTTCACAATGATAATCTGAAATATCATCTGTATATCAGTTGAAATTTACAGTATCTGGTGCATTGCATAAGCATATAAATAGTTGTGTTAGATATGCTCTCTGAAAAAATATCTTCAGATGATACACTCCCTAATCCACTGGACTGTGAAGCAGAATCAAAATATGTATCCAAATCAGTCGAGAATGGGTTATCTGAGAATGTCAACTACTCCCTCTTCATGTCAAGAATAACTCAATGGCTGTCACATAAACAGACTTGGGCATGGTGCCTATGATGCTCTTTAGTTTCTCCCCATTCTTGAACAGCAAGACTGTTGGTATTCGTTCTACACCATGGTCTGATGCTAGCTGGGGATATTTATCCGTGTCAAGCTTAAAACATTTGATCCTACCATCATATTCTTCTGCAATCTCATCAATCACACGATCAACCATTCGACATGGCCCACACCAGGATGCCCAGAATTCCACGAGTACAAGCGAATCACTGTGCAGAACAGAGACTATCCAGGTGTTTGCAGTAACCAAATCAGCTGCAAAAAAGCAAAACAGAGAAAAGATCAAGAAGAGTTGAGGAGACCAACAGACAACCGCAGCCTGAAAGAAAAGATAATTTTCTTTGAGTTATGCTTAGTGCACACCAAGGCCAATTACACACCCTGGATGTGCACCAATCAAACTTTTTTTTGAAATTTTTTGTAACATGGGACCCACGTCCCCCTAACTTACCTTACAAGGCACACCTCCATCCAATGGCCCCAAAAATCCAAAACAAAAGGGCCGATTCAAGAAAAATTAGACCCAACACTATTGATTGAATCTGATTCTTGTTTTTTGATTTTTCTTGGGTCGTCGGATGGAGGTGTGCCTTGTACGACAAGTTAGAGGGACATGAGGTCCACGCCATTGTTTTGCGTCCCGAGTCAATCGATGAGATTCAGACACTAATTGGTCATTTTCCTTTAAAGAAAGATTACCAACACAAATTGACATGTATAACTCACTATGAAATGGCACAAGTCACGTTGACTTGGTTTGTCAAGGACCCAAGTCAGGTTCTGACACTAAATCAGCTAACCTTGATTCAAACATATAAATCTGCCCATGATCTTATATTAGATGAATGATTTCAGAGAACAAAGCAATCAACAAACATAATATGTTTCAATGGTGCCAAGACTTTATTGGATAGCTTGAAAGAAACACTGGGTATGGGACATTGGTCTTTAGACCAACGTAAGAACCATACTTCGAATAACCACCACCTCAAAACTGAAATAGATATTAGAAAAAAGCACATCTGAAATATCATTCAGATCCATGGCAACATTTTCTTTTGGTAAGCATCAATGTCTAACGAGGACTGTTTTAACACACAAAAGAGATTTTCATTCACATTGAAGTGCCAAATCTCTGCATGATTTATATTTGGTGCTCCTTTATGGATCTACTTGTCTAGCAAACATGCTCTGGTCGCAGCACTCTCTTTTATTCCATCCATATGCTCAACATCATCCACGTAACTATGTTTAATTTTATATAAAATATCTTGTCAATAGAGCTGGCACTAATCGAAGAACATGGCCTCCTGAACACCCAAAGCACTATAAGCACGCAACTCCCGTTTTCCCCTGAAAGATAATCCAAGCCTAAATCTTCACTTGTAATAACTTATTTCAAATCCTCCACATTTTCCTCTGTGTTCTAGAACTGATGCCGATCCTCTTACTGATGTATATTACAGGGAAAACATATATCCAGCCCTTGATATGTGGCAAGCCATGAATTCCAGGACAAATGACCAGGGCATCAAACCCCAACCCCCCCAATGCACGAAAGAAAGTGTGATGGCAAGTACTGGACAACTATGCATTTGCATTACTATAAAACCTTTGTACCTTGTGCAGGCCAAAGTTTTATCTAGTTGTCACTTCAGTTGATGATGCTACCGTGTACATCTCAGGTGGTGCAAGCAATGTTCAAGAAGGTGATCAAAAAACATGAAGGCAATCTCCACAACAAAGCATAATAATATTTCTTCCTCTTTCCTTTTTATGGTAGAAAATGGGAATGGGTGATACAGTAAGATATGTTTAAGGGATAAAAAGAGTCATATACATGTAAAGCACAAATTGCATGTAAATGGGACAAGAAAACCTCACTCCTGACACAAAAAACAAACATAACAAATTAGACCCCCTCCAAGGAATATTTGCACATCTGAAAGACTGAAACCCATAAACAGTAGGATCCCTGCAAAATTGCATTTGGACAACCATGTTTAGAGTTTTATCCATCATTCTTAAAAATTTGCTTCCTCCATGGTTAAAAACATCCAAGACTTCCAGTCACGTCTATCATATTTCATTGAGCCTCATCCATCCCCTCCTTCAGGCCAGTGTACTCATTACGGAAGTCCTCTAGTCCTTTCATTTAGACACGACCTTTTTCTATTTTTTTCCCAACATTCTAAAAAATTTGGTTTCCATAGTTATAACCTTCAGTCACACCTTATTCCACGGAGCCTTGTTTGCCACTTGCAGAAGGCAATGCTTCATTCCAATAACTCTTCTGATCATTTCCTTCCAAAGACCCATGACATTGCAACAAATTATCAGAGCATTTCAAATGGATTACCCTCACTTTTATTCTATTCCAATTTAATAGTTCAAATTACCGAGAGCTTGAAGAAAATCTGCACTACATCGTGTACTGCATATGATCCCATACTTGAATATAGGACATGGTTGCAGTCCTTAAAAGGAAAACCCTTAGAGTAAGAGCAAAGTTGAGACTAAGTTATAACCAAGCTTTTGCAAAATCATCGCCAGACTAAGTTATAACCAAGCTTTTGCAGATCATCGCAACAAAATCTAAGTAACAGGGCTTCATTGGGAAATTGCCACAAAGGTCCCATCACCATAGACTCACATCTTCCTTACTGGCTATCTCCATAGACTAACATCTTGTTCACTTCTAGCTACATGCTGGTGTCCATGTCTTCATCAATAATGTTTCCTCATTCTAAATAGGCTTAACTTGCATTCTTGTTTATCACTTTATTGACCTGTCAAGAGTTCAGTGACATCCATATAGAAGACAATTTTTCTGTCCACTCATCCTTCCAAAGACACCCCCCCCCCAAAAAAAAAAAAAAAGAAGTTTCACCCCTGACTAGAGATAATGCTGGTTTCAGAAGCTTGAGCAACAGAAAAAAGAATATTCAAACAACTAACCACAACTGACCCTCAAACCCAGCCCATCAAAGGAAGTTTCAAGGATGTCCTGTTGAGAATAGAGTCCTGCATGGCCATAGACAAGCCCACAGGTCTTAGACAAACTGAAATTGACTATGTTAAGTTACTAAAGTAACAATTTCAACTGCAGCTAATGAATCTTGCTCCCCATACTTAGTAAAACGATTTTCTCTATCCTCTTCTTTCAGACCAAGTAATCTTTGGTGATGACACCAGGATGTTTATCTGGATCCAGCCAAAATCCACCTACTCAAGATTCCCTTTAGTCGCTGAGCACTGAGCAGTAGACTACACACTGGGGAACTGTATTTAAACCAAAATCGACCATCCAGCCAAACCAGAGAAAGCTGAAACCAGATCCAAGATCCTGGTTCAAATTCCATTACATTTTTCAAACAAGCATCAGAAAACATTAACCACATCCAATGAAGAAGGTTTGTTCTGTCAGTGTTCAAGAAAGAGAAATTAAGAGACACATTTATCCTTGACACATGCTTACGTGAAGCTTGATTGTGCACATACTCAGACAGGTAGCTTTCAACAGTTATTTTCTAGGAATAAATACTGGAATTCCCATCACATAACGTACAATGGAGAACTAAACCACCTGGGGTTTGTGTTCAAAACCACCCGGCGACATCCACCACTCGGCAACCCATAGGAGGTTCACATAGCTTGCAATAAGCTTTGTCCAAACCTTGTCTGGAATAGATCAAGGGCATTTTACAAGCTCGCCTTATTGCAGCCATGTTATTGGTGTGGCCTGCTCGTGAAGGAGTAGCCTGGGTGTCCCCTGGTGAGGTGCCATGGGACTTTTTCCTCTCTCTTTCGGATACACTCAAAAAAGGGGGAAGTTAATCTTCTATAACTCACACAGTCGTAGGTATGGGTGCATTGTCTTGCCTAGCAGAATTGTCTCTAAGGATTCATTTCGAGATCCAAATTCACCAAGTCTTGTGACAAGCTTCATCTGGGTACCCATCTTTTCTTGCTTTTTTCCCAGATGAAACAATTAGCCATGTCTACAATATTAAACAGCAATCACCATACGAAATTGAAAGAGACCGCAAAATAATAATGAATTAATAGACAAAGTAGCCGCAGAGGAAAGAATCTAGGAATGAAATATAGACATAGATAGAAAACTAAGAACGAAACCTTGTTTTGAATCATTGGCACTGGAATATGATCACGATACCATATTAATCCTCGCTTTGGGACTCCATTGAGACCCACATCCAAACATTCATAGTAAGAAACTACTTCACAGTGCCCTAAACAGACTTCGAAAGAGGAGGATTGTGGCATATATCACGCTGTGAAACCCTAGGTTCCAGGACAAGAAAACTCAAACCAAATCCAATATCATGAGACCATCACACAAAGTCATAGCCCATATCAGCCTTCGGGATCCAATCCAACGAAGAACTACAGGGCATAGTTTACAAACTAAGAACCACCAACAAACACATTAGGAACCCATCTACCAATCTCTACATCGAAACACAAAGCTGCTGCGAAACAACGGAAAAAATGAAGTGGGTTCCAGATAACGGTTTCCACTTTCCAGTTGGAGTCCTCCAGCAAAGGAGGGGTTTTGAACAATCACAAGCTTACGAGTGCCGGAGTGACCGCGGGCGGCTCCGAGGCAGCCCCGATCGCGGTCGATCCTGCTCCTAAAATAGAAGGGGCGGTGGACTGGGCGAGCGGCGAACGCGTATTCCTGTGCGGCGCACACCCGCGAGCACGAGGCGGCGGGCGAGTGGGTGCGACGCCGATGGGCGGGAGCGCAACTGCAAGGGGATTTCGCCGTGAAAGTCGCGTACGATAAGCAGAGTGGTGCAGGGCAAGCGGTGGTCATGATGACGTGGATGGGGTCTGCGTGCGTTGTTTGGAGAACCGGGTTAGAGGGGGGTATTTGTCGGTAATAGCTAATGTCAACACGTGGCTCAAAACAGAGGCCACTCAGAGACGAGCCTGGATTAACTGACCCGTTGGATGAGAAGGCCGGGTCAGGGGAGCACCGATCTCTGTTGGTTAGCCAGAGATTGATATGATAGGGCTGACGTCAACAGAAAACCCCAAAATTCACGTCGTCCACGGAGATGTCGGTTTTTTTTCATACATATTTTTTTAATGGAGAGAGAGAGAGTAATCGAGTTTTAATTGAAGACCTCTCCCAAACGAGAGGGAGGACGACGAAGTAATTACACTAGATTGTTGATTCAGATGTTGAGTCTTCTTTGAATCAAAAGAAAACGTCGATGCTTGGATCTACCGTCTTTCAGAGCATTTCGAAATCATTACCAGCTTTTGGCGGTGAGACTAATTAACGAACTTTTCCTCCATAGCATGTGATACCAAAGATAATTAGTAAGATCCTGCCTCAAAACAAATAGATGTTGATCATGCAATTAATTAGGTTGTTAACAAAGTAGTGATTTAAATCACAACCGACCAACTTTTCCTTCATAGCATATCAACAATTTCCTCCACTTGGCAGTCACCTAGATCCAAACAAAACCACTTAGGTGCTGTTTCTTTTAATTAATGTAATTCTCCGATTTTAAGAACCCCCAGTCTTAAAATCAATGTGTTTTTTTTATAATCAAAAATATTCTGTATGGGTGAGCGTAAAATAAAACAAGGTATTTTGTCAGTTTGTCGTAACTTCAACTCATTTTCGATTTTAGTCTCTAGTGGATAAATATAGACTATAAAATTATAGAACAAGAAAATCTTAGTGTCACGTCAATAGCCAATGTAATTCTATTTAAGTTGTCCTAAAAGTAAACAAAAAATCGAAAAATAATATGAAATAATATAATTAGACAATTTTATAATAGTATTTAATGATGAAGCAAATAACTCCCCTTAATTAACCGCTAAGAGCACACTAAAACACTTTAAAAAGCCATGTTTCAAAAATTGGACCTGACCAGACAACTAGACCCGGAAGAAAAGATAAGAAAAAAAGAAATCAACAATCTTTTTCCGGTTCTATACATAATTATATATCATCTGATGCGGCGGTTCCTTTGGTTTATTTATGGTGTTGACCATTTGTAACAGTGAGAGAAGCAAAAGGTTTAACCGTAGGCCTCGCCAAGTTCTATCCGCCACTATATATGGCTTATGGTGTTGACCATTTTCTATTTGGTATCGGACCGAAGATCCTGTGCCGATGAGCAATGCTCCTCCGGCGATAAGAGGACCGGCATCGTTAATTTGACGGGCCAGCTGAGAACCCATACTTTCTCTATTCCTCAGGCAATCCTCTGCAGGAGATAATAGCTAGCTAGCTAGTACTGGATTATGAGGCATAGCCAATGATGTATCCAAGCTCCTCACCCCCCCCCCCCACCCCACTCAAGAAAATATTTTTTTTAACTGAAAGATAATATTTGTAAGGTGGGAAACTAGAAAATCCATTCATCCCTTCGTTGCGAAAGATACATGACATGTCACCCCAATCACCAGACAAGTAATTTTTCATTAAGAAATGCAGAAAGAAAGGAACATAATATGGGGGGATACAAGGGACTGAGTAAGATCTGGGAGAGGGAGAACACCCCGTCAAAGATGAGAAGAGGACCAATCCAACACAATGGCAAAGCCCAAAAAATTAAAAAAGAACACAACCAACAACCAAACATGTGGCCAAAACAAGGAATCACAGACAAGAGGACGACATCAATAGGATGAGCCCAAAACCAAAAGACCCAAAGACCAGAAAACTCTAGGACAGCCAATTGAGGAAGCAGACTAAGAACGCCGGTGAGACCTTCGGGTGGCCATGCCTTCGGGCTTGGCTGGCCGTTTGAATCGTTCAAGTGGAGAGCCACCGACCCAGTGTTCATGGGCACTGCATAACGCTCGAAGCTAGGGCCCCGCCGGCGGAGAGGGGCAAAGAGCTACCGGCCCTAGAGATGCAGAAGAACCAATGGCACGAGCAAACCACGCCGGAGTAGCAACGTTGAGCCCACCAGCGGTGGCAGGCATTCTAGGAGGGGGCATCAGGGCGCTGGGCGGCAGCAGCAGGCACGTGGCCCACGGGCGACACCTCATCGAAGGGAGGACGCCGAGGTGGGGGACAGGACCCTATGGAGCAGCAGCGGGACGAGTACAGCTGGAGGGGACGCGTGAAGAGACTCTGCGGAAGTTGGCGTGTGAAGGTGAAGAAAGACGTGTCGACCAGAGCAGCTGGAGGGCACCGCTGAAGGAGGTAGGGCATCGACGGAGAACCTCCAGGAAGAGGTAGGGGAGGCTTGCAGAGAGCCCGCAGGTGCCGGAGAAGAAGGGACACCCTGAGAACGTGAACAGACTTCCTTCCCAACGTCTGTCACAAAAGACAGAGTTGGGCATGGTGCCTTCGATGCTCTTTTAAGTTTGAACAGCAACACTGTCCACATCCATTCCATGCCGCCGTCTGCTGCGACCTGGGGATGTTAGCCGGTGTCAAGCGCTTCAAACATTCGATCCTACCATCATATTCCTGTCCGAGCACACCAATCACACGATCGACCATCCAACACGGTCCGCACCAGGAAGCCCAGGTACAAGAAGTCAATTGTGCGTAACAGGAGATCATCCCAGGTGTTTAGCGGCCAAAATGTCATCTGCAAGAAAGAGATGAAAGACCTTAAAGAGTTATAGACAACCAAACAACAAAAGGAATGATGAAAATTTTATTATTGTTATTGAATCGAAGTGCCAATCCAAAAATTGAATTAACAGGTGGAGAAGCGTAGGATTAATATATATAGGCATGAAATGGCGCATGGAATTCACCACCAGCGGTACTCCCCTCCTCCTTAAGGACAGCTCATCGAGGTAGAATTAGATACTATGTTATTGAACCCAACAAAATCACGTACCAACTCAAAACTCAAGTTAGCAGGTAGAGAAACGCAGAACGAATATAGGCACAAAGTGGCTCATGAATATGAGACTAAACAAAGTGACATAAACATCACTTGGATCCTTCATTCCCGGAGGACTACCTACCGCGAGAAAATTTGCGGCAACTAAGAGGCATTGTCCCTAGAGCTGAGGGAAGATTTTATCCTTTGAAAGAGCCCTCTTGAGTAAATGGCGGAGACTGGCCTTGTAAATACACACTTGTCTTCTCAACAACTAATGTGGAGTTAATGCTAAAGCTCCCCTCCTAGGCCTCCACAGTCTCCCTCGGAAGACAAGGAAGTGCAGGCCATAGTACTCGCACAGTGCCAATATTGTGACAATATTTTTGCCTTTCCTCAAAAGATAATGTTCCTAGAGCAAAGATGAGATTTTTTTGTCTTTAAAAAAGTCTCTTGGGTTAAGTGGTGAAAATTGGCCTTTTCAAGTCCACGATTTTCTTCTTAACAACTGATGTAAGATTAACTTTAAAGTCCTGTTTTCAGTCCGCTACATCACCTATTATAGTGCCATTGTGTAACGGATGAACCAGCTGGGACCGGCGGGTTACAGCCAGTTGAGCCGGTTAACAGTTTTAACTGTTACGAGCGAAGGCAGTTAGAATCGTTGTAGCAGTTTTTTGGTATCTTTTGGTTAGGAGAAGTTAGTTCGTGCTTCTTTGTTCTCAAGAATTATAGGTGGAATTGAGAGGAGACTGGCCGAAAGGAATTGTGGTGCAGCTCCTAATAGTTGTATTCCTTCTATAAGTAGATGAGAGCCCGGAAGAAGGGTATCTTGACGATTGCAAATTCTCTTCTTCCTCTGTCGACTGAACATTCCTTCTCTGTTCTGCTGCTTAGTATTAGTCTTTGTTTCTGTAGATTGGTGCCAACTGATATAGTTCTTTCTTGTAATTGGAGCCGGAGCCTGAAGAGCTTCTTCCTGCTAAAGAGGAGAAGCGGACGGGGTTCTCTTGGAGGTTCTGCTCATGTCTGCATCCGCTCCAGAAGAGGATCAGGCTGGCGTGGTTGGGGTGTTTGATAGAATGCAGCTGAGGAGTCGCGGCAAAATGGTGTCTGAGCATTCTTCAGGCAGCTCCAAATCTGATGCGGTAATGTCATCTGATCTCTTGGCTTCAGTTAAATCCCTCTTTCAAGATTTTAAGTTGGAGATGCAGCAGCATCTGCACCAACAATTGGAGCATTATACCAGTTCCATTCAAGATGATCTTTCGGGAGTGGCACAGAAGGTACGAACATTGGAATCTTCTTTGAAATCTCCTGATTCTGGTGCCTTACCGGAGGAATTACCGGAGATTTCTGACTTTTATCCACCTTCGATGCATGATTTTCCTAAATTCGATGGTTCTACTGACCCAGGGGAATGGAAATTTAAGGTTAACAGATATTTTTTGAGTCACCCAGTTCCAGAAGGTCACAAACTTAATTTTGCTTCTTATACCTTGAGGGTGAAGCACTTCAGTGGTATTGGCATTTTACTAGTACCCGTCCCACGGTTTCTTGGGCAAGAATTTTTGAAGGGTCTTGAGTCGAGATTTGGTTTTGTTTCTGCAATTGATTCACATGGGCTGTTGAGTAAATTGAGGCAAACAGGGTCAGTTGCAGATTACATATGCCAGTTTGAGCATCTCAATGACAAGGTGTCTGGGGTATCCGAGGAACACTTGATGGGTGTCTTTCTTAGTGGATTAAGGGAGGAATTGGCCTGTGAGGTTAGGTCATTCTTTCCCCAGTCATTGCTTCATGCAATGGAGTTAGCACGAATCCAAGAAACCAAGTTCAGTTTTCGAAGGAGGGGCCCAACCAATTTTAAATTCTCATTACCTTCTTCTAGTAAACCTCCTGTTTCTGTGCACTCTCAATCTCCACTGCTACCCAATCCAGTTAAACACCCATCACCTCCTGTTAAGAGGCTTACACCACAACAGCTTCAGGACCGGAAATCTAAAGGTCTTTGTTACAATTGTGATGACAAATGGGTACCAGGACATTCTTGTCAGCCACACAAGCTTTTTTTATTGCATGTTATTCATGAAGAGGAAGATTTGGGGGAGTCTGATACTGATAACATGACAGATTTAGTGGAAGAGAAGGCGACAGTTGAGCCTTCTCTATCTTCTCAGGCAGTACATCACTTTGAAGTTACCAGGATTATCCTTCACTCTTGATTTCTTAGTTTTACCATTGGGTGGTGTCGATGTTGTGCTTGGCACCACTTGGATGCAACCTCTGGGAGATATTGTGTTCAGTATTTCTGATATGAGTCTGCGGTCCACTCTGAATAATCACCACTCTGAATAATCAGACATATATTTTGCAAGGGGTTTCTGATTCTGACATTAGCTTAGTATCTGCCATCAAATTTTCAAATGCATTGTCAAAAGCAAGATCCATATACTCCTTACAACTTTTTTCCTTAGAAGTCACACCACAGGGTTCACCTGCATTTCAGGAGTATCCTGCAGACCTGGGGTCTTTACTTCAACAGTATGTTTCTGTTTTTTCTGAGCTACAGGGCCTTCCACCTTCAAGGCCATATGACCACACAATTCCCTTATTGGATGAGTCCATTGTTATCTCACAGCCTCCATACAGACATTCTCCTTTCGAGAAGAACATCATTGAGAAGCAAAATTCATATTTACTCTCACAAACTCATATTCAAACCAGCACCAGTCCTTTTGCTGCCCCTGTTCTCTTAGTCCAAAAAAGAGACGGTACATGGCGCATGTGTGTGGACTATACGTCCTTAAATCAACAAACCATTAAAAACAAGTTTCCCACTCCTTGATTGATGACTTACTTGATGAACTTCATGGGGCTAAATATTTCTCCAAGTTGGACTTGAGGTCTGGATATCACCAAATTCGGATGCATCCTAAGGACATCCACAATACTGGTTTTCGTACCCATGAAGGTCACTATGAGTTCTTAGTCATGCCCTTTGGTTTATCAAATGCACCATCCACATTTCAGGGTCTTATGAATGGTATATTCAAGCAGTTCATGAGGCAATTTGTGCTAGTATTTTTTGATGACATCCTGGTTTACAGCAAGTCTTGGGAATCCCATTTATATCACTTAGGAAAAGTCCTAACCAGGTTTTACAAGAAAACCAACTTCATGCCAAGTTATCAAAGTGTTCTTTTGGAGTTTCCCAGATTGATTACTTGGGACATACCATTTCAGAACAAGGGGTTTCCATGGATCAGTCAAAGATTCGATCTATACTGGATTGGCCTGTACCTACTTCTGTCAGAGCTGTTCGGGGCTTTCTTGGGTTAACAGGTTATTACCGGAAATTCATCCGCAATGATGGCTCAATAGCAGCTCCCTTAACCCAGCTACTTAAAAAGGACAATTTTGTTTGGTCTGCAGAGGTTGATCAGGCTTTTCAGTCACTTAAACAAGCCATGGTTTCTGCACCAGTCTTGGCACTTCCAGATTTTAATGCTGAATTTATTATCGAGTGTGATGCAAGTGGGGTGGGCATGGGGGCAGTCTTGATGCAGTTTGGCCGACCAATTGCTTACCTAAGTAAAGCCTTTACATCTCATCAATTGGGTCTCTCAGCTTATGAAAAAGAAATGGAGGCAATTATATTTGCTGTGCAAAAATGGAGACATTACCTTGTGGGCAGGAAATTCAAAATTAGGACTGACCACCAAAGTTTAAGATTTTTATTAAACCAGCAGGTACACACCCCTGCTCAACAAAGGTGGCTTGTTAAGCTATTGGGCTATGACTTTTCATTGGAATATAAACCAGGTCATCACAATAAGGCTGCTGATGCCTTATCCAGAGAATTTGAAACCTTTTCAGATGCATCTTGTTTTGACATATCAATGCTTATACCTTCTTGGTTGGATGAAATTACAGCTGCATATGCTTCAGACCCTATCTTCAAAGCTTTACTTGCAAAATGGCAGCATGGGGAATTGGACACAACTAAATATGCTTGCAGAGGGGGAATCCTTTACTATAAAGGAAGAATATATTTGTATAAATCTCTCACTAATTCCTAAGTTACTGCAGGCACATCATGATTCACCTGCAGGTGGGCACTCTGGATATCATAAAACAGTGCATAGACTTAAACAGAGTTTCTATTGGCCAGGTTTGCAGTCTTCTGTAAGAGATTATATCTGAAGCTGTGACATCTGCCAGCGCACAAAATCACTCCAACAACATCCAGCTGGATTACTCCAACCATTGCCTATTCCAGATAGAATATGGACTCACATCAATATAGATTTCATTCATGGCTTGCCCATGTCCATGCATAAATCATCCATTCTAGTAGTGGTTGATAGATTAGTATGCACATTTCCTTCCGTTAAAGCATCCATATACAGCTGCAACTGTTGCCCAGGAATTTATGACCAATATTGTGAAGCTTCATGGACTTCCCCAGGTCATTGTGTCAGACAGGGATGCTGTGTTTACCAGTAACTTTTGGAAAGAATTATTCAAATTGCAAGGAGTGCAGTTACATATGAGCTCAGACTATCATCCACAAACGGATGGACAGGCTGAAGTATTGAAAAATGTTTGGAAAACTATCTCAGATGTTATTGTTTCCAGCAACATCACAATTGGATGAAATGGCTTCCATGGGCGGAATTTTGGTACAACACCTCTCCGCATTCTTCAACGGGTTTCACTCTCTTTGAAGTAGTATATGGAGTTTCCCCACCATCCTTGCTTTCATATATACCGGGCACTGCTCGAGTGCAGGAAGTAGATGATTCTTTGGTAAGCCGTGACATGATATTAAAAGAGTTGAAACAGCATCTTCTCAAAGCCCAAGAGCGGATGAAGAAGTTGGCTGATCGACACAGGACTGACAGGGAGTTCACGGTGGGCGAGTTCGTTTACCTTAAACTCCAGCCCTATAGACAACATTCAGTTGTTCGACGTTACAACAACAAGCTCAGTGCTAAATATTTTTGGCCTTTTCCACTTGAGCAGAGAATTGGACAGGTGGCATATAAACTGGCCCTTCCTTCCACTTCCAAAGTTCATCCGGTCTTCCATGTCTCACAGCTTAAACGCAAGCATGGAGATAAAGAGGTTCCTACAATTCCCTTACCGGATAACTTCATACCAGCAGACAAGCAACCAGAAGCTTTGCTTGGATGTCGACTCGTTAAGCGAAACAATCTGCCGGTGATCCAGGTATTAATCCAGTGGGAAGGCCAGTCTGAAGCAGAAGCTGCTTGGGAGGATTATCATGATTTTCGAGACAAATTCCCTACTTTTGACCTTGAGGACAAGGTCCCTGTCGAACGGGGGGGGGGGGGGGGGGGGATTTGTAACGGATGAACCAGCTGGGACCGGCGGGTTACAGCCAGTTGAGCCGGTTAACAGTTTTAACTGTTATGAGCGAAGGCAGTAAGAATCGTTGTAGCCGTTTTTTGGTATCTTTTGGTTAGGAGAAGTTAGTTCGTGCTTCTTTGTTCTCAAGAATTACAGGTGGAATTGAGAGGAGACTGGCCGAAAGGAATTGTGGTGCAGCTCCTAATAGTTGTATTCCTTCTATAAATAGTAGATGAGAGCCCGGAAGAAAGGTATCTTGGCGATTGCAAATTCTCTTCTTCCTCTGTTGACTTAACATTCCTTCTCTGTTCTGCTGCTTAGTATTAGTCTTTGTTTCTGTAGATTGGTGCCAACTAATATAGTTCTTTCTTGTAATTGGAGCCGGAGCCTGAAGAGCTTCTTCCTGCTAGAGAGGAGAAGCGGACGGGGTTCTCTTGGAGGTTCTGCTCATGTCTGCATCCGCTCCAGAAGAGGATCAGGCTGGCGTGGTTGGGGTGTTTGATAGAATGCAGCTGAGGAGTCATGGCACATTGTTTACTGGATAAATTACTACCCTCAGATCCTTCCTCTTAGATCAAATTAATTGGAACTTGAAGGATATCTGCACTGGATCCTGTACCATACATGATTCCATACTAGTGACGTAGGTACAGTCCATGAAAAGGAAAATCACTTACTGGGATTCTAGACTATGTTATAACCAGGTTCTTGCAATTCATCACTGAGATATTTAAATAACATGGTTACACTGAGAATCTAACTACAAGGAGGTCCCATCTCCAGGGACTGACATCCTCCTTACTGGGTGCCCCCCATAGTTTATCTTTCTTACTGGCTAGACATATGTTAACGTTCTCCTTATTGTCTACAACTTGAGGTCTTCCTGTGATAATTACTTATCATTCCATAATAGTCTGAAGTTTTCACATCCTTGTTCATCACTATAGAATATTAGGCACATCCATACAACATACATCAGCCCCGGTTTTTAAACATCCACAGGTTCTCTAAAATTTTCCCAAATTAAGCAAAAAATAAAGAGACCCTGGTTTACCTCAAACATTACGGTGCATCAGCTGGCTATCCAATTATGCATAAATTTCTCACGTAATGTTGGTACTAGCTAGGAAATAATACAATGATGTATAGCATGTTTGCATAAACAAGTTATCAGGGGCATTAAGACATGAAAACCCGTTCAGTGTTGATACTTCAGCTTTTGCTGGACTAACCTCAACAAAATACTAACATGTATTTCCTCTCTACTTGCAACGCTACCCAGATTAAGGCAATGAGCATCAGCAAAACAAGATAACTCTGTGCCCTGTCCAATGCAGATTATAGAAAAAGAATCAAGAACAAGCTATCAATGTAAAAGTGCCAATTTTAAAACTTCGTAAAAAGTTATTACTTTCAGTAACAAATGAAAACAAAAAGCATATGGATGAGATAATAACCCTGCTACTAGCGCATTGTCCTATCTGCTTCAAAATTGACACTACTTCCTGCTTGCGCAGCCAGACATACCGTGATTCATGAAAGAAGTGGCCTTATCTACATGGAGAATAACCAAGGGCCTACTGTGCCAAACTAACAAACACACTAGAGTCAAATATTCAAAAATTGATAACCCCTCAGGAATCCAACTCAAATCACGGATCTGAGAGGCATAAAGAGACTAGTGGCGGTACCTGGAAGTTGGAACTAGTGATAATGCCTTGTCCATACAGGTACAGAGTATATGAGTGTCCCCATGGCAAAGGAGGGAATGAATGTAACTGCCACATAGGTGAAGGCTCTGCCCTCATGGCCACTCTGCCTCATTCCATAGATCTCAGCAGCAAAGGTGGAGACAGTGCTCAGGCAACCAAGAAACCCAAACTGTATTCCCCTTGTAATTATCCCACATTTCTTCGTGTTCACCTGCACAGTCCCAGAGAAACAAATAAAGTCAAGCAACTAAAACCAGTAGACAGGGTAAGGTCATAGAAACAAAACCAGGTCAAGCAACTAAAACCAGTAGACAGGGAAAGGCTATGTGCTGCCTTTGTGTCTTCCAAAAACCAATAGACAGGGAAAGGTTATGTGCTGCCTTTGTGGCTTTACTCACTGCTTTGCTTATTGTCGCGAGAGCTGCCATGATAAGAGCTGCAAGAACATTGGCTGCAAGCGTTCCAAGAGGCAGCCACTTCAGGGAGCCCCTCTTCCCGAATCCCCGGCCGTTAAACTTGGCCAAGTACCATCGAAGCCACACACCTGGCGGCCCCACAAGGCAGGCCAACCACAGTACAGCACCGTCAGTGACATTGTCTAACCTCATTCTAGCTAATACCCCACTGATGCACCACAACAAGCCCAAGACAAGCAGCATTATTATCATAACTGTAAAGTGTTGGCTTCGCCTCTGTACTCTCCATCCTTCTGGAATGAATGTGGAGCTTTCTGGACTGTGGCGGAATTTATCTAAGAGGCAATCCCTAAGCCATTCAGCAGATGCGGCCCCATATCTGAAGCTCTCATTTACAATAAAAATTCCTGCAGCAAAGATCAGAGTTTCAGATTTGTGTACACGGCTGACCCAAGTTAGCAAGTTCAGAGGTCTTAAAATTTAAAATGCTGTGCATATACCCAGGTCCTAGGCCATCGTCATCCAAGAAGCTTTGCCATATATAAGCATTATCCAACAACATCAAGTTAGGTCATAACCTATTTAACAGCCATAAATCAAATAATGCAGAATCAGCCAATCTAGATCAGAATCGGCTGATTCAGCTCAGGATTGGCAGTGGCTGATCCGATTTTGGCCTTTAAGAATGATCCTATTCAAAGTAATTAAATACAAAATTAATTACAAAAATGATTTGTCTTGGGCTAAATCAGCCTAAGACAGCTGTGGATCGGCCGATTTTTTTATGAATCTAAATCAGCCTATTTAAAGTAATTAAATATACTTTTTATGCATTGGTGTGGATAATTTTTTATATACGAAAGTACTTTCTTGCTTTTATAAATGGTGCTTGCTCACTTTGATTGGATCGGCCGATCTGATCCAGATGGATTGGAATTGGGCATGCCCAATTCAATCTGAAATTCCTTGCCATAAATAAAGAGGATCCTCCACACAAAGAGTTCCTAGGCATCTAATTTCAGTATGTTTACAGGACAACCATCTCTAATTCATACCATTTCATGGCTTCCGCATGTCAGAATTGGCACAGAAAAAAGCAATTATTTTTGATAGG
Organism: Amorphophallus konjac; assembly: GCA_022559845.1. Taxonomy (NCBI): domain Eukaryota; kingdom Viridiplantae; phylum Streptophyta; class Magnoliopsida; order Alismatales; family Araceae; genus Amorphophallus; species Amorphophallus konjac. The sequence goes on from CM040128.1 coordinate 63,588, forward strand.
CCAATATTAAAGGCATGTTTGGTACCGTACCATTGGGCTTATGCAACTCTCAGCCAAGTTATTTTAATTTGACAACATTAAACCTTGGCAAGCATTCACATGGTTTTTTGGCTTCCAAATAAAGTCACCAAATGGAGCCTATTGGATTAGAGAAAAATTGAGACTCAGAGGTGGTTTTGAATAATGTAGGCCTCCAAAATTAATTAGCTTCGCTCCCATTTAAAATTTTCATTTTGAAAGTTGGAAGTCAAAGATAGCTTCCGACTAAAAGTTTTCCCAAATTTGTCCGGAGAGAATTGGCATTACACACTGGCTTACCTAGTATGATGCCAGCCACAGCAAACACCCAATGGTTCTTTGAAGACAAATCAAGCATCTTTTGGTTCCAACCACTGAACGTCGTGAGACTCCCCATGAATCCTGTAGTCAGACCAACAGCTAGATGATCTGACACATGTCGCACATCTCCTTTGAACACAAGGCCAAACCATCCCATTAAGAATGAACCTGCCTGATGAAGAAGACATGTACAAAATTATAGAAAGCAATTGATAATTTAGCTATGATAATGGACATGGGACAACAGAGACAGACCATGTTGGCAGGGAGATCGAGATAAAGAGGTGTCTCATCACTCGTCAATGCAAGACAACTAGGGCCAAATAGCTTCTGCAATAGATGCCTCGCAAAAACCTAGAAACCAGTGACATGATTATGAGCATTCAATAGTAATATTTGAGATACATAGATGACAATGTAGAATTGGTAGTTCAGTAAACGATATGCATGGGTTTCCAATGCATAAAGACATCCGCTAGTACGAAAAATATGATAAAAATATATATTTTATCAAGAAAAACAGTAACTAAAAGGGTATTTATGATGGTTAATAAATGAAGGATAAGATATCAAGCAAATGATTAGTTTTTCCCCCTCTGTTCTTCCCCAGAAAAATCTAATGAGATGTCAGTGGAATTAGTTGGACACATGCAGCCAAGTTTGCATGAGTATGATCTTTGGCTAGTATGGGTAGTATTACAATCGAATGAGTTAAAAAAGAAAACACTTAGAGGATATTTTGGCTCAAACAGTCAACTGTACAATAATCCTTCCACAATAAGATCTGTGATTGGGTAAGACATGACCATCGACAATTGTTTCATACTTTACCCCGAGGATTCCAAACACAGCCATGTGGATCAAGTAAGCCATGTAGTCCAGTGATCGTGGGAGCTTGTACTGCTGCAGATGAAAAACATTACTCATGAGTAACCATAAGCGTGAAAGAAATGGCATCAATTTAAGCTGTTGAACAATTCTTTTGCAGTGTACATTGCTAAAACCAAAGCATGAAAGATGCCTTCGTCTAATAGGTTGTTTAAGAATAGTTTAACCTGGCAAATTGTTATTCAAGGAGCTACCAGATCATAAACCTTGCTCTCCATAAGATGACAAATGAACAATGAATGGAGGATTTTGTGTTTTCAACAAGCAGAAACAAGTCTCCAACAGAAACTACAAGAGAGACCTGTCAAAGAAAAGGATAGTTCTTATCCTTTCTAGCAGCAAAAATGCCAATTTCACCTTTGGATGTGGTTAATCTGACATAGAGCACAGGAATCCAAAGAAGTGGGCACACCTGAAGTGGAATCAAACGCTAGCTCAAGCAAGGCTTTCCCCTCTGTCCCCTTTGTCATGTTTAGGCCACAGGAACAAGGCCTCAGGGGAAAACTGGAACTTGAACAGGACATTTCTTAGGTGAAAGGATTCAGCATACTTGCAGATCACAGATTAAAGGAATAAGTCAGGTAGGAGAAAAGCAAATGAACTAGAGAAGGTTTCCTATGAAGATGTTGACTTATAGCACAAACAGAGATTTAAGGATCAAGGGTGTCTAGAACATCGATAAGAAAAATCTGGGAGAAAAGCAAATAGCACAGCAAAACATATTCCATGAAAGATGATGGCTGAATAAAAGGAAATAAGAATCAAGCCATTTGGTTTAATCTTTCAAGCACAAACCCTATACATATCTAGAAAGAATCCAGAAAATAAGTAAAAATAAAAATATCAGTTTTAAGCATAAAAGAGAGACAGATCCAACCTTGTATGATGAACTCTGGATAGATTGCTTGGCCTGTGTACTGACCTTTTTCTCCCCATTGTAAAGCATGGCATCAGTTGGCAGAGGCGATGTCATTTGTCCTGTCAATGGAGACATGGTGGATGAGAACTCATTCAATTTCATGTCACCGAGCTGAAAGCCACTGTACCGAGCAACATGTTCAACTGGGACAACACTGTTCTCAGTAATCGTAACACTGCCCTGTTCAAGCGTCACACTGCAGCTTCCATCATATGCACCTTCTGCAACTACTCGATTCCCACTGTCCCCCACTTGTGCAGTGAAGCTGTTCTCGACATCTTCAGGAATTCCATCTTGCAACTCGTGGGAAAGCCGGATTGAGCCTTTCCGCCAGGATTCCCTGTTACTACTAGATGAATGCCTTCTGGAACTAGTTCCATATCCTTCATCAACTTCACTGGTGATTCCATTCTCCTCTTTATCATCCAACACCCGGTCCCCACAATCCCCTATCTGTGCAATCACATCACTTGGGAGATCTTCAAATGTTCGACTCGAGCCATTCCGTGAAAGGCTAAGAGAGCCTCTTCTCCAAAGACCAACATCCTGCACTCTACTCAGTGAAGAGCTCCGCCCAAAGTCCACTCTAATCGATGGAGAGAAAGAGCCTGCTGTCTGTGAAGTAAAGCGAGCATGCATACTAAGAGATCTCTCGGGAAAAACTTTATAGCTCGGGCGGTGCTTATCACTCTTAGCATGGTCACTGGAATCAGAATGAGTTGGCTTCATGTCTCCCTGGAGAATTTGGGACCTGCAACAAGCAACTGCAAGGAAGGCCATTTAAAAGGTAACTATCAGATTTTGAGAGGATAGGAAAATTTCCAATAGGTGATAAACGAGTGCAAGGAATTTGACATATGCATGGAACAGGTTGCGTACAAAACCATCATTATTTATAGTCACTCAAAGAAGAGCATGTCCTCCTACATATTCAGGGATGAGTTTTGTTGCATCAGGCAAGAGACATACGGGACCATATGTTTACTATGGAAGACATGACAGCAGATGCAACCTGCAATGCTTTCGGAAGAAAAGAAAGAAAAGGAGGCACCATTTTGTGACAAAAATATGATCTCACAGCCAACCACATCTCACAAGAAAGACAACTGTGCTAGATAAGAATAATAGCGAGAAATTCTCTGGTTTTCACCTGTCTTTATGGCATTTTCTTACACGCTTTGTTTCTCAATTTTTTAAGTTTGAGCATCTGACCATACAAATTTGTGATCCTCACCAAGATCAAAACCCGATCTTTATTCATGAAAACAGACAAACAGATCACGACTTGATGTCGGAGAGATAAACCACTGAATAGTGTTGTCTGGATTCTAGTGATTAAACATGCATGTCAAACCATATAAATTGAGAACTATCAACCTACACGACACTATAAAATGACACCATTCTCACAGGCACCGCCAGTATGATGCCACATATGATAGGGTGTTAAACAATCCAGAAAATCTTGTCCTGCAGCAGGTTTCCTTGTCATGACATGAACATTTCTGTCCACCCACCACAAAGGAAGTAATAGAAAACAGTAGAATCAGAAAAAAAAAAAGGGAAGAACACACCCAACCAATCCGTGATGTTATCCAATATTCACATAGCCAGGATCGGACCTATCACCAAGCGGACGACTCCCGCCTTCTCTGGCCCCCTTCATTTATTATATTCTCCACGGACCCACGGCATGCATGGGAGAAGAAGAAAAAGATGAAACGGAACCCAAAAAGTGATGATGGACGAGTCTCACCGACCAGCAAAATGAATCCCGTAGCAGAGACGATGATGGGCAGCACCTGTGGTCGTGACGAGTGCAGGGACGATGAGCCCCTTCAGTTGATGCCGGACAGGTCCCGAGACTATGAATTTCTCCTTTTTCACCTTTTTTTTCTCTATTTTTTTCACAAGATATTTCCCTTTTTCTCCCTGCCTTCTCTTTTTCTTCTCTTTTTTTTTCTGTTTTCTCTGATTTCTTTTCTTGCTGTTTCCTTTTTTTTCTGCCTTTTTTTTCTACTTCTTCTACAGCAACTACACAGTATAATAAAACAAAAGAAATTTAATAATGAGGGAGGGAAGCAGAGAGAGAAGAGAGACTCGGGAGGGAGAGAGAGAGAGAGAGGGAGGGAAGAGAGAGCCGGGAGGGAGAGGAAGAGAGAAAGGGCACGCCGGCGGGGAGAGGGATGCGCCGGCCCTGCGACGACGGCGGAGGGGAGCGGAGGCGCGGTCTGCTCCGACAGGGGTGTGGCGGCGGCGGACGCCGGCGTGGCAGCCGGAGGGTGCTACGGCGGGCGGAGGGGAAGGCCGCGTGATGCCGGCGCCGGTGTGGGCGAGGTTGGCCGGCGGTCGTGGAAGGCGCTACGGCGAGCCGTTGCGTGGGACGCGGGCGCCGGCAACGGAGGTGGCCAGGAGAGGGGCCGCCGGTGGCGGGCCGGCTGCGCACAGACGGCGACGGCAGAGGAGGCGGTGGCGTGGGGGCCACGGGTGCGGTGCTAGCGACGACGCTGGGAAGAGGAAGGCCGGCGTTGGCCGGCGAAGGGAGCGGCGGTTGCCGCTGAAGACGGCGGCGATGGCCGGCGTTGCGGGGGTGGCTCCTGTGGCGTTCACGCTTCAGAGAGGAGGGGGGAAGGAGGAGGAAGAAGAAGAAGAAGGAAGAAAGTTACAGACTTACGGAATATAGGGGCACCGTTGACTCGCAACCACTTAATCACGGATTCGTGCATGCGAACTGCGAAGGCCGGCCACTGCTTTCGTCATCACACATATCCAGATGATCCCTTTGTCGTTCGATAACACTGGGGTCCGCTTTGAGGAACCGCGGGTTACAATTCGGACGTTTTCTTAAAATTTTGAATTTTGAATTTTTACTTTTAAAAAAAATAAAAATATTTTAATAATCTATTTATTTAATAAAAAACTCTCTAATTATGTTTGATATCAGATTAAATTATCATGAGAACAGATGTAAGTCATTCTGTGTTAATTTATCCATATTCTTATTCTCTTATATATTTGATATGCGAGTGAATAAGTATGTCATTATCCCGATTATTCGTTTAGTAAAAAATAGGGATATAAATAGGTAGGTTAGCCGTGTCGTGTGTGAGTATGATATTTGACTTTTATTTTTTTTATTTTTTGACCATTTGATCGATCGTCTTTTGGATTTTCTCAACGTCTTCTCGGATTCTCTCTCACATCTCTTTGGCCCTGTTTGATGGGCGAATAAGACAACATATTCACCGATCATGCAACGTATTCGCCGGTGTTGTCCTTTTCACAGTTTGATAGAACATGGAATTAACTAGTGGAAGAGCATTAAATAGGCCCATTTTTATTGCAATAGCAACATCTTGTTCGGGTTACGTATTCCATCGAAATGGTGGAATAAGATAACCGTGTAAGGCAGCAACCGACAGATATACCTGGGTTTTGTATCAAACAGGCCCTTTGAGAATAGGCGTGCCTATTCGTGTGTTTGACCGTTTTTAGACTCTCGTTGAGAGTCTATTTAGGAAAATAATTCTTCATTGGGTTAGGTCTAACAGCGAACTGATCTTCCTCTCATCCCTTCCTCTCTCTCATCTTTCTCTACAAGAGTTTGAAGTGGTCATTATAATGTTCGTTATGACGTCACAATTTGGAATGCACCTTACGTCGTCATCGTTTGGATTGTTGTATCTTGTGAGAAGTTTAACCATGGAGCTTATTATATCGTGTAGGAATAAAATGACTCTAAAAAAATTGACATCACGTTTCGACCTAAGTTTGATAGGTCTAAATTTAAATTATGTATTCTATTTGTTGATCCACCTGATAGAGAAATTTCTTCACTCTGCATTCGGTAAGATATAAATTTTGCAACATTTTGTTTTATTATTTACGATCCAAAAGAAAGTGAGTAAACATCATCACGTGTTGTCAAAGATAAATAAGGGTCGACCAAAAGCTTTGGAAGACCAAACGTTTTAGTTCTAACATGGATCATATAGAATGCTTAGAGGATGTTTATGCCTGTTATCTCAATTAAACTTTTCCTCCATAGCATGTGATACCAAAGATAAGTAAGATCTTGTCTCAAAACAAATAGATATTGATCATGCTATTAATTAGGTTGTTAACAAAGTAGTAATTGAAGTCACAACTGACCAACTTTTCCTTCGTAGCATATCAACAATTTCCTCCATGATCGTGTTCTTTGTTACTTGAATGTCAACTCATTTTCGATTTTAGTTTCTAGTGGATATATATAGACCGTAAAATAGAACAAGCAGATCTTAATGTCACGTCAATAGCTAATGTAATTCTATTTAAGTTGTTCTAAAAGTAAACAAAAAATTAAAAAATAATATGAAATAATATAATTAGACAATTTTATAATAGTATTTAATGATGAAACAAATAAGTCTTCTTAACCGCTAAGAGCACGAGAGCCAAAATCCAAATAGAGGGCAATTGCCATCTAGCCTCCATGTATCTTCCTAGAAGAACTTGTGGATGCTTCAGTCCTCAGACGTGGATATGCATATGCAACAATTTATTTTAATAAATTTGATGACATTATCTTATGGTTTATTTTAATAGATATTTTCCTTTTGATGATAGTAATCTCTTTTGAATTTTTCTTGTCGTTTTTTAGGAGGGAAAAATATGTCAGGCTCAACACAACCCAGTAACACCAGACCCATTACAGTCCAGGGTAGCCACTACCGTACCGACCCGTTCTAGGTAATCGACGACCTTAAAATGTGACCCAAGTGGGGCTCATCGAGGCATGGCCAGCCCACGGGCAAGGTCTCCACTTTCATGTATTCCGAACGTTGTAAGACTCACCAATGGATGACCGTTAAAGCCGTCATTACAGGACTTATCCCGACGAACCCCGGATTGCTCCCACGCTGTTGAGATGTCTGTCGCGATGACTTTCCTCCGAGAGTGAGTGGACGAGTGGACAACGAATGACCCTCACGATCAAGCAGGACACTACTTCACTAACCACACCATTGCTAAGTCAAGGAAGGGGCGATGCAACTGCAACTGATATAAATAGGGCCCCATAAAGATATAAGGAGGGGCGTACATACGCATACAAACAGAGGCTACAATGGCATAAAGGGCAAGTAATACAAAGAGAAAAGATCGAGAGTTCTCCACTTGGTTCTATCTCCGAATACTCTCCACCTCTCCGAGCATTCCACACGCTTCATCTCTACTCTATAAACTCTTGAATTCTTTCTCTAACCTTCTTTTTGCTCCTTCGCTCGTTATAGACTTAAGTATCGAAGGATTACCTCTTGAGATCACTCCCAAGGCTCTTTTTGACATCCTATCTAGTGTTTGCAGGTTTTCTTAGGATGGCAGGTTATTATCCCTCATCAAACAAATCTCAAAGATGTAATACAAGACGAATGTGACACTTTATAACCTCTACAATTTTAATAATTAAAAAAGTAATAAAAATATTTGCCAAATAAATGTATACAAATTTTAAAAATTATGATGTTTATGTCTAATAGATAATGTAGTCAATTTTAAAATTTAAATTGGCATAACATAATATTTCACGTAGAAAGAATTAAAAAAAAGTGTTCGCGAACACCATAAAATATATATACACGAAAATTTCTATGTAGTCAAAATACATAAACGATATGTCAATATTTGTACGTCAACTTCACAGCTTAGAGTTCAACTCTAACCACCTCAAGTCACGAATCGTAAAAAATTAAATAGCTGAAGAAATTTAAGATTTTTACACGAATTCTTTTTATAAAATATTATTTATTATGTAAATATTTTTACATGAGAAGCTAACACGATTTTTTAATGTTTTTTTTAGGAGTACTAACCTAGAATTCACTTTCACCTCCCAAATCTCCCCAGGGCCCTGCATCGGACAGGCGTCCGATCTACGGCAGCCTAGTCGGGCCTTCCGGAACTGGGCCGGCCCGTTAAAGAAAATATCCGCCTCAGTGCCACCATGTTACCCCTTGAAAATATCCGCCTCAGTGCTACCATGTTAACCCCGAGCGCCGACCCAGCAGCGTACCCGCTTCGAATCCCCGAAAACTGCAGCAGTGAATTCGCGTACTGCTCTTCTCCCTTGCCGGCTTGCCGCCGACCTTACCCGAGACGAGCAGCTCCCGGCGGGGCGGCCCCCTTCCTTCCCGGGCCATGGGAGGAGAACCAGAGGGAGCCTCGAGCCCTAACGCCATCACGCCCCCACCCTGCGAGGAGTGCGGCGAGAGCCCGTGGAAGTACAGGTGCCCCGCCTGCTCCACCCGCACCTGCAGCCTCCCATGCGTCCAGTCCCACAAGCAGCGCACCGGCTGCACCGGCCAGAGAGACCGCACCCACTTCGTACCCCTCTCCCAGTTCGACGACGGCAAGCTGATCTCCGGTCCGCCTCCCCCTCCACCTTCCCGGCATCCAATCTTCTTCTTTGCGGAGCTGCTCCATTAGTTGTATGCTCTTCTTGCCAATTCTTCTTCTTTATTCTGGTTTTAGATTACAATTTCTTGGAGGAGGCCAAGAGGGCCGCGGAGGCCGCCCGCCGGATGCGGTGTCTCTTCGGCGGCCAGCCCGGTGGGACGGGCGGGCGCCCGGGTAAGTTCGGCGGACACCAATGCTTCAAACTCCCCTTCAAGCTGCGGATGCTCCGGAACGCCGCTTTCCGTAGGAAAGCGCGGCTGCTCCTCCAACCCCAAGGCATGTCGAAGAGAGAGAAAAACCAGTCCCGATATGACCAGAGGTTTGTTGCTCTTATCTTGACACATAATTTAGCATTTCGGTATCACATACGTAGTATCTATGTTTCGAAATGCAATTATTTGAACAAATGTGTTCCTAAGTAAGCACACGTCAGTTCTTTATCTCTTCTTCCCTTGTCATCAAAGATTTGCGGTTAGGTGCTTTCTCTTTTTGTGCGTTGGTAGATGATTGCTTGGATGGCCATGATTGTATCGATTAGCTGTCCCATTAGAGCATACCGGGATATATGACCTGCACATGAGCATTCTTTATTTCCTAGACTATCCTACATGGAATTTTGCAGTGATTTTATGTAATTTAGCCGTCCTCTTAGAACATAATCACCTGTATGAACTGGTAAGTGACTGTTCTGTTCTCCTAGAATACCCTCCATGGGACTCTGTCATGGAGGGCTTCATTTGCATGCAGCATCTACGACCTACCTTTATGCTGTTTTATGTTTTCTTTACTTTGAATTGGAAGTTCAACATGCATTTTGCAATAGAAGGCATCTATTATTAATATGCTTGGGCTTATGTTGCACAAATTGGTGCCACTTGCTATCTATTGTATTGAGTCCTTCATGCTATAGCTATCCTCTTCACTTTGTAAATTGATCTGTTAAATTATCAAACTGAATAAAAATGCCCCTTGGATGATTGTGAGTTTACTGTTCTACCACAGTGATTTTCCAAAAAAATTGCTCTACCACAGTGTTCACATTCGTAAATGGTGGCATTATCTGACAGTACAATGACATGCCACCTTCCAAAAAGAAAAAAAGATACAATGAAATGATTCTAAGTTACAGCCATTTCAGGGCATATGAGAACCATGCAAGTATGCAACTCACAGTTAGGAAGTGGAAACTTTGGCCAAAGAAAGCCACACCCTGCTCTTTACCACTTACTGTTATTCAGTATGGATTCACTTGCTGGACTCAAACAAGATTCATATGTTCTTTGCTTTTGAACCTTATGCATCACTCCTAATTTTGTGCCCTCTTCTTGGTTATATTTCCCTCTTAAATTTAGGTATTGCTTGTGGTGCTTGTGGCGTTTGATAGTACTGGTAGGATGTTTTTCTCATAGGCAGTTTTCAGATCAAAGAGCACGTGGCTACTATAAGTAATCATGAATTGCTAGTGATCAAGCATTGATGCTTACTATGTTTCTATGTCTAAACATATACTCAGAGCAAGTTCCATAAGGTGTTAGGTGACCTTGTTTATTTTACAAATATGTGCCAGTACTAGAAGAGTGCATCTTATTCTGCTCTGCCTCACTATCTCTATTCTGTTCATAATGTCATGCCTGTGATTGCTTCAGTTCACCTAAGACCACATTCATTTCATTTTTGATGTTACATTGGGTTTGTAATGGAGGAAACTTGGTGGGGACACTGCAGCAGGCCTTTGGGTTTACCAGCATCTCAGTTCGTTGGCTGCGTCTTTGTGGCTGTGATAGAGTTATCTTATGCCATGTTTTGTTACTTAGTCTTTATGTTGTTGTCTTTGTGGGCCTGGACTTTAGTGGGCCAGTTATGTGGTCTTCGTGTTATCTTGTGTTGTTTTGGACCTGTTAGTAGGCTGGTATGTTGCAGCCATAGGATATAGGGTTCTTGTTTTTGTTTGATCTGGACCATTGATGCTTTGCTATAGCCCTATATAAGGGCCTGTGATGGTTAATGAGAAGCTAATGATGGATTTGTTACTTAAACTCTAATTTGTGTCCTGAGAGAGGATCGAGTTGCTGGTTGTGAGAGGCAACATAACATTTTCCCGCGGTCGTGAGAGGCGATCAGCTACCCTTCTTTCCCCACCGCCGGTGCACCGCCACCATTCTCCTCCTCCCTATGCTGTCGTGCCGCCGTCCCCCACTTCCCGTTGCCCCCCTCCCCATTGCTGCTCCTTCTAACCCTCTGCGCACCACGCCGCCACCCCACCGTTTCGCCTCCCCTTCATCGCCATCACTGTACCCAATCTCGGCCGCACCCTCCCTTCTGCCAGTCGCCGTTTCCCTTTGTGCAACCCAACCAGTGCCGCCATCCATCGCTCCACCCTCCCCCACTCACAGTCGCACCCCACCGCCGCCCCTGTTCACTGCACAAAACCGCCGCTGCCACCTTCCCCATCTTGCAACAGTCGCAGCCGCGGCCCCTCTCACCGTGCCCACAGCCGTCCCACCACCTCCTTCGCCTGAACCAGTTGCAAGTTGCCGCTCTCAGCCCTCCCACACATAGCGCCACTGGCCGCCGTTTCGTCTCCCCCTTCTCACACCCCGCCGCTGTCGCCCATCTAAACTTCACTCTTCCCAATTCTGCCTCCAACCAACGCCCTCGCCTCCCTCGCGCAACTGCCCCTCTCTCTTTCTTGGATCCCACCTCTCTCTTCCCCTCCACCTCGTTCTTCTTGTCCCTGTGTCTTCCCACCGTGCACAGAATTGGTGACCGGTGTTCGCGGGACCAGTAGTCGACGGTGACGCCGCCACTCCACCGTTCACGTCCAGTGATGGTTCACCTCCTACCACCTTCTCCACTAGTGGCAGAAGTGATTGAGCGGCCCATCAGCTCAGTCATCCTGCACATTGACACTTCTCCGGATGAACCTCCTTGTTGACGAGGGCACCGACAGCCCAGTACGAGTCTATCTATACCTACCGCTATACCCACACGAGTTCGCCCAGCCACGTCGGCCGAGAGCTCCTCTCTTTGGGCACCCACGTTGCCCGAGGTATCTCCTCCGCGTGGGCCTCACCAGGACGTACTACTCATTGATTTCGCAGCCCTTACCCTCTCCCCAACCATCAACACCAAACGACGCCCATCTAGGTGGTACGCTCTTCTCCACATTTGGCTTTTGCTCTCTGTGCGCTAATTGCTATCGGGGTTCAATCACACATTTTGTCATAACCATTTCATTCATATACATTGACACATTTGAGTTCCCAGCAATCTGAAATCCCTCTCCTCGCTGCCTCGTCCCTGTACGCTCTTGTCTTTGAAATAGATTGTTGAGGAAGACCCTAGCTGACAGTGCTATCCATCTACCGGTCCCCCTTGTTGTTGGATTTTGGATGTTTTGTGCTTGACACCGTGCATGCATCTTCTGTTTAAATTCCTGCAAATTGAAAACTGAAATAGCATGATCTTAAATTTCAAATTGTTGAGTAATTCAACAAAGCAAATCACTAATTTGCATTTAGATGAGCATGCTTGCATGTGTTGCATCAGTTTGGTATCAGAGAGGTTCAAGGTCTTCTTGATTTAGCATTTTATTGTCATTGCTAATCTCGCATTTAAAAAAAAACCGCGTTAAATTTCTATGGCATTTGCATCCATACCTAGGAGTCTATGTTTGCATGCCCACCTTGCGTAGTGATAGGGTCTATAGTGACAGTACGTTCCCCTCCCAGCCCAATATGGATCTTGAGCTCACTAAGTCCATAGAGAGCATAATGCGGCAGCTCACTTCTTTTGAAGATCACTTAATTGCCCTAGAGAGTTGTGCCCCAGATCGGGATGATCAAGCCTCCACTGATGGTCAACCTTCCGCTGCCCTAGTTGCCCAAAACTTAAGGCAGTCAGCCGCGGACCATAGGGATATTCACCTCAACCTTAGGCAGGTAGCAGATGACCCTAGGGATCACCAACACCATCTTTGTGACCATTGTCAGTGCCAAGGTAAGTTTTGAGGTCAGAGACACCACCATAGACACTATGAGCCACCCAACCATGATGATAGGGCCATGACAATGTTAAGTTAGAAACCCCCAGTTTTGATGGGAGGATGGTACCCAAGGTCTTCGTTGATTGTTGAATGACATGGATCACTACTTTGAGTGGTATGACATGTCTGAGGAGAGGAAGGTTACACTTGTTAAAATGATGCTGGTGAATCAAGCCAAGTTACACTGGCACAATGTGGAAAAATAGCTTACAGATAGTAGGTAGCCTCCGATCCTTACATGGGCCAAAAAGAAGGAAAAGTTGAAAGAAATATACTTGCTCCCGTCCTACAAATTTCGGCACCTGGATAGCTGGCAAAGGCTTACACAGGGGAACAAGCCAGTATCAGAATACATCGAAGAGTTTGATGAATACCTCATGCGATGTGAGCTGGCCGAGGACATGAGTGTAGTACTATCTCGTTTTAGGTCCAGTCCGCGAGAGGATCTTTAGAGAGAACTAATTGTGAGGGAGATCATCACACTTGGCCATGCCTATTAGATTGTCCAAAGCCTAGAGGAACTTCAGAGACAAACCTACTCCAAGAGATTTGAACCCTGTGAATCCTCCACTAAAGCCTCCCCCTCTCCATCAGGAACCAAGCCCTCTCCCCGCCAACCTCACTCTAGGAACCGCCCATCCCCATTGACACCCTCTAAGGATGCGAAAGGCAAGGCAGCTATGAGTGACCCTTCAAAACCTGTTTCCAAAGACCAGTGCTACCGATGTCATGGGTTTGGAGTTTGGACATTATGTTGGTCGGTGCCCCACACATCAACTTATGATTGAAGGGCGGGCAGACGAGGAGTCCCAAGAAATTGTTAAGGAAGTTGTTCAATAGGAACTGATGTTGATGAGTGGTCTGGTGATGAGGATTCTAATTCCTCAAGACTTGGTGTGGTGAGGTGTGTCCTGACTCAACCAAAGGAGTGTGATGACTGGCGTAGGAACACCATCTTCCACACCTATGTTAAGATAGGTGACAAGAACTGCAAAGTCATCATTGACAGTGGGCGTTGCATCAATGCAGTGTCATCTGCCACCGTCTCCCGTCTTGGATTGAAGACGGTGCCCCATCCAAATCCCTACAAAGTCTCTTGGGTTGACACATCTTCAATCTCAATCAATGAGAGGTGTCTCATTCTATTGACATTCTCCTCTTACAGTGACTTGATTTGGTGTGACGTGGTAGAATGGATGTGGGACACATCATCTTGGGTTGTCCATGGCTCTATGACCTCGATATCACCATCTATGGCCGAACCAACTCATGTACCTTTCTGCATGAAGGGAAGAGAGTTAGATTGAACCCTTTACCACTTAGAGTAGCACAACTAGCCAAGAAAGAGAGTGCCAACACTAGCAAGAATCTGCACATCGTCAGCCCTAGGAAGTTTGAGAGAGAGGTAGTCAGGACCCTGAGTTTGAAATCTATGCCCTGGTAGCTAAAGAGACTTCTAAGGAGTCCATTGATCCACCCCTTGAGGAGGTGATGCCTATCCTGAGTGAGTTTCAAGATGTGCTCCCAGAGGATCTTCCAGATAAACTTCTCCCTTTGCGTGACATCCAACTTGCAATTGACTTGGTCCTCGAGACAACATTGTCAAACTTGCCCCATTATCGCACCAACCCTACTCGGCACGTTGAGATGGCAAGGCAAGTTGGAGAGTGGATAGACAAAGGTTTTGTCAGGGAGAGCATGAGGCCCTACACTATTCCTACCCTGCTAGCACCAAAGAAGATGGCTCTTGGAGAATGTGCATTGATAGTCGAGCCATCAACAAGATCACTGTGAAATATAGGTTTCTCATCCCCAGGTTATACGATATGTTTGACATGATGGCTGGTGCCACAGTCTTTTTCAAGATCGACTTAAAGAGTGGCTACCACCAGGTTTAAATCCGTCCAGGTGATGAGTGGAAGACTGCATTTAAGATGAAGGATAGCCTTTATGAGTGGCTTGTAATATCCTTTGGTATGTCCAATGCTCCCAGCACATTTATGAGGGTGATGACACGTGTTTCGATTATTCATGGCCAAATTTGTGATTGTTTATTTTGATGGCATCCTCATATACATATTGTCAATCAAAAGAGCAACATTTGGACCACCTCTGTCAAGTCTTCCTGGCCCTGAGGAGAGAGGAATCGTATGCCAACCCAAAGAAGTGTTCATTCCTCACCAATCAAGTTATCTTCTTGGTATTCATAGTCTCCTCAAAGGGCGTGTTTGTTGACCCACAGAAAGTCAAAGCGATAGTAGGGTGGCACGAGCTACGAGACATTCATGAAGTCCGTAGCTTCTATGGTCTCGTCACCTTCTACCATCAGAGGTTAAGCAACATCATGTCTCTTATCACTGATTGTCTAAAGAAGGGAGAATCTCGGTGGACCCTAGCTGCCTTCAAAGCATTCCAAGAAATCAAGAACAAGATGACTAACGCTTTAGTGATGTGTTTGCCCGATTTCTCTAAGGTCTTTGAAGTTGCATGTGACGCCTCGGGCATTGGAATAGGTGAAGTGCTTAGTCAGGAAAGTCATCCAGTGACGTACTTTAGCGAGAAATTGAATGACGCCAAGCAAAGGTACACCACTTATGACAAGGAGTTCTATCCGGTAGTGCAATCACTTCACTATTGGCGACACTACTTGTTATCGCAAGCATTTGTCATCTTCGATCATGAGGCTTTGAAATATCTGAACTCATAGAAGAAGTTAAACTCACGCCATGTCCGATGGGTCGAGTTCTTGCAAGCCTACACATTTGTGCTTAAGCACAAAGCTAGTGTGGAAAATAAGGCTGTTGATGTATTGAGTCACCGTGTGCTGTTGCTGTCTGGCTTGAGTGTTCAAGTCACGGGATTTGAGCCTGTGAAAGAAGAGTATGAGTGGTGGGGACACCGGGTCCACTCCTGGGCCTACTACTCGGAGCCGACGCCGCACCGTCCCGATTGCACCGAGCTTATGGCTCGGAGACTCGATTGAAGACCCGGCATACTGAGTAGATATACTTGTGTGTATTTATATCTTTGAGTATTGAGTATTTGTACGTGTGTAAAATACATGTTTTACTACATGTATTCACTTTTGTTTTATTAGGCAAGGCTGGTCAAAGTTATTTGTATTTTAATTTTGTTAAACCCACAAAGTCATTAGTGGGTTGGTGGGTTTGTCTTGTTAGGCTAGGATATAAACCCAATTAGTGGAAGTTAGATGGTATCTATGTTATGGCTTTCTTTCCTATATAAGGAGGCCAAGGGATGTGTTACGAGACATGAATGAATGAAATGAAAGAAAACTTTGAAACCCAAGGTGCTTTGCCTTTCTGTTTTCCCCCTTCCCTCTTTCTCATTTTGTGAGTCTGAGTGTCGCCCGATGTGAGACCGTCCGGCGTGAGGCCGAGCTGCGCGAGGTAGCAACCTATCCGTTCCCGTCCTGTTCGTGATATTGGAGTGTCGTCGATCCACTTCCACGTCGCCGCCGCGTCAGATGTAGTATCAGAGCCCAACAACGGCGTCTCCGACGACCCGACGTACCCGACGTCGTCTCTCTTTCTCTCTCTAGGTTGCTAGAAGTGAAAAAAAAGAAACAAAAAAAAAGAAGAAGAGTAGTTGAGTTCTGTTGGTTGAGAGAAGTAGAGAAAGAAAAAAAAAGAGAGAAAAAAAGGAAATATAAGCTCTCTCTCTCTCTCTCTCTCTCTCTCTCTCTCTCTCTGTGTGTGTGTCAAGCTCTGTCGGTTGAAAAAAAAAGCAGGAATTTTTTTTTTTACTTTCGCGGCATGGGCATCGTCGTCTGTGCCTGCGTTTGAACTTCCCTTGGCCGCAACGGCCAGGGCGCTCCGCGGCCACCGCCGCCCACAGCGGCCACCGCATCCGTCGCCTGCGCGCGCGCCCGAGCGCGCTCGCCCTGCGGCCGCACCCGCCCGGCGCAGGCCCGCGCCCTGCCACAGCGCCTGCCAGCGCTGCTGCCGCGCCACCTGGCCCACGCCCGTTCGCGCCCGACCTGCGCCTGCCCGCTCCCGGCGTGCGTCGCCCCCGCGCCTGCGCCCGCTTGCGCCGTGCCCCGTCCCGCGCACCTGCGCCCGCAGGCGTGCCCGAGCTCGGCCCGGCCGCACCCGCTCCGGCCCTGCCTGCGTCCGCGCCCGGCCGCCCTGCCGACCGCTCAGCGCACGCGCCCTGCGGCCGCCCTGGCCATTTGGTCGCACTGCCCGCGTTGACTGCGCACCGGCCGCTTGCTTTGTTGACTCGGCCAGCCGCGTGAGAAACGCAGACAAAGATAGAAGAGAGAGGGTTGAAAAAAAAGTGTTAAATATATATAATATATATATGTAATATATATATTGTTATATATATATATTATTTGATTAAAAAGGGAGCTAAATATAAATAATATATATATTTGAGAGATATATATAATCTTATATATATTTATATTTATATATATCATAATTTATCAATTGTGGCACCCAAGTTCACAATCGGCGGCTTGCAAGGTGCCCGAGTCACCCGGTCGCCGACACACAGTCCGTAGTTCACGGAGTGTGAGTGTCCGTAAGTCTCCCTGCGCGGAGAAAATTTGAGATTGATTTGTTCCCCTGCGTGGGAAATTTTGAGTGGTCTGTAGTAAATTAAATCCTCCCTGCGCGGAGTGAATTCATTGTAACCGGTGAAGCTTCATCGACGCCGTGCGGGCACGCACGTCCCCACTCGCCTTCGTCTACGGTCGGAGTTAGACTTTTCTGTCTAACTAGGTACGTGCTCCCCTCACTTACTCGTTTAGTATCTTTTCAATTGCCGCGCGAAGTGAGAGAGAGCCCGATCAATGCAGCTAGTCTCCTGAGTGTATCGCTGTGGACGGAAAGCGAGAGCTTGTATGTACCCATCCTGGTGGGGACACCACCGGTTCCACTACCGGGTCCACTACTCGGAGCCGACGCCGCACCGCACCGACTGCACCGAGCTTATGGCTCGGAGACTCGATTGAAGACCCGGCATACTGAGTAGTTATACTCGTGTGTATTTATATCTTTGAGTATTGAGTATTTGTACGTGTGTCAGTATTGAGTATTTGTACGTGTGTAAAATACATGTTTTACTACATGTATTTACTTTTGTTTTCTTAGGCAAGGTTGGTCAAAAGTTATTTGTATTTTAATTTTATTAAACCCATAAGTCAATAGTGGGTTGGTGGCCTTTGTTTTATTAGGCTAGGATAGATATGCAAATAAAGGAAATAAGGAAGGTATGGATGTAATAGGCCTTTCCTATAAATAGGAGGCCAATGTTTGTTACGAGACATGTTATGAATGAATGAAAGAAGTGTTTTGCCATTGTGTTTTCTCCCTTCCCTCTTCTCTCCATTTGTGAGATTTGAGTGTGTCGCCCGGTGTGAGACCGTCCGGCGTGAGGCCGAGCTGTGTGAGATAGCAGTTATCCGTTCCCGTCCTGTTCGCGTTTCGGAGTGCCGTCGATCCATTCCCACGTTGCCGCCGCGTCAAATTGGTATCAGAGCCCAACAACGGTGTCTCCGACGATCCCGACGTCTCCGACGTCGTCTCCTTTTCTATCTCTCGGTTGTTAGAAGAAAAAAAAAAGGAAGAAAGAGAAGAAAAAAAAATATACACGGCAAATCACGGCTGAGAGAAGAAAATAGAAAAAAAAATATTGAGAGAAAAAAAAGTTTTAAGCATCAAAATCCCCCCTCAACCTCTCTCTGTTTATTTCTCTCCGGCTATTTCTGTCTCTCTCTCTCACTCATTCAGCGCAGCAGAAGAGGTCAGAAAAAAAAAAGTGGTTTACGCCCCCCCTGGCATCGTCGCCCGTGCCAGGATTCAAATCCCGGCACGCCGCAACGCCCCCCCCCTCCGCCGCCGCGCCCAGGCCGCGCACCAGGTCCCTCCCCGCCACCCCTGCGGCCGCGCCCAGGCGCGCTCCGCGCCCAGACGCACCCAGCCCGCGCCGAGACGCGCCCAGGTGCGCCCGCCCCGACCGCCCGCCTCGGCGTCCCCGCGCCTGGCCACGCGCCCACGGCCCGTGCCCTCGCCGGGCCCGCGCCCGGCCCTCGCCTGGCCGCGCCCGCCCGGCCCGCACGCAGCTGCGCCCGCCCCCGCGCGCCAGCGTGCGCCCGCCCGCCTGGCCAGCTGGTCACGCGCCCAGCGCGTTGACCGCATCTCCCCCCCCATTTCTGGCCACCAGCCGCGTAGCTGGTTTGAAAAAAGGGTTTGAAAATTAGAAAAAAAAAGAGGAGTGTGAAAAGTCATAAAAGGGAGGCTTGAAAAAAAATGTGTTGAATATATATAATATATATATGGAATATATATAATACTATATAATACTATATATATATATATCTATATGTATTATTTAAAAAGGAGTTATATTTATATCTTATAATTTTTGTAGCACCCAAGTCCACAATTGGCGGCTTACCGGGTGCCCGAGTCACCCGATCACCGACACACAGTCCGTAATTTACGGAGTGTGAGTGTCCGTAAGTCTCCCTGCGCGGAGAAATTGGACTGATTTGTTCCCCTGCGCGGGAAATTTTAAGCGATTTGTAATAATCCTCCCCACGCACGTCCCCGCTCGCCTTCGTCTCCGGTCGGAGCCTGACTTCTCAGTCAGCTAGGTATGTGCTCCGGATCACTTGCTCATTTAGTATCCTTATCTTTTGCCGCGCGACGAGGTGAGCGAGAGCCCGATCCATGCAGCCAGTCTCCTAAGTGCATCGCTGTGGACGGAAAGCGAGAGCTTGTATGTATCCATCCTTAGGCCCTAGACTGTCGCATTAGGGCATCCTAATTGTCAGGAGGTAGTTCCACAGCTACTTCGCCTACGGGGGAGCAACTCTTCCTGACCGGTCCCTTCAACTTGGCCCTTTGCCTATTTAGCCAACAAAATTCGGGTCTATAGCTTGCTAATTATCGGTCCCAGGACTGCATCATTTAGGTCCGAAGTCGTGCATGCCACGTTGGTTTAGGAATTCATCCGGCCGTCTAGTGCGCCCTTCAACTCTACAATCCCACATGGATCGGAAGAGCGTAAGTGCTATGTTGGCTCAGCTTGAGCATAATCTTCTAACCCATTTTGAAGAATCCATAGGCCAACTTCGAGCCGAGCTAGATGAGAGGATCCGAACCTTAGAGGATCGACTGAAGGGAGAGGAAGGACGAGTGAATGGCCATGGCGATCCCGTAGCCAAACCTAGGGAGGAGAGAGAGCAAGCCCGCCCGAATCAGGCCCCCCAAGGTAGAGAGCAAGAGGCCCGTACGCCTCGAGAGAGGGACCACGATGATGATGATATTATCCTACGGAACGTCAAGATTGACGCTCCGAGTTTTGATGGGTCCCTAAATCTCGTCACATACCTTGACTGGGAGACCGGGATGGACCAATATTTTGATTGGCATCGCCGCATGACCCCTGCTACCAGGGTGAGGTTTGCCAAAATGAAACTCCTAGGTCAAGCCAAGACCTACTGGTGTAATGTTGAGAATCTCCTAGCACGGAGACGAGAGGAGCCTATTAGCACGTGGGAAGAAATGAAGGAGAAATTGAGGGAGAAGTATCTGACACCTTCCTACCATCAGCGTCTTTTAGACCAATGGCAGAAACTCACCCAAGATGGAAAGTCCGTGGACGAGTACATCGCCAAATTTGATGACTTCTTCCTTCGGAGCCGAGTCATGGAGGATGCCTCCGTCACCCTCTCACGGTTTAGGGCTGGCCTACACGAGAGTATTCAGCGGGAATTATTCTTGCGGGAGGTTAACACCCTCGAGCACGCCTACCAGGTTGCACAAGATGTTGAGCGGTTTCAAAGGGTGGTCCCACCTCGGGTTCCCATCTACCGCCAACCCGAACCCCGAAACCCCATAGTCCGCTATACTGAGAGAGCTGGCCCCTCCACCTCCTACGTCCCTACTGCTACCCCGCTTAGGGCCGTTGCCCCTACTGCTCCTTTCCCAAGGAACCCTTTACCTGCACCCGTTGCTGTGCCTAGGTTGGAGTATACTCCACCAGTTGAGAGGAGAGATGACAAGGGAAAGGGAGTCGTCCCTAGCACCTCCCAACCAGCCCCTGTCTCGGGAGTCCGCTGTTTTAGGTGTCATAACCTAGAGCATATTGCCACCAATTGCCCCACCCGAGCCTTGGTCATCATCGACCCCCAGTCTATGGAGCTTCCATCTCAGGAAGGAGAAACCCTTGAGAGATATGAACCTGACCCTGATCTCATTGCCCAGTTTGAGGAATTAGATGCAGGATATGATGGAACGCATGTCGAGTACATGCAAGTGGGAGAAATTGCTGAAAGTTCAAATCAGGGAAGACTAGGTGTAGTTCGCTGCATCCTCGCACACCCACAGGAGGACGACTGGCGTCGAACCTCCATCTTCCAAACCTACATCATGGTCAAAACTCAACCCTGCAAGGTGATCTTTGACAACGGGAGCTGTATCAATGCAGTCTCTTCAGACTTTGTATCCCGTCTAGGTCTACCTACCCATCCTCATCCGAGGCCATACAACGTGGCTTGGGTTGACGACACGTCTATCCCAATCACCACTACATGTGTCATTCCCATCCAGTTCCAGTCCTACCAAGGACAAATCCTATGCGATGTAGTGCCTATGAAGGTCGGGAGCATCATTCTAGGACGGCCATGGATCTACGATGTAGATCTTACTACATTCGGTCGGTCCAACCAGTGTTCCTTCTCCCACAATGGGAAGAGGATTCAGTTGCTCCCAACACCCCCAAAGGTGGCCACGGGAAAGAGTCCTACCTCCACACCCACTACATCCCCCAAGAGTCAGGAAAACTCCCCAACCCCTGCTAAGGTTAACCATGACCCGATTAGGCGCCTTAACTTCATAGGTGTCCGTGAGCTGAATAGGGAAGTTGCCGAAGGTGCCCCTGTCTGGGCTGTTATTGTCACCATCACCCCCGAGGAGTCTCGAGTCTCAGTCCCACCCGAGGTCCAGGCAATTCTGCAGGACTTCCAAGACATTTTCCCAGAGGATTTGCCCTCTAGACTCCCTCCCATGCGTGACATTCAACACGCTATTGATCTTGTCCCTGGGTCCACCCTACCCAATCTTCCCCATTACCGATTGAACCCGAAGGAGCATGCTGAGCTCCAAAGGATTGTCGAGGACCTTATCCAAAAAGGTTTCCTCAGGGTGAGCAAGAGCTCATGTGCTGTCCCTGCCTTGCTCACACCCAAGAAGGATGGCACCAGGCGGATGTGTGTTGACAGCCGCGCCATCAATAAGATCACTGTCAAGTATAGGTTTTCCATTCCCCGTCTTGATGACATGCTTGACATGATGAGTGGAGCCACCATCTTTTCCAAGATTGACTTGAAAAGTGGCTACCACCAAGTCCGAATCCGACCAGGGGACGAGTGGAAGACAACCTTCAAAACCAAAGAAGGTCTGTATGAGTGGCTTGTCATGCCATTTGGGCTATCCAATGCCCCCAGCACTTTCATGAGGCTTATGACAGAAGCCCTTCGTCCTCTCATTGGTCGCTTTGTTGTCGTCTACTTTGACGGCATTCTCATCTATAGCCACAACCCTCAGGATCACATCCACCATTTGAGGGAAGTTTGCGAGACTTTGAGGAGAGAAACCCTGTATGTCAACCTTGCTAAATGTGAATTCATGACAGACCGGGTCACTTTTCTCGGATTTGTGGTTTCAAGTCATGGAGTGTCTGTGGACCAATCCAAGGTCCGAGCCATAGTAGACTGGCCAGAGCCCCAGAATGTCTATGACGTTCGAAGTTTCCACGGGCTAGCCACCTTCTACAGACGCTTCATCCAGGGATTTAGCACTATTATGGCACCCATTACGGATTGCATATGTAAGTGGAATTTTGAGTGGACCAAAGCCGCCTCCCAGGCTTTTCTTGCCATAAAGGAGCTTATGACCAAAGCCCCTGTCCTCCGCCTACCAGACTTTTCCAAAGTCTTTGAGGTTTCATGTGATGCATCTGGCGTAGGAATAGGTGGAGTGCTTAGCCAGGAGAGCCACCCTGTGGCTTATTTCAGTGAGAAGCTTTCTGATGCAAAGCTTCGATATTCCACATATGATAAGGAGTTTTATGCCGTGGTCCAAGCTCTAAAACACTGGAGACACTATCTCTTACCACAAGAGTTTGTCTTATACTCGGACCACGAGGCTTTGAAATTCCTTAGCTCTCAGAAGGGCTTAAACCCAAGGCATGGTCGGTGGGTAGAATTCCTCCAGTCCTTCACCTTTGTCCTAAAACATAAGGCTGGAAAGGACAATAAGGTGGCCGACGCCTTGAGTCGAAGGGTCTCCCTTCTTTCCACTGTTCGGGTAGAGGTCACCGGATTTGACCGCATGAAGGAACTCTATGGAGAGTGTCCTGATTTTGGCCCTGCCTACTCTGCTCTGTCCGCTGGACCCTCGACAGTCTTTTCTGACTATCTACTCCAGGATGGTTTTCTATTTTGAGGGCAGCAACTCTGTGTCCCGAAGACTTCTGTTCGGGACTTCCTGATATGGGAAATGCATGCTGGAGGTCTTGCTGGTCACTTTGGCCGCAACAAGACCATCCATTCTGTGGAGGAGCACTTCTATTGGCCTGGCCTGAAGAGAGATGTGGCCAAGATTGTAGCCTAGTGTAGGACGTGCACGATGGCCAAACAGGTCAAACAGAACACTGGTCTCTACACTCCTCTCCCCGTTCCTGGTCGACCATGGGTTGATGTGAGTATGGATTTTATCATTGGGTTACCACGCACTGCTCACAAGCATGATTCCATCTTTGTTGTCGTTGATAGGTTCTCTAAGATGGCCCACTTCATTGCATGTTCTAAAACATCTGATGCATCTAGAGTCGCCCATTTGTTCTTTGATGAAGTCGTGCGTCTGCATGGTCTCCCCCAAACCATCGTGTCTGACCGAGATGTCCGGTTCACTAGCTATTTTTGGAAGACACTTTGGCACCTAGTTGGCACCAAACTGAAGTTTTCCACTGCTTATCACCCACAAACTGATGGGCAGACTGAGGTCGTCAATAGGAGTTTAGGAAATCTGTTGAGGTGTCTTGTAGGGGAACATTCTAGCACTTGGGATCTTCTTTTGCCCAGAGCCGAATTTGCATACAACAGTTCGGTCAATCGGTCCATAGGTATGAGTCCATTTGAGGTCGTGCATGGATACAAACCTAGGAAACCTGTGGATCTCATTCTCCTTCCCCTCGAGTCTAGGATATTAAAGTCAACTGAGGAGTTTGCACAGCATGTCACGAGTCTGCATGAATCAATTAGCAAGCAAATCAACCTCAGTAATGAGACTTATAAAAAATTGGCTGATTCGCATAGGCGTCACCATGAATTTCAAGAAGGTGACTTGGTTATGGTACGGGTCCGACCCGAACGACTCCCCTCGGGAGCCGTTAAATAGTTACAGGCCCGTAGTGATGGACCCTTCCCAATTCTGCGGAAGATTGGCTCCAATGCTTATGTTGTGGACTTACCTCTCGAATATGGGATTAGCTCGACTTTTAATGTGGCAGATCTAGTGGCCTACAAGGAACCCACAGCGATTCCTAGTGACCCTTTCGAGCCTTCTCCCCCCATTGAGAGTGAGCCCACCCCTGTGCGTCCCACAGCCTTGAGAGTATCGCGCTAGCACATTGAGAGGATACTGGACGAGCATGTGACCACTACACGGAGCAGGGTGTACCAGCGCTACCTTGTCCGCTGGCGGGACCGTCCACCTTCTGATGATTCCTGGATCAGCCGGGAAGATCTCCAGCGCCTCGATCCAGATCTGCTGGAGCACTACCACAGCAGTGTTCCCCCTTACTCGACGGAGTCGAGTTCCAGCCGCCCCGGGAGGGTTGGTGGGGACACCACCGGTTCCACTACCGGGCCCACTACTCGGAGCCGACGCCGCACCGCACCGACTGCACCGAGCTTATGGCTCGGAGACTCGATTGAAGACCCGGCATACTGAGTAGTTATACTTGTGTGTATTTATATCTTTGAGTATTGAGTATTTGTACGTGTGTCAGTATTGAATATTTGTACGTGTGTAAAATACATGTTTTACTACATGTATTTACTTTTGTTTTATTAGGCAAGGTTGGTCAAAAGTTATTTGTATTTTAATTTTGTTAAACCCATAAGTCAATAGTGGGTTGGTGGCCTTTGTTTTATTAGGCTAGGATAGATATGCAAATAAAGGAAATAAGGAAGGTATGGATGTAATAGGCCTTTCCTATAAATAGGAGGCCAATGCTTGTTACGAGACATGTTATGAATGAATGAAAGAAGTGTTTTGCCGTTGTGTTTTCTCCCTTCCCTCTTCTCTCCATTTGTGAGATTTGAGTGTGTCGCCCGGTGTGAGACCGTCCGGCGTGAGGCCGAGCTGTGTGAGATAGCAGTTATCCGTTCCCGTCCTGTTCGCGTTCCGGAGTGCCGTCGATCCATTCCCACGTCGCCGCCGCGTCACATCCTTAGGCCATAGACTGTCGCATTAGGGCACCCTAATTGTCAGGAGGTAGTTCCACAACTATTTCGCCTACGGGCAAGCAACTCTCCCTGACCGGTCCCTTCAAATTGGCACTTTGGCAATTAGCCAACAAAATTCGGGTCTATAGCTTGCTAATTATCGGTCCCAGGACTGCATCATTCAAGTTCGAGGTCGTGCATGCCACGTTGGTCTAGGAATTCATCCGGCCGTCTAGAGCGCCCCTCAACGCTACCCATGGATCAAGAGAGAGTGACTGCTATGCTAGTCCAGCTCGAGCACAATCTCGTGGCCCACTTTGAAGAGTTCATTGGCCAACTACGGACGGAACTCGATAAGAGGATCCGAGCCTTAGAGTATCGACTGAAGGGGGAGGAAGGAAGAGTGAATGGCCACGGCAATCCCGTAGCCAATCCTAGGGAGGAAAGAGAGCAAGCCCACCAGAATCGGACTCCCCAAGGAAGAGAGCAATAGGCCCGTGTGCCTCGAGAGAGAGACTACGACGATGAAGATATCATCCTACGGAACGTCAAGATTGACGCTCCAAGTTTTGATGGGTCCCTCAACCCCGTTACATACCTTGATTGGGAGACCGGGATGGACCAATATTTTGATTGGCATCGCCGCATGACCCCTGCTACAAAGGTGAGGTTTGCCAAAATGAAGCTCCTAGGTCAAGTCAAAACTTACTCGTGTAACATTGAGAATCTCCTAGCAAGGAGACGAGAGGAACCTATAAGCACGTGGGAAGAAATGAAGGAGAAATTAAGGGATAAATATCTGCCACCCTCCTACCATCAGCGTCTTTTAGACCAATGGCAGAAGCTCACCCAAGATGGAAAGTCCGTGGACGAGTACATCGCCAAATTTGATGACTTATTACTTCGGAGTCGAGTCATGGAGGATGCCTCTGTCACCCTCTCACGGTTTAGGGCTGGCCTACACGAGAGTATTCAGCGGGAATTATTCTTGCGGGAGGTTAACACCCTCGAGCACGCCTACCAGGTTGCACGAGATGTTGTGAGGTTTCAAAGGGTGGTCCCACCTCGAGTTCCCATCTACCGCCAACCCGAATCTCGAAACCCCATAGTCCGCTATACTGAGAGAGCTGGCCCCTCCACCTCCTACGTCCCTACTGCTACCCCACTTAGGGCCGTTGACCCTACTGCTCCTTTCCCAAGGAACCCTTTACCTGCACCCGCTGCTGTGCCTAGACTGGAGTATACTCCACCAGCTGAGAGAAGAGATGGCAAGGGAAAGGGAGTGGTCCCTAGCACCTCCCAACCAGCCCCTATCTCAGGAGTCCGCTGCTTTAGGTGTCATAACGTAGGGCACATTGCCACCAATTGCCCCACCCGAGCCTTGGTCATCACCGACCCCCAGCCTATGGAGCTTCCATCTCAGGAAGAAGAACCCCTTGAGAGATATGAGCCTGACCCTGATCTCATTGCCCAGTTTGAGGAATTAGATGCAGGGTTTGATAGCACGCATGTCGAGTACATGCAAATGGGAGATATTGCCGAGAGTTCGAACCGGGGAAGACTGGGTGTAGTTCGCTGCATCCTAACCCACCCACAGGAGGACGACTGGCGTCGAACCTCCATCTTCCAAACCTACATCATGGTCAAATCTTAAACCTGCAAGGTGATCTTTGACAACGGGAGCTGTATCAATGCAGTCTCTTCAGACTTTGTATCCCGCCTAGGTCTACCTACCCATCCTCATCCGAGGCCATACAACGTGACTTGGGTTGACGACACGTCTATCCCAGTCACCACTACATGTGTCATTCCCATCCAGTTCCAGTCCTATCAAGGACAAATCCTATGCGATGTAGTGCCTATGAAGGTCGGGAGCATCATCTTAGGACGGCCATGGATCTACGATGTAGACCTTACTACATTCGGTCGGTCCAATCAGTGTTCCTTCTCCCACAATGGAAAGAGGATTCAGTTGTGCCCGACACCCCCAAAGGTGGCCACGGGAAAGAGTCCTACCTCCACACCCGCTGCATCCCCCAAAATTCAGGAGAATGTCCCAACCCCCACCAAAGGGAAGCTTCTCATGCCCTCCTCTCCTACACCTGTCATATCCATCCCTAAGGTCCCTAAGGTTGACCATGACCCGATTAGGCGCCTTAACTTCATAGGTGTCCGTGAGCTGAATAAAGAGGTTGCCGAAGGTGCCCCTGTCTGGGCTGTTATTGTCACCATCACTCTCGAGGAGTCCCGAGTCTCAGGCCCACCCGAGGTCCAGGCAATTATGCAGGACTTCCCAGACATTTTTCCAGAGGATTTGCCCTCTAGACTCCCTCCCATGCGTGACATTCAACACACTATTGATCTTGTCTCTGGGTCCACCCTACCCAACCTTCCCCATTACCGATTGAACCCAAAGGAGCATGCTGAGCTCCAAAGGATTGTCGAGGACCTTATCCAAAAAGGTTTCCTCAGGGTGAGCAAGAGTCCATGTGCTGTTCCTGCCTTGCTCACACCAAAGAAAGATGGCACCTGGCGGATGTGTGTTGACAGCCGCGCCATCAACAAAATCACTGTCAAGTACAGATTTTTCATTCCCCGTCTTGATGACATGCTTGACATGATGAGTGGAGCCACCATCTTTTCTAAAATTGACTTGAAAAGTGGCTACCACCAGGTCCGGATTCGACCAGGGGATGAGTGGAAGACAACCTTCAAAACAAAAGAAGGTCTATATGAGTGGCTTGTCATGTCGTTTGG
The DNA here is from genome assembly GCA_022559845.1 of Amorphophallus konjac. Taxonomy (NCBI): domain Eukaryota; kingdom Viridiplantae; phylum Streptophyta; class Magnoliopsida; order Alismatales; family Araceae; genus Amorphophallus; species Amorphophallus konjac. Next base: position 91,458 of record CM040128.1, read on the forward strand.
GCTATTTAACGCCCCCAGCACTTTCATGAGGCTTATGACAGAAGCCCTTCGTCCTCTCATTGGTCGCTTTGTTGTCGTCTACTTTGACGACATTCTCATCTATAGCCACAACCCTCAGGATCACATCCACCATTTGAGGGAAGTTTGCGAGACTCTGAGGAGAGAAACCCTGTTTGTCAACCTTGCTAAATGTGAATTCATGACAGACCGAGTCACTTTTCTCGGATTTGTGGTTTCAAGTCATGGAGTGTCTGTGGACCAATCCAAGGTCCGAGCCATAGTAGACTGGCCAGAGCCCCAGAATGTCCATGACGTTCGAAGTTTCCATGGGCTAGCCACTTTCTACAGACGCTTCATTCAGGGTTTTAGCACCATTATGGCACCCATTACGGATTGTATCTGTAAGGGGAATTTTGAGTGGACCAAAGTCGCCTCCCAGACTTTTCGTGCTATAAAGGAGCTCATGACTAAAGCCCCTGTCCTCCGCCTGCCAGACTTTTCCAAAGTTTTCGAGATATCCTGTGATGCATCTGGCGTAGGAATAGGAGGAGTGCTCAGCCAGGAAAGTCACCCCGTGGCTTATTTCAGTGAGAAGCTTTCTGATGCAAAGCTTCGTTACTCCACCTATGATAAGGAGTTTTATGCCGTGGTCCATGCCCTCAAACACTGGAGACACTATCTCTTACCTCAAGAGTTTGTCTTATATTCGGATGACGAGGCTCTGAAATTCCTTAGCTCTCAGAAGGGCTTAAACCCTAGGCATGGTCGGTGGGTAGAATTCCTCCAGTCCTTCACCTTTGTCCTAAAACATAAAGCTGGAAAGGACAATAAGGTAGCCGACACCTTGAGTCGAAGGGTCTTCCTTCTTTCCACTGTTCGGGTAGAGGTCACCGGATTTGACCGCATGAAGGAACTCTATGGAGAGTGTCCTGATTTTGGCCCTGCCTACTCTGCTCTGTCTGCTGGACCCTCGATAGCCTTTTCTGACTATCTACTCCAGGATGATTTTCTATTTCGAGGGCAGCAACTCTGTGTCCCGAGGACTTCTGTTCGGGACTTCCTGATTTGGGAAATGCATGCTGGAGGTCTTGCTGGTCACTTTGGCCGTAACAAGACCATCCATTCTGTGGAAGAGCACTTCTATTGGCCTGGCCTGAAGAGAGATGTGGCCAAGATTGTAGTCCAGTGTAGGACATGCACGATGGCCAAACAGGTCAAACAGAACACTGATCTCTACACTCCTCTCCCCGTTCCTGATCGACCATGGGTTGATGTGAGTATGGATTTTATCCTTGGTTTACCTCGCGCTGCTCACAAGTATGATTCCATCTTTGTTGTCGTTGATAGGTTCTCTAAGATGGCCCACTTCATTGCATGTTCCAAAACATCTGATGCATCTAGAGTAGCCCATTTATTCTTTGATGAAGTCGTGCGTCTGCATGGTCTCCCCCAAACCATCGTGTCTGACCGAGATGTCCGGTTCACTAGCTATTTTTGAAAGACACTTTGGCACCTAGTTGGCACCAAACTGAAAATGTCCACTGCCTATCACCCCCAAACTGATGGGCAAACCGAGGTCGTCAATAGGAGTTTAGGAAATCTGTTGAGGTGTCTTGTAGGGGAACATTCCGGCACTTGGGATCTTCTTTTGCCCAGAGCCGAATTTGCATACAACAGCTGCATCAATAGGTCCATAGGTCTGAGTCCATTTGAGGTCGTGCATGGCTACAAACTTAGGAAACCTGTGGATCTCATTCCCCTTCCCCTCGAGTCTAGAACATCCAAGTCAGCTGAGGAATTTGCGCAGCATGTCACAAGTCTGCATGAGTCAATTAGCAAGCAAATAAACCTCAGTAATGAAACTTACAAACGCTTAGTTGATTCGCATAGGCGTCACCATGAATTTCAAGAAGGTGACATGGTTATGGTACGGGTTCGACCCGAACGACTCCCCTCGGGAGCCGTTAAAAAGTTGCAAGCCCGTAGTGATGGACCCTTCCCAATTCTGCGGAAGATTGGCTCCAATGTTTATGTTGTGGACTTACCTCCCGAATATGGGATTAGCTCGACTTTTAATGTGGCAGACCTAATGGCCTACAAGGAACCCACAGCGATTCCTAGTGACCCTTTCGAGCCTTCTCCTCCCATTGAGAGTGAGCCCACCCCTGTGTGTCCCACAGCCTTGAGAGCACCGCGCGGGCACATTGAGAGGATACTGGATGAGCAGGTGACCACTACACAGAGCAGGGTGTACCGGCGCTACCTTGTCCGCTGGCGGGACCGTCCACCTTCTGATGATTCCTAGATCAGCCGGGAAGATCTCCAGCGCCTCGATCCAGATCTGCTGGAGCACTACCACAGCAGTGTCCCCCCTTACTCGATTGAGTCGAGTTCCAGCCGCCCCGGGAGGGTTGGCGGGGACACCGGGTCCACTCCTGGGCCTACTACTCGGAGCCGACGCCGCACCGCCCCGACTGCACCGAGCTTATGGCTCGGAGACTCGATTGAAGACCCGGCATACTGAGTAGATATACATGTGTGTATTTATATCTTTGAGTATTGAGTATTTATACGTGTAAAATACATGTTTTACTACATGTATTCATTTTTGTTTTATTAGGCAAGGCTGGTCAAAGTTATTTGTATTTTAATTTTGTTAAACCCACAAAGTCATTTGTGGGTTGGTGGGTTTGTCTTGTTAGGCTAGGATATAAACTCAATTAGTGGAAGTTAGATGGTATCTATGTTATGGCTTTCTTTCCTATATAAGGAGGCCAAGGGATGTGTTACGAGACATGAATGAATGAAATGAAATAAAACTTTGAAACCCAAGGTGCTTTGCCTTTCTGTTTTCCCCCTTCCCTCTTTCTCATTTTGTGAGTCTGAGTGTCGTCCGGTGTGAGACCGTCCGGCGTGAGGTCGAGCTGCGCGAGGTAGCAATCTATCCGTTCCCATCCTGTTCGTGATATTGGAGTGCCGTCGATCCACTTCCACGTCGCCGCCGCGTCAATGAGTCATGCCTTTATTCTGGCGACATCTAAACCCACTTGAAAGAGGGCCGATCTTGGAGTGTGGATGATTTTGTCTTTCAAGATGGGTATCTGTTCAAGGCCAACCGCCTTTGTGTCCCACACACTTCTGTGCAAGATTTTCTTATGTGGGAAGTTCATGCGCTAGGTCTAGCTGGTCACTTTGGTCAAAGCAAGACCATTGACATGGTGGAGAGCCAATTCTACTGGCCAAGTTTAAAGAGGGATGTCATCAAGTTGGTCGGCCAGTGACATACCTGTCAAGTGGCCAAGGCGAAAGCAAAACACGGACCTCTACACACCCTTCCCTTTGCCCGACCGTCCATGGTAGGATGTGAGCATGGATTTCGTGCTAGGCCTCCCAAAAACTTTTCGAAAGCACGATTCCATTTTGTGGCCATAGATCTTTTTTCAAAGATGGCCCATTTTCTGCCTTGTTCCAAAATATCATATGCCTCCAAGATTGCCAAACTCTATTTCAATGAGATTGTGAGGCTACATGGATTGCCAAATACAATTATTTCTGATCGTGACATCAAATTCACATGCTACTTCTAGAAAACACTTTGGCACATGATGGGAACAAAACTGAAATTTTCTATAGCGTACCACCCACTATGTAGTCTAAGGCGCGCCTAGGCGCTCGCCTAGGCGCGCCTCAGAGGTGAGGCGGCCCTTGGTCGCCTCGCTCTGATCGCAGTTTGTCTCACTCTCTCTCTATCTCACATAGACACACAGAATTTGGTTTTTGACAATGGTTTGTGTGAATTTAGTGATTCATAATAATTTGAATCATAAGATTGAATGAATTTAGGAAATTTATTGACTTTATATAGGTATTTTTGTGATATTTAGACATATGATTTATTTTTTGAACTATATATACATATTTAAAAAAATCTCGCCTCAAACGTCTAGGCCATCACCTAGGCGTTTGAGGCCTGAGGCGACCCCCTGGTCGCCTCGGTCGCCTCACGCCTCAGACTACATAGACCACCCACAAACAGGTGGCCAAACTGAAGTGGTGAACGGGTCTCTAGGGAACCTTTTGCGATGCCTGGTGGGTGAGAATACTAAGTATTGAGATTTGATGTTACCTACGATAGAATTTGTATACAATAGCTCTGTCAACAGGTCAACAAAATTAAGTTCCTTTGACATTGTTCAAGGTTAAAAGCCTAGGAAGTCAGTAGACTTGATCCCTGTCCCTATCCAGTCCAAGTCATCAGAGTCTGTAGAGTCTTTTGCACAGCACTTGCATGCATTGCATCAACAAATTAAACAACAAATTGCCCTCATCAAGTCTGAATACAAAGACTGCTAATATATGTAGACAATTTTAGGAATTTGAAACAGGAGATCATGTCATGATCAGGGTCAAACCTAAGAGGTTTCCCCCGGGAACCTAAAAGAAGCTTCATGCTAGAAGCATGGGACCGTTCAAAATCTTGCAAAAGGTTGGGTCGAATACTTATGTTGTGGGTATCCCTACTGACTATGGAATTCATTCAACATTGAGGATTTAGTAGAGTACAAGGGAGCACCCCAGATTCCCACATATCCTTTCACCGGCCCAGATCCCGATGCGCCCTAGGACTCTACCCATCATTCTCAATCTGATGCACCAGATACTACTTCAGTTGTTCCCACCCCACCCTTACCACCTCCATCCCAACTGACACAAGCACACAAAGCGGATTGACCATATTATAAATGAGCAGATTGTATCTACCAGGGACGGCGGAGTTCAGTGTTATTTGGTTCGGTGGGTAGGAAGGCTAGAGATCGACGATGCTTGGATCGCACGGGAGGAACTACAACGACTTGACTTGGACTTGTTGGAGTGGTACCAGAGTCGATGTGATCCTCACTTGACGGAGCCGAGTTCTTCCCACCCGACGAAGCCCCGCTCGCGCCCTCTCCTCCGCCAGTTGTTGTTTCCCGCCGTGCACCATGACCAGCGTCACCATCCACCGCTCCACCTCCCCTGCTCACAGTCGCACCCCACTGCCGCCACTGTTCGCCGCGCATAACCGCCGTTGCTACCTTCCCCATCTTGCAACAGTCGTAGCCGCAACCTCTCTCACCCTACACATAGCCGTCCCACCGCCTCCTTCGCCTGAACCAATCACAAGCTGCCGCTCTTGGCCCTCCCACACATAGCACCGCCGGCCGCCGTTTCATCTCCCCCTTCTCACACCCCACCACTGTCGCCCATTTCGACTTCACTCTTCCCAATTCTGCCTCCAACCGACGCCCTCGCCTCCCTCGTGCAGTAGTCCCTCTCTCTCTTAGATCTCACCTCCCTCTTCCCCTCCACCTCGTTCTTCTGGTCCGTGCATCTTCTCACCATGCACAGAACCGGTGGCCTGTCTTCGCGGACTAGTAGTTGACGGCGACGCCGCCACTCCGCCGTCCACATCCAGTGACGGTTCACCTCCTACCACCTTCTCCACCAGAGTGATTGAGCAGCCCATCAGCTTAGTCATTCCTGCACGTTGACGCTTCTCCGGATGAACCTGCATGTTGACAAGGGCACCGATGGCCCAATACGAGTCTATCTATACTTGCCGCTGTAGCCACACGAGTTCGTCCAGTCACGTCGGCCGAGAACTTCTCCCTGCCGGCACCAGCGTCGACCCGGCGTATCTCCCCCGTGTGGGCCTCACCAGGACATACTGCTCATCGATTTCGCAGCCCTCACCTATCTCCCCCGCGTGGGTTTCACCATGACATACTGCTCGTCGATTTCGCAGTCCTCACCCTCTCCCTAATCAGCAATGCCAAACGACGTCCATCTAGGTGGTGCGCTCCTCTCCACATTTGGCTTTTGCTCTCTGCGCATTAATTGCCATCAGGGTTCAATCACACATTTTTCCATAGCTATTTCATTCATATACATTGACACATTTGAGTTCCCAGCAATCTGAAATCTCTCTCCCCTCTGCCTCGTCCTGGTACGCTCTAGTCTTTGAAATTGATTGTTGAGGAAGACCCTAGCTGGTAGTGCTATCCATCTGCCTGTCCCCCTTGTTGCTGGATTTTGGATCGTTTTGTGCTTGACAACGTGTGTGCATCTTCTGTTTTATAAATTCCTGCAAATTGAAAACTGAATTAGCATGATCTGAAATTTCAAATTGCTGAGGAGTAATTCAACAAAACAAATCACTAATTTGCATTTACATGAGCATGCTTGCACGTGTTGCATCAAAACTCTAGACAGTCAACATGAATTTGAAAAGAAACTTATGTTCTAGAAATTTCTTTTGAATGTCTCATGGTGACACCATCATGTACCTCGGTAATTTCAAACCTTCAGGTGTCTTATCTGTGTTTCCTTTCCAAAAAAAATGTCCGAGGCAGTGTTTATTTAGGTTAATAAATGTGTTCCGGTCATAGGATGTGCTCAAATGAATTTTCATACTTCTGTAAATGCTTGTAATGGATGAGAGGCTTGAGTGTTTATTTAGGTTCATACATGCTTTCTAGTTGTAGAAAATGTGCTTACATGAATTCTGATGCTTCAACAGGTGCCTGTAATGGATGAAACTCTTGAGAATCATCATGAACATGATAAACTTGTCAATTTATGCGAGCCAACTTTTGGATCGTGTGTCTTAATAGGTTGAGAGGTTACATGTCACAAACATGGGGAAATATGGCTTGTCAAGAGCACTTAGTTCATCCCCCTGTGATGTGCTTTACTGTTTGATCCACATGCCCTGGGCAAAGAATGCAAATCTCTTCGGTTCCTTATTAGCTTGTTTATTCTTTAAAAGAGAATGAAGTGAGTGGAACAATGAAGAAAAATCCAATTTTCTCTGTATTGGCCAATCCTGCGTCCATGCTCTCAAAGCTAGTTCGAGCATGGCACTTGGTTTAGAATATTTATCCTATTTTCTAATTGTTGCTTGTATGAACCTAGAAGAATGCATGTACCCATCCAGTTTGTGACTTCTTTACTCCTCGATGGTCATATTTTTATCATTCTCAAAATGCTGCATTTTTCTTGTTTTTCAGGGCTAAATCTATCTTTTGGACAATTGAGTGGCATTTTCATTCGACCGATGTTGTCCTTACAGATCACAGGTGCGTCATAAATAGAGATTTTGCAAATATTTAGTCTCTCATGTATCTCTTGATCTCCAGTGAGCAGCAAAATTTTGCTGTTGGCGTTTTTACATATCATCTTGTTATTTGTTACTGACTTATAGAGGAAACAGAGCTAAGATGTCATTGTGTCATGGAATCCCTACTCGCTGAAATCATGGAAGAGTGTTACTCACATGATACAATTGTACTCGTTTGTTTCTTCCCTACTCGCTGAAATCATGAAAGAGTGTTACTCACATGATACAGTTGTGTTCGTTTGTTTCTTTAAATGAACATGGTTTGACAGTTCAGTAAGTAAATTAACACATTTCTGATTACAGTGTAGATGAGCGCATGAACTTGATCTCCATAATGGAGAAACATCTAAAACCCACCCCGTGGAATCATCAATTGAGGTCCTTTTGCAACGAAGAATTAGATAACCTGAGGTTTTTTCTTCAGAAGAATCCAAAGGTACAGTTATGCTTCATCTGGTTTCACGGTAAAATTGACCATCTGTTGGAGAGGAACTTAAGTAAGTAAATTTTTTTTGGGCTGCAGGATTCCAAATCACCTTTCCGTCAATTAAATGTAAGAATTCCCATAGGCCAACAAATGGCTGGCATTACTATACTGGAGTACCCTGTTATTCTCGTTTTCCTCCCAACACATAGTTATGACTTTGAAGTCGAGGTTGATAAGAGGTCATTCCACGAGGATGTAAAAGATGTGGAGGACAGAGACGATCAGCACAGTCCAAAAGGCAGCTTGTTCAAGGAGGAGGAACCAGAAGACAACGATGCATCTTGCGATACACGTGTCCTGGATCTTATGGACTACATGAATTCTGAGTCATATGATAAACTTCAAATTGCCAAAGGCAGTTCACCCCCCCCTGAAAGGACTGCCACACTCTCAGATGTGGGGGCACCTAGGTCCACAGCTGAGAGGCCAATGGCTGTTTCTGGCCTCAAAGGCCAAACATGGAGTCATGAAGAAGCCAATGAGAATCCAACTTGCAGCGACAGCTCTCTTAAATTGCCGATCAGTGGTGCAGACTTTGATTTTGAGCAAGACCTGAGAGATGCTTATTCAGATCTTATTGGGGAGATTAATCCCGATGACTTTTTGTGTTTGGATGGTGGTTACGGCGGATGTGAAATGGAAGATAACAAGCCGGCTGGTGGTTGTGGTGGAGAGCTTATGGAGGATGAGCTAGAAGAAGGGGAGATCCCAAATTACTGAACAATCCATGTTCCCAGAGGTGCCAGTTCTTATGAGATCAAAATCCTACTGAACTAGAAGGAGAGAATGAAAACCTAGTCATGATTGGTTTCAGGCTCTCTGTTACGTGCGAATGATCCTCGGGAGGCCCAGAGGACCGTGGACGCACCGCTGTCTCCCGTTTGTTGTGCCTGTAATACACTTCTGCAGGGTCGGATTCGATTTGCCTTTTGGGTAAATACTTTGCGCAAGCTCGGGCTTTGCAGTTTTGATGTAAGCACTACCCTATATCGATCCATGTGGATTTGATGTGATGCGGGGAAAAGAACTATGCATGGGAAGATTGAGGATATTCCTTGTTGTGAATTTGTGATGCAATCAGCTAGCAGCGAAGAGGGGTATTGCACGGCACGGGCCACCTGGAACTGTGGGAGGACCAGGCCACCATCTCTTATTGGGGGTGGGGATGGTGGGGGGATGCAAAGTTTGTGCAAATCGGGACCAGTGAGCCCCGCTGGTCCCCGAGACGGGCGTTGAGGCAGATGAATGCCGCCCCTTACTTCCGTATGCATATGGGCTGACAACACACCTCTGGGCCACCCTGTCAAGTTGGCCGTGCATATCTGTCTGAAAGATGGGCCCAATTAGACGCTGATGGCGAAGTAATCTGGAGTGGTTTTCTATAGTTCTACTGTGACGTGAACGTGATAAAAGGATATTTCTTTTCCGTGAATGAGAATTCAGGAATTAGGGAAACAAAAACAGAATAAGAACCGTCGCAAAGTGTATGAAAGGAGGTGATTGTAAACGGAGTAGTAGACATAGGGCAGCTCTATATGTGAAGTAGAAGTTGCGAGGTCATTTTTTTGGGGGGGGGGGTTTATAGTTTGCAATTTAATTGATGAAAATAAGGTTATTAAAGGGAGATAAAGAATGAGGTTGGATTAGATGATTGAGATGGATCATCATTTCAGTCACGATCTCATCGATGAAAATTGGATGGGGAATTATCTGCACCGGCAATTTTGCTTTTCACTAGATCTCACTGAACTTTATATGTTCAATTGGTCAGATTAGATTTCAATCAATGAAATAGTTGATGATTTGAATGATTATTTTTTCTCCCCAATCACCTAATCGTATATCACACATGATGAAAGTTTAACAAAGATTTGTGATTCATAATTGAAGCTACCGCATCACTAATAAAATGAAGAATAAATATAGATCTATAATAAGGAAGATGATGATGATGTGTGGAGAGCGGGAAAGGAGAACGGGTAAAAGGAGAACAGATAGCTAGTGATGGGAAGAATGTGTGATTCGACGGGCCTCGTCCATTTTAGCGGTGCACAGTGTTCTCGACGGGACGGGTTTACAATTGGGGCGGCGGAGCTGTTTGGCACGACAATCCGACTCGGCCTTCCAATCACCCCGCGGGCCACGAAGCCCACGCCAATGCTTTCCCTCTTCGTACGCAATCCCAGCCGTCCCTCTGGGACATTCATTTCGTAACGGACGGCCGAAACTCCTACACGTCGCTGCAGCGGCAGTGGTCCTGGGAATTTTAAAGGAAGCTTGCCCTCCTTTTCCACCTGCTCTGCTCCCCTCTCTCTCTTCTCTCCCCGTATCCTATTTTCTCTCTCTTCCTTCAATTCCCTTCCACGTTTCGCGTGCACCCGGCGCGGCGCTCGCCTGCTGCCGCGTCTTCCCGGTTCTGGTCAAATTTCCCTCCACGGAAAACGTGGGGAATCCTTTCCTTCGGTAGCGCCGCGCCCTCTTCGTTCCCGTCACCGCTCCCGATCTAGGGTTATTAGGTCTCTCCGCCTCCTCTCCCCCGATCTTCTTGTTCCGCCGCGGAAGTTTCTAGGGTTTCTCCATGGCGCAGGGCGAGCGCGAGACCGGGAAGGTGAGCTGGTTCAGCGCCCAGAAGGGCTTCGGCTTCATCAAGCCCGACGCCGGCGGGGAGGATCTCTTCGTCCACCAGACCTCCATCCGCTGCGAGGGATTCCGCGTCCTGGCCGAGGGGGACGCCGTCGAGTTCGTGGTCGAGCAGGGCGATGACGGCCGATCCAAGGCCGTGGACGTCACCGGGCCCGACGGCTCCGTCATCTCTTCTGCCGGGGGTGATCGGGGCTTCTCAGGTGGAAGGGGCAGGGCTGGCGGGGATTTCTATGGTGGTGGTGGTGGTGGCTTTGGCGGGGGGTTTGGGGGCGGGTGGAGGAATGGAGGGAGAGGTGGGAGGATGGGTGGCGGTGGGGGTTTTGGTGGCGGCAGCGGCGGTGGGGGGTTCGGTGGCGGCGGTGGGGGGTTTGGAGGCGGCGGTGGGGGGTTTGGTGGCGGCGGTGGGGGGTTTGGTGGCGGCAGCGGCGGTGGGGGGTGTTATAACTGCGGGCAGCCTGGACATCTGGCGAGGGATTGCCTGCAAGGAGGCGGAGGTGGCGGTGGCGGAGGGGCGTGTTATAACTGTGGTCAGACGGGGCATCTGGCGAGGGAATGCACCCAAGGTGGGGGTGGCGGTGGAGGTGGCGGTGGCGCTTGTTATAACTGCGGACAAACTGGTCATCTGGCCAGAGATTGTCACCTAGGAGGAGGAGCTGGTCGGTTTTCAGGCGGCGGTGGTGGAGGAGGGGGATGCTTCAACTGTGGTAAGCCGGGGCATTTTGCGAGGGAATGCCCTAACAACGGCTAGAAGTGGTAGAGATCGTGAAGTCCGTTCTCTCCTTTCTTAGGATTCTCAACAACATGCTTTTATGTTTTTTTTTGGAGATTGTCTTTATTGGCAATACTAAAGGAGAGATACAGTTTATTATCTTCTTTTTTGCCTCTTTTGTTGCCATTCACGTTTGTTAGAATATTGTCTGCGTCTGTCTTATTTTACCGAACTTTGGGGTGTTTACTGTTTGGTGTATTTGAAATGAAAAATCAAGCTGATTGTCTAGCTGGTATGATCTGTTAATCCATTTACCTGTTGCCTCCTCATTTACTTCACACCTATTTCGCGTTTTGCTGTCAATGTAATAGAGTTTTTTCTGATTACTGGGAATGAACTTCCTGTTTAAGTTCTATGCAGAACAGTGTAGTTACATTTGCTCTATGTGACATGCACTTTGGATTGTCAGCTACCGTTTACATCCAAGCATCTGCGTGATTCAGTGATTCACCTTATAGTAGTAGCTGCTCTTTTTTGCCAATTAAGTGTTAATATGTTAATAGTATTTGTGTGGAATAGAGTAGTAGTATGTGACATTTTGCAGTGACAGTGAAATACATCCTTCACTATGATTAAGTTGCAAGGCTATAGTCTTTAAAGATTAGTGGAGGATATGTACATCTTACATCTAAGATTGAAATGGGGATCCATCTTTCCAGGGTTCACTTTATCGGTCATTGTAATTATATAAGCTAGTTTATTGTGTAACCTCAGCCGTAGCTTCAATTTCATCAAAAAGGATTATCAATCAAGATCCAAAATTTATATTTTGCAATGTGAAGGTGTTGTTTACACAGACATACATGAGTGATTATAAATCTAATTAAAATGTGCAGCTAACTTGTTCTATGTATTTCCTCCATTTCTTCTTGACTAAACCTGGGAGAGTTCATGCAAATAATCAATGGTTCTGTAGGTGGTCATTAAGGGCCACTTTGGTAACGGGTTAAGTTGGGTTAGGGTGAGTTAACCGGAGTCGGGTAGGTTGTTCCTTGTTTGATAGTTTTTTCTTAACCCGGGTCGGATAGGGTTAAAGTGGATTAACTCATTCCTAGAAAATAGGTGGAATGAGTTAATCCACCCGGGTTAGGGTTAGGGGTGGGGTGGGCTAACCCGGGTAAGCCACCCGCCCCTAACCTAACCCGTTACCAAAGTGGCCCTAAATGGTTGAGGTTTGATCTAGAACCTGACCTTAGAATGAAAGTTGGTTGCTTTCTGATTTTGTTTCTTAGTGGAAGGTTAATGTTGATTAAATATATTCATATCCATTGTGACTTGGGTCATTTGATTTGATATTACTTTTGTCTCTTTTTGTAACTCTTTTGAGATGGCACTACTAATTGTAACATTTGAAGCTAGTTTTTGTGTCGTCAGTGGTTTGTAATTGGATAGGAAATACTAATTATACTGACCTCCTCAGTAATGCTAAACCTTCTTCGAGCTCAGTTCACTTCTCTCACTGGCATCTATGATCACAAATTAAGTTGATGTATTCAAACGACCAAACATGTCTATGGTGTTCACTGTTTCAAAAGGCTTATATTGTAGCTAATGGTTTATTATGGAAGTTTGTGAACTTGACATGCTTTTCCCCGCTGCAAGTGAAAAACTAGTTGCCATTTCCATTCAGGTGGTTGATAACTGAGCACCCCACATTTACACGGTGACCTTTTTGAGTTCCATTTAACACCATTTTATTTTTCTCCTTATCTTGCTTTCCCTAGTTTATAGATCATTTGTGATGACTTTCTTTTGGACCAATTTTGTACTTCGAAAATTTTATTTTTATGTTTTCATCCTGACTTTTAGAAGTACTACATATGAACTCTTCATTTCTTTTGGCAAATCTATAATCTGTAAGGGTTATCCATTCTGTCATCAACACCCTTCCCCTGGGTTGCACATGGGCTTGTAAAATGTTTCTGGAGGCTGTCTGCACTGAACCAGTGGAACCTGTCCATCTTCCTACTCTCTGGGTCGGTACTGTTGGCCAGGCTGCGTTAGATTATTATGGGGTGATTCCATTTTTCCATTCCTACACGGATGACTCCATAGAAGGTATCTAGGGGAGAGAGGCCTGTTTTTTGAGAGAATGGATTGCATCCAAGGAGGCTGAATCGGGGATCGGGATCGGATCGCCCGGTCCCAAACCGATCCGGGTCGGTGGGATCGGCCGATCCCGGACCGATCCCGACCGAGTCAGACCAGTTGACTCGGTTAGGGATACGAATGTCTAAAACATCTAAAAAAATCTGGAAAAATATGAAAAAAATATTCTAACATAGATCTATATCAAATTTAATGTGAAGTAGGTGACATTTGCTCATCATTTTGTGAAATAGGTGCATGCATTGATTACGTGCATGTATGTAGTCTTCTGCATTTTTTACAAGTATAGCATGGCCTTGTGTATAATATTGGGAAGATAGTATGGAGATGGTTCCATGTGACAAAAAAATTTAAAACTCATAGTTGGATGCACCTGCCATGAGCTGGCACAAAGTTTGAGACACACGATTATGAGCTGGAGAGTAATTAGGCAATTGCTATCTCTGAATTGTGGTTATCTTTTGTGTGATTTGTTTCTCCTTAAGAAAGAAAACAAAGAAACAGAAAAATGCATGGCATTTGTGGCTTCCATCTCATTCATCATGTGATCTGCTAGCATGCCATTTGGATGGACCAACATGTAGTTTAATTGCATCTTGAAACCTCCTTAGGACATGTCTAGATCTTTGTTTTCATCAGGTCATCTGTTAGAATTCTAGGTGACCTGCCAACTACAAAATTCAACCGAGGTGTGTTGACGTGCAGGTACTCTTAGGATTCTAGGTGGTCTGCCAACTGTAAAAATTTTACACAAAATTTGTTGATTTGCAGGTTTCTAACTCCTAGATTAAATGGATCTAAGGCTGGTTGGGAATTGGCATTAAAACAGAACTAGTAAACAATTTTAAGTAGCTAACAAATAATGCATTCAATCTTGTAGAAGATATATGAGGATCTTAAGGTGCTTAGGCTATTCATAGTCTCAACAGTGGTGGTCCAACAATGCATGCTGCAATCTTTTTGTTATTTTGCTAGTTTGCTGAAAATTTGAAATTGACAATATTTGTGGTAAAACATTTAGTTAATCTGAAGCAAAAACCTCCAAATTTGTTATTCTTTTACAATATTTCATGTATTGCTATAACTTTTATCTAAGGGAACATAAATTAAAAAAATTAAAATTGAGGGCTATCCGGCCGATCCTGGGTGATCCGGCCGATCCCGGGGGTGGATCGGTTCAGGCCGGATCGGGATCGGGTCGTTTCGTCCGAAATCCGATCTGATCGGGCGATCAGATCCGATCCCATCCGATTCTGCCTTCCATGATTGCATCTCTAGTTGTCATTCTGAATCAAACCTGGAAGGGTCATTGTCCGTCCAAGTTCTGCCAGTGGAGGAGAGGGAGGGATGTGAGAGGAAAAGATTGCCCTCCTAGAGAAGGCTGCAAGGAGGATACATGCCACCGTTGATTGCTACTGGAGGCATGTCATCTAGACTTAGTGAACAGCATGGTGGGTGGGGTGAGGAAATGGAGGAAGAGGTACAGAGAATAAGGAGAGCTATGGAGAAAACCGGACTCGTAAACAGCAGTGATTTTGAGGCAAAGCACCTTGTCCTCTGCAAGGCTGACCTGGGTGAGGAGTGATGACCACTGGATGAAAAGAGGCAGAAAATGGGAGAATAAGGGATAGCATCGGGCTGAAAAGTGGGGAGGGACCCTGGAGAAAGTGGGCGCTGACCTTTTGGGGGGAGAGAGAGTCACCAACATCTTATTCATCGGCAGCGGTTTTAAGATCTGGACTCTTTCCTTAGAATTGGGGGAAGTCGGGGGCAACAAGTGTAACCTTTATTTTCTGGGGAGAAAATTGTGAAAGAACCTTGGCCTCTGGCAAGGCTGACCTGTGTGAGGAGGGATGACCACTGGATGAAAAGAGGCAGAAAAAGGGGGGAATAAGGGATGGCATAGGTATGCCGTCGGGGTGAAAAAGGGGGGAGGGACCCTGGAGAAGCGGGGGATGACCTTTTTTTTGTTGGGGGTGGGGGTGGGGAGGGAGGGAAGTCACCAACGTCTTATTCATCGGCAGCGGTTTTAATATCTAGACCTCCCTTGGAATTGAGGAAAGGCTGGGCAGACAAGTGTGACCTCTGTTTTCTCTCAGCATTTATTTTGGGGGGAGAGTTTTTAAAAAGTTAGGCTTCCCAGGTATATTTTGTTTTGATTTCTGAAAATTTGGTGATGGAAGACAACTGACATCTCTCGTGTTTACACGGTAGTCTTTATCTGATCTATTTACTACTTGACAGTGTTTTTTGCCCATTATCTTGCATTCCTATGTCAATTCCTTTTCTTTCTGGGTTTTTTTGTATTTAATTCCAATTACTATTTCCAGTTCTCGACGTCAATTGAATACTGGTTACCGGGGAGTGACCTGCAGCTTTAGATTCAAGTCTGTTTAGTTCTTTTTTCTTCAACTTTGTTTTCAACTAAAATTTTGTTTTAGTTTGATTTTGTCAAGTCATCTGATGCCAACCACGAATATAATTCATGGAAGAAACAAGTTTGGCTTTAACAGAAATAAGAGGATTAGGAGAAGGACCATTCTTTCGGAGATGAGTCAAGACTGTTTCTTCTCTGTTTACTCTTCTTTGGTATTTCATCTTTTTTCTGTTTTTTTATTTGATGCTTGTTATCTCAACGTTTCATCTTTCTCCTCCTTCCTTCTCTTCTTTCTTCATTCTACCTCCTTTTTTCTTTTCTTTCATTCTAATTCCTCTTTGTTTTCTCTATTTTTATTAGCTTTTCTTTTCATGGTATACGATCTGTACTTCTATATTGTGCTGCGTTGGATTTATCTACCATTGAACTAGCGTAAGCTAGGAATTGGCACTTCAAGTAAGTCCTTGTCTTATGATTGGTATTTTCAAAGTACTGCAACTAAAAAAATGTTGGAATAATCTGTCCCTTCGCCCACCACCCAAAAATTGGACCTGGTAGAATTGATTGTGAGAGTGGGCGTCGTCATCATCCACGTAGGGGTTAAGGTGGGATAAACAGTTGGGAGGGAAAACAGGTATCCAGATTCTTGTTGACCATACTTTATCGGTGAATTATTGCATGATTTTTTTTAAAGTCCGTCTCACACACTACCTTAGAAAATATTATGGCGGTATGTTTAGAGTTCACTACTGTAAAATCAACGACATCCACCCGTTAATTCATTTGCATTATACATCATGCAACATGAATGTATAATGTATGGCCTAATTTATGATATAGTATGACATTGCGCATGTTGATGTGATTCGGAAAATATGGTGTTAATGTGGGTTCCATTTATTGTTCACCTTGTTGTCCAACATGTAGCATTTGTTGGTAGCTACGTGGTAGCAAGAAAGATTGTCTTGCGCCACCCTAGAATTCTTCTCGGTGGATGGCAGAGAACCATCTTTGAAGGGGACGCCAAGCTCTTTGCGAAGCTCAATTATCCAGTATGCAGCTTTCAACCATTTCCCTTGTTTCTGTAATGAGCTAGTAAGGCCAAATGTGGTTTTGTTGCGCACGGCGCAGGAGGCAGATTCAAGCCCCATGTTCGGCGGTGGCTTGAGAAGGTACATCATTACAGAAAAATTTTAAAAAATTTCAAGATGCGCTTGATAAAGCTGGGCAGCAGCCAGGTTTGATTGATTCCTTGCGCAAGGTGTGAACTGTGTAGACGGCCACATCAACATATGAAGCCCGATCTTTTGGGGCAGGATCTGCCTGTATCCGCATGCAAAGGTATTAGACAAGTCGACTAGTACAGCTTTACAATGTAGTATTAGATAATTGTGGCGTAAGGTTTAGGAGATCTGCTGGTTCGGGAGATCTTATCTCTTCATCATGCTAGTTTAAGTATCCATATTGGTCATTGATCAATTATTCTTGCCTTTTTTTTTTAAAAAAATCTTGATTCTAGAGTCTTTCGCCCCCTTCTGATATGGTGGAGGAATGGGAAATCATAGCCGTCTAGATCCCCATGCCCGCTTGAGACCACCCTCGTCTTGCTGGCGTTTTGACAAACCGAATCAAAATCATGACCCATGATGAGGTTGTTCCTTACTGCCAGCAACACTTTTGAATAGAGGTGAGTACTACTCATGTTAAACTCGTAATTCAAATCGTATTGATAGTTTTGATTCGGATTGAAATTTTAGCATTATATTTTAGATTAAAAGTGAACTGTATTTATAAAAATGATTTGATCTGATTTTTTATTTTTCAGAAATCAAATCAAATCGTATAAATTGGTTTCATCACATTTCTATCGATTTAGTATAGATTAAATAGTTAATCTTACATTCATGTCAGAGGTCTCTTCACGTCTCAGTTTTGTACAGTGGATATAGATTTTTTTTCTCAAATAGTGAATACTTTGACATTATTCACTATTTTGGAGAATCTTGGTTCAAATCGAATCAAAACAAATCAACCGGATTAATTCAATGTGATTTGGTTTGATATCAAAGTCATTAAATTTAATTTAATTTTGATTAAATTTTTAATATAGTTTAATTTGATTTAAGAAAAAGTTTATTTAAATCTAACCTAATTAATCTGTACTCAGCAGTGTTATCAGAATCGGATCTACCGGTCGGATCAGTTCGACTGTGAATCAGTTCAAGAATTGATCCGATTAAAGTCGGTCTGGTCTAATATTAAAAAAAATGGACGAATCAGATAAACCGTAGTTTGACTGGTGAACAGGTCTGAATTGGTTCGACCTGATTCATCTTTTAAAATAGAAAAAAATAAACGTAAAAATATTTAGATATTTAAAATAATAATTATGTGTGAATAAAATTATCTTATTATTATTGATTTGTTGTTATTTATTATTTTATTTTAAGTAAATTTTAAATGAGTATATATGTCAATTGTGAAGAGTGAAGATTAATGAAATATTATAAAATTTTAAGATCAATTTATTTAACTATGTTATTGTTATTTTTTTACTTGTATAATTATTTAATCATGATTAATAATTATACATGAATGTTATTTTATTTTAATTATTATATTTTATTTCTTATTATCTTGGGTTATAGAATCGGGTCAGATCATATATCAATATTATGATGACGTCACGGTTCAAAATGGTTCGATTGAACGGCCTAATCGATTCAAATTAAATCAACTCATTGATCGATTCAAATATCAATTTGATTCTAATAATATTAGTATTCATCTCTTCTTGCGTAGACACTCGCCCATCATAGTTTAGGCATCCTTCTGCTTCTCTCTTGCAACGTACTGAGTTCTTGCTTCTTCCTCCAAAAGACCATCCCCTGTCTGGTGGAGTATGTACTATTCCATCAGTCTCGTTTGTGAAAACTCTCAGCCTCTCTTTGGTATTGGTTTATCCCGGGGTTAACTCTAAGTTAACTCCGGGATAAATTTTTTTGTGCTTTGGTAAGGAGTTAGTGTTAGCCGGGTTAAGTTAAGGGCTAACTCAGGGATATTCTTGGGTTTTGAAACCCACACCCAAGGATGAGTTAAGGTGAGTTAACCTCCTATCTCAATAAATGTTCAATTAAATGTATCTCTCTCTCTCATAATAAATGTTATTTCTCTCTCTCATTATTACTAGGTTAATCTACTATTTATCAAATCATATTAGATTTAAATTAGGTTAGCCCACGTCCTTACTCCCAGATTAACTACCTTCCTACCAAATTAAAAATGAGTTAATTTCGGGTTACTTTAATCAGATTGACTTAGTCTATCTTTAACCTAACTCCATACCAAAGTCACCCCAGTGCCCTCTTTGTCCTTGCTGCCCTCACCGGTCCTTTTTACTCTCTTTGATATATGACGTCCCAAAACTTTTAGGGTGACTTTGGTATGGAGTTAGGCTAAAGATGGACTAAGTCAATCCGATTAAAGTAACTCGGAATTAACCCATTTTTGATTTGGTAGGAAGGTAGTTAATCTGGGAGTAAGGATGTGAGCTAACTTAATTTTAATCTAGTATGATTTGATAAATAGTAGGTTAACATAGTAATAATGAGAGAGAGAAATGGCATTTATTATGAGATAGAGACACACATTTAATTGAGCATTTATTGAGGTAGGAGGTTAACCCACCCTTGGATGTGAGTTTCAAAACCGAGAAATATCCCTGGGTTAGCCCTTAATCTAACCCGACTAACACTAACTCCTTACCAAAGTACAAAAAAAATTTATCTCGGAGTTAACTTAGAGTTAACTCCGAGATAAATCAATACCAAAGAGAGGCTTAATCCTCGTGGAGTCCCGTCTTTTCGCGACTGTCATTGTTCTTCCAATCTTTCGTATTAAGTTTTAAAGCAAATTTAGATGCCTTCTTATCCATCCTCA
The DNA here is from genome assembly GCA_022559845.1 of Amorphophallus konjac. Classification (NCBI taxonomy): domain Eukaryota; kingdom Viridiplantae; phylum Streptophyta; class Magnoliopsida; order Alismatales; family Araceae; genus Amorphophallus; species Amorphophallus konjac. The sequence continues at coordinate 110,941 of CM040128.1, forward strand.
CACGCGTATGATCTAAAACTGTTTGATAGCAGATCGAAATAGCCGCCGGTGCCTGTCCACCGTATTCCACCATTTTTGGTGAAATACCTAACCCGAACACGCCGTCAGGTTTATAATAAAGAACACATATTTCAGGTGTTAACTCCATGTTATATCAAATGGAGAATAGGACGTGACCGGCGAACAAGAGCCGTGACCGGTGAACAACTTACCATGTTCGGCATTATTCTCCTATCAAACAGGCCATAGATAACACGTTACCCGTGTACGGTTCAACGCTGCTCTTTTATGTCCTGTCCTCTTCGCCTGGTTTCGGCTTAAAGAGGAAGATAATAATTGATCATTTGGTTTAAAACTAAACTGAATCATGTAATTTTGTTTCCAATGGGTAAGACATCCATAAATTATACCAACGCTAAGATATCCATCTGACGGCAAATGTTAAGTACAAAAAAAAATTCGATAGTTTCTCTCTTTCCTCGCATCCAGATCGATATTTCTCTGTAGGGCTAGCTAGTTCTTTTGAGGCGATTTGAACAGCCTAATATTGTCGGGTAAGTTGAAAAGCAGAGAACACATTTTTCAAGGTAAATGGTTTTACGTAATGTAATGTTGTAATACAGAGGTTTAAAATGTCAGGAATATGCATGCCTCGTTAGTCTTCCTCTCGTGCAAATCTCTCCTTCCACACCCCCACCCACAATTTTAAAATGTGGTATTAATCTTTGTCTTCTTCGGTATCTGTCAAATTTGATGTTTGTTTATCGTGTTAACTCTGGATATATTCGTCGTAATATACCGACGGTATGTCTTTCTTTCCCCATTCCTAGCTTGTGACCGATCAATCACCGGTGTTCAAATGTCCGGTGAAATCTAACATATAAGCTTGTGATTTTCCGAGAAGGGCAGGGTTTAATCATATTCTTTAACATACTTTTTAAGAATATAAATATTAGTATTGTGATTTTCTATAAAAATTTAAACAGGAGTACGCAGGAAAGGTCTACTTCTAGCTAGGAGGTTACATTGTATTTTGAAACTGAGTCCAAATTTTTTTTTAATTTATATTCTTAGACGTAACCTAAGTAGCTTTTGGTTGGCATTTATACTTGGCCGGGCATTGTGATTTCGATGCCAATTAACTTAACGGTTTCATCACAAACACATGGCTGTATAATCAAGGGTGAGATATGCTATGAAAATATGTTCGAAGTGCCCGTCTCTTACCATTATCAGCACCTTTTTTTCTTCTCTTGGGGGAGGCTATAGAATTTATTCCTTATGATAGGACTTTCAAATCCAATATAGTCACCTATATATGTGGAAGTGTCACCCACATAGATAAAATTATTAGAAAAAAATGTGTTAAAAACTTTATTAATTAGGGGAAATCTATACTCAATTGATTGCTTGGAAGTTGTAAATATCCCGGTGAAAAACAAAAAGATCTGTTATGAAAATAAGATTGAATGAATTACTCATCTATGCATTCAAAGTCCTAAATGTGAAAATAATTGTCTACTTATTTATATAACATGGAGCCAATGACGCGCGTGTGTGTGTGTGTGTTGAGATATATAGTGGAATCGATGTTTCTGTGTAGTCCCTACACATTTGTGTGTGTGTGTGTGTGTGTGTGTGTTGAGATATATAGTGGAATCGATGTTTGTGTGTAGTCACTACATTTATAAATGTGTGTGTGTGTGTGTGTGTGTTGAGATATATAGTGGTACATTTATAAATATTGAATAATTATTTAAATATTCCCTTAGAGCCAATTTATTTTGAGGTTAAGATAGTGGAATCAATGTGAGAGAACAGTGTGACCGTCACCGCTCTCTCACACACAAAGTTACTAACTAATTAAGGTCGATTAGCGCACTCACCTTTCTAGGGGCGAGTGCATTAATCCCACCCGATTAACAAATAAGGTCTTAAGTCTTGTAAGGATCACACTCAGAGTGTCAGATATAGACCCTCTTAAGAACAGTGTGGGCGTCACCGTTCTCTCACACACAAAGTTGCTAACCAAGGTCGATTAGCGCACTCGACCCTCTGAGAGCGAGTGCGCTAACTTCACCCGATTAACAAATACGGTCTTAAGTCTTGTAAGGAACACACTCAGAGTGTCAGACATAGACCCTCTTAATTAAATGTGAGGGTTTAATCTCACCTCATACTCAATCGAAGAAGATAGAATTTGAATGCAAGAGATTTTCTCAAAGGTGGAGAGGTATATATATATATATCACTAGGCCAAATCAAGATTCTTTGATAATGCCCTAATGTTCTCAAATGTCGCCTAGTCAAGTCCTTACGCTGTCGACGTGAGGTTCTATTCTAAGCTCATGGATTTTGGAAAGAATGAAAGGGAATTGCCAACCTAGCTTGCGACGCCCCATCCTTTTTAGTAGGAACATATCCATCAGCAACATTATAACTAATCGTGGCCGTCACCATTATGATCAACATCCCCATCTCCATTATTAGGTCTCATATTTCATCCACCTTGAACAAATAAACTCTATTCCATCAATCTACGTGCGGTCGCTCATACCACCGTATTCATTAATCAATGACTAGCTAGATGACAAGAAGAAGAAGATCATGAAATAACATTGTGTTTCATCACTTCACGCACCAAGTTTAAAATGAATGCATGGAACCTTCGACAAATTCGGGAAAAAGCACAGGATTTTGGTTGGTTTAAGTGGTAGAAAAGTACACACCGGACGTCAGTACGCTGACCCTGTATGTGCAACTTGATCTGCACTCTATGTGCCCCCCATGCATTGCATGTATCTTGTGAAACTGAGAGCGAGTGAAAAATAATCCTATATTACCTCACTGAAATATATATATATATATATATAGTTCTTAAGAGTGAAAAATAATCTTATATATATATAATAATGTTAATTTGCTACACATCAAGATCTCTGCAGCAATTCATTCTCAACTTTACTACCTGGACTCATGAAATGTCTACTCATACTCTCTTTTGCATGATATTTTCAAGCTCTCGACACTTGGTAAAAATATTGCCTGCTAGAAGAAGAACAACGAAAGGAGTCATGCATAACAATATATCACGTATCCGTAGCTAAAACGTGTCCTCTTACAAATAAAGGACAATAGACCTTCCCGATGCCTGATCCTTTTTCCATCCATCCACTGCGACCTTGCAGAGCGTGAAATGTGAGTGAGGAGTTTCCGTCCCCTAAAGCAGGAGGATCTGAAGCGCGATATTTACTTGGATCCCCTCCCCTCTTCCCAGCACGTTAAGTCTCTCTCTCTCTCACCTCCCCCGTCACTTCACATCACATCAATAGGTGGCGGGGTTCGGCGTGGGACCGACGACCCCTTCACACCCGCATGCTCGAAAGACCCTCACCACTAGCGACCATGCACAAGACTCCAAGCCACTTGGCGTCTTCTGTGCAGCAGCTCCTTCCCCGCCCCCCCTCCAACCCCCCCAACTCTTCGATGAGCAGTGACAACCTGTTTCTCTTTGCAGGCCATGTGAATCTTGCCACGTTCGATATCCCGGCGAAGAGTCCCGGCAGTGCTCTTCCTATGAATGGTGCCAGCAGGTCGCGGGACTACTGTGCTGCTGCATGAAGAGGTTTCAGTACCACCGGCCAGACCCATCTCCTGTAACGCATCCGCGATGTGCCCCTGTTCTCATGCCGCTTGTCGGCAAAAGCTTGCCCGGACGGGAGCCCGGATCCCCACTATGGCATGATTCCCACGGCGGCAAGCATACAACGTGAAAAGAACAAGCGAATGCCACCTTCACGAGGTGGGGGGAGGGGGAGGGGTCTTCCTCGCGTCCCCGTCGAGGTATGCCGTGAGTTAATCCTGAGAGAAAAGGTCAAGAAGAACCCATACTCCGCACCAGACTTTGGTGCAGGGGGCCTCGATCGGGCCACATCCCACAGCTGCCAGATCAAACAGTCCCACCCACCCCCCCTCCATCGCCATCCATCACGTGTGGAGTCCATGTTTTATGGAGATATATGTCCCCCCCCCCCTCCCCGGCGCAAGTAATCCCCTGATCTCAATGCAGGAACGCGCCGTGGTTTTGAGATCGATATGCACGATGCTAGTGACAGCTAGCTGGTGGCAAGTGGCCTCAGAGATCGAGACCTGCTTTCTTGTTGGCTCAAAAGCTTCTCAATATCGTCCGCCCATGGCCATCATTTGGTGCATCTTCTGGATGATCCAGACCCGTCGGTTAGGGGTCCCTTTTGGAAGAATCACTGTCTTTGACCAACTGGTAGGACCGTCGACCCACATGCATAGATCCCCGAATTAATGGAGGACCCCACGCACGAAGGAGATGATGCGCTGTCCTTTGCAAGCTTTTGCGCGTTCGTACTCATAGACAGTAGTAGTGTTAGTGTGGGTTAACAAACTCGTAGGGGAGCCTGCAGAGCAGTGAGCTCGTGCTGTTGGGGCCGGGGGGGGGGGGGACGTCGATCGATTCACGAAACTTTCTCTGAACACAGTTCCCCGTCAACAAAGAAGATATATAGAAGGTGGGAAAGATGGGGGAGGGCTTATTGGTGGCTTGCTTTTGTGCATAGCATATGATCGCCCAGCAAAAGATTAACATGCATGGACACACACATGGAAAGGAGCCGATTTCGATCACCAGCAAAGAAAGATAAAGGAACGGTGCGTTGGAAAAAGAATGGTGATGGCGTTTTGGGACCGTCGGTATCGAAGAAATCCTCGTCACAGCTTCGCATTTGTGGCCATGCATCTGTCGGTTTCCGTGCCATCCAATCAGTCACCAATCTCTTTTGTCAATGGGGGCCGGGGAGGGCACGTACATACAGCATGTGCATGCTCATCCAGCACCTATCGACAAGAGAAGGAAGACAGAGGCAGTGCAAGTGGAAGGGGAAAGAAGGGGGGGGGGGTTAAGAGAAGAACTTAAGGTCTTGTTTCCTCTACTCAATAAATGGAGCTTAGCTTTAATTTGGCCCACCGAGGAGAGAACTTGAGCGGTACAGTAAATCCTTCTTCCTTTAACTGCATGTCTTCATTCTGGTACGTACGGGAGTATCGTACGTGCATGGTAAACTAATTAAGATTGTGCAGACAGGCCTACGATCGAGTTGTGAGTGACGCTATATATATATATGGGGTCATTGACCTTATAATGATGCGTTGTGCATTTGGGAATAAGAAGCTGAGGGGTGTCCTTGGCGAGGCCTTTGAATTCCCATTTAGCTTCTACGTACGTTCTGCATAAAAATTGTTCAATGGAAAGTGGTTTATTAGTTAATTTTAGTGGTTGTACAGTGGAAATCAACTCCTCACCAAGAATCTCCCCCCCCCCCCCCCCACACACACACACCCCCAAGTTACAATGCTTCAATTTGGGACCTTTGGTTACAATTGAGAGTAAAAATCACATAAAGAATTCTGAAAATCTAATGTCCTCCTTTCAAAGTAATTTACTTGGCTTAATTAGGAGTCATAGACAACCAGTTAACATACTTCCAATCAAAAGTGAGATCAGAACACACCCCTTAATCTTCGTTTCTTATAGGTCGTACGTTGGGTTTGCCAGCGAAGCAAATCTGACTCCAAAAAAACCATGCGGCCGGAAAGAATCAAATGCTCTGGGCCTTAATTTCTTTCTTGACGCATTAATTTTCCTCCAAGACCTTCGTCTAAAATTTATTAGAATATAGTGGAGTAGTGCATATATTCATACCCTCGATCGCTGCAGCCTGCAGCAGTAGGCTTCCATCTATTATATCAATGACCGTTGGGACGGTTTGGTCCAAAATGACAAGTTAAGCTGGACATTAATGGTTATGAGTTTTTAAGATCAATCCAATAGGGGACAGCCACCTTACCACGAGACAGGTAAAGTATACGTAATAAAATTATGTGGATTACACAATACATTGGTGGAAATTGGTGATGCCTCGGAAAATAGTTTGAAAAGGTGTGGGATGAAGATCGAATGCCCATCAGTGCCGACCATATAGCTACTTTGCGTATGGACATGTACTTATAAGTTTCAAATTCAATATATGTGACTTTGTAAGTAGTTCTTTGGTTAACTTGTGGCGGTTAAACATGTGTGTGTTTATTATAACTTTAATTTTTATATTTATTAACGATTATAATCTATAATTTCATAAACTATTGTTTAACTTTTGGTGACAATATGGTTATGTTTGTTATAAATTTTGTTCAGTTAATTAAGTCTGTTTTGATATTTGAATAGGATAAGTGCAAATAACAGATAGATCGACAAGAGAGAAAATGTGAATCCATACGTGCAATTCTCACAAAAGAGTCACGTTAATCGAGTTCAAGTAGCGGTCAAGGGGTCGAATACGTCTACCCTGCCTTGTTATCAAAGCGGTCCTTAAGGCCACTTTGATAACGGAATAATGCGAGTTAGGACTAGTTATTCATAATTGAATTATTCAAATTTGAAAGTTTAAATACATCAATCGAAATAGAATAATATTAAATTTAATTAACTTATTCTACCTCTCTCACATGAGTATCCTATCCGACATCAGATAGAATAGATATTAAATTAAAAATATGAAAATTCATGAATAGCTCACCTTAGGCCCAGTGGGTTAACCTATCTTAATCTATTATCAAAGTGCCTTAAAGTAATGGGAGAGTAGTTCATAATTCTAATCATGAGCGTGGCTGTAAGAGGTCCTTCGAACATAATTAAACTATAGCTGGGCTGGTCTAAGAAAAAAAAAACTGTCTACGGAACCTTATCTGTATCGTGATTGCAATTCAATTTACCGTCAAGGATGGCTTTCTAACTAAATTAATATGCATTGATACCGGCCGGACAACCCTTTCGAATAAGTACATCAACAAGTTAGGCGGCCCGGTAATGATTTAGGCACCCAGGTTTCAAGGGTTTCTGATTCAGAGCAGGAAATCTGCTTAAGGTTTTGCGACAAGAAAGGCATCATATTTTCCAACTTTTACGACCAGTTTTTTTGTGAATTTTCTCCAAACAAGCCCGGCGATGACCCATTTTCTTAGAAGAACAAATCACCTGCACAATCAGTACGCATATGCCCACGATATCTATATTTTCTACAAGATGATATAGAAAAGTGGAGACTTAGAAGATCTCGATTTCATACTCAAATATGACCTTGTAGTAGCAACCATGCACGAAAATGGAAACCTCGTTAATAGTCCTTGGCTCTCCTTGACGTCAAAACCAACTTCTGGAAGCAGACGTATGTCTTAATTTTTTTGACACTTTTGCGCGCTAGCTCTCAGTGGGGGACCTCTCATGATCAAACTAGGTATAAAACTTTCAAGAACTACTTAGAAATGACATGAAGGATTTAATGGTGTGTTTTAGTATATAAGAGAGCAAGCTAGCTAGGATATGTAACAGGAAGCCAGCAAATATCAACTACATGCTTCTCCAAATGGGAAGAATCTAAATACAAGCCTGAAGACCCATCTCCTTCTCACACAACACGCACATTCGGTATAGCCAGACTTGCAGCCTGGAGATGAGAAAACGAGACCGCTAGGTCTTGCGAGGGGGGCACTGGTAGCACTTGGTGAACAGACCGAAAGTATCCACTTGCCGTATGAAGTTGAGCATGCTCGCCCACCCTCCGAACCCGAACCCAACCACAAACACCCACACCACAACGAACAGGTTCATGCAGAACGTCCCCGCCCATCCTCCCAGGAACGCCGGCGCCGGCTCCACTGCGTTCTGTAGCACCAACAAGACAAGCACCCAGTAGTAGCAAGTGAGATTTTACGTTAACATGCCAAGTGTGATCCTGAAACATGTTTAGCACAAAAATGTGAATGCTGATCAGTTTGCAGAGTTTGTATAGCTGACCTCTCTTGACGAGGCAGAGGCGAAGGTTATCATGTGTGCCAAGGCGGGGATGATGTAGACGGTGAAGCTAACGAGAAGGGAGCCGACGGTGGAGTTGATGGGGCCGAAGAAGGGGAAGATGATGGCGAGGAACCATATGGGGATCACCACGGGCAGCCTGACCAAAGCCCTCTTGAACACGCTCTTTGTGTCGTGGACGCCGATCAGCTTCTCCCACACGAAGTACAGAGGAGTGCAGGCGAAACCGAAGGTGATGAACTGCATGAGGAAAACACTATAAGGGGCAGTGATTCGTTGTACATTTTAGATATCAGCATGCATTAGTCAGACAGGCATTTGGGTTGGGGGCCGAGAGGTTCGGCTTCTCCGTTATACTTGAACACACAAATCTAGCTATTGCGTGGGGGGAGACAATGGTGATCTACCAACATTTATGATCACGGAAGTCACAATCTAAGTACTGTTCCTTGTCAGGGCAAACAAATCACGGAGCAAGAAGCCAAGAAGGGAAAACCACGCATGAGCTGTTGATTTCATGGGGTCTTTAATTTGACGTCGTGGATCGAGCTCGCACTGTACTGCTGTCATGGACTACAGTACCCATTTCATGTGGCTTTTGTTGAGCTCCTTGTGTCGCATCGTTTCCGTTACTCCTTCGGGGTTATGTTTTCCATTTGTTTCCTCTCACATAATTGATTCTCATCTCTGAATATATATAGATTCGTAGTGGATAAGGTGTTTGCATTTTTACCTGGTGGATAAGCATGAGGATGACGGCCATGTCCCTGAACCCAGATCTCGGTAACAGAGAGAAGGCGTTGGAATGGTTCAGCAGCATGTCCCCGAAAGCCCAATACATGGAAATCGCTGATGGTAGGGTCAGGGTCAGCACATACAGAGTTGCCATAAGGTATATGAGCTTGAACTTCTGAGGCTTCCACATCGCATGCATGATCTCCCTGCATGTCCCCATAGGCGGACGGTATATACAGAGAAAAACATATCAAACCCATGACAGTGAGCACGAGAATCAGATCCATGTTCACATACATTCATACATGTATATCTATATGCACCTGCAGAAAGAAGTACTTGAAAACTGGATCTACCATTACATCTATATATCTATCCGCGCGCCATTGTTGTACACACACTAACCATATATATAGGGTGCTAACTTGGGCTCTTTAAGTTAATACGGGAAATGGTTAATCAAATCACTCACACTGTCACAGCGTGGCCTCCAAAGGTGTAGAGAATGTTGGTAGCTCCGGTGAAGTAGAGGACCACACTGGTTGGGCCCGAGTGTCTCACCCCCTCCACCTACACATAATTGACATGGGAGGTGTTATGATGTGGGTTCAAGCGGTACTAATAATTATTAGCATGACTTCAAGTTTTCCTCTACAACTAGCAGAAACCAGATCGAACTGGTACTTACCTGTCCATGCGCCAAAGCGGCAATGGTCAGGTACCATGCAGTGTAAGATGTCATCATGAGCCCTAAGAAGGACCAGATCCTGTAATTGTGGAACGACGGGACGAAGACTGTTGTGGCGCAGCAGGCCCCAAAGATATATGTCCAGGTCCTCTTGTCAAAGTTGTCGTTGATATAGTAGATGTTGCTGCATGTAGGCAATCCATCGGAGTTAATTATGATCAACCGAAAAGTAAGACTTCAAGGAAAAGGATAACAAAAGTGAAATAATGTGCTCTCTTTCTGCTGCTTGCTCCTCTCATGATTCACCTGGCACAGGCGATTAGCTGAATCACGGATCCAAAGAGAAGGAAAGTGCAGTTGAAAAACAAGCCCGCGTTTCTCCAATGTTTCCCCAGCAGTCCATCAAGAACTTCAAACCACTGATCGATGATTTATAAGCAGACACATAAAAGGAAAGCAGAAGTGAGAAGTCCACATACATATGTGCTTCGTTCTGTGTGTTTACACACAGCCATACATATCTAAAAGAATTCGCTGGTAACGCTCATCTAGTCATTGTGGGGCAAGTTTTCTGAGGCATGAATCAGTGAGCAGAAGGATAGAAACCCATCTGCATGCGGCGATGTCTCATCACCCTCCTTCCAAACGATCGATCACCTACCTGGATAACATGGTTCCTGAAGTCCACTTTCTCCCTCTCCTTCCTGGTCCGGTACTCGACGTATAGCACGCTGATAAGGTAGGCCGTCCAGCTCCCCATCAGCCCGTAGAAGAGCTGGTAGACGATGCCTGACGCCATCCCCAGCTGGGAGAAGGAGTATGGCAGCGTGAGCAGTACTTGCGCCACCTACACGCGCGCACAAGCAACACACAAGAGTCAAGTTGTAAATGAAGAGCAAACAGAGACATGTACGGTATTTGGGATTGCATGCAGTAGATTTGGTTTATAACATAGGCATGGGGTAGCTGCCCAAGCACCTGGTTGGAAGCGCAGCTGAACCAGGCGTCGTAGACGGAGCCCCCGTCCCAGAAATACTTGGACAACTTACTCTTTGACCCCCTGGAATCCCCCTCCTTCTCCATCTCCACGTAGTTCCCTGCGACGACGGTCTCCACTTTCTCTGACGCCATGGTTCTTCCTTCCCCTGCTTCTCCCTGTGTGCTTTTGTTAGGTGATAATCCACACACACACACACACAGAGCTAGCTAGCCACAGAGACAGAAGATAGATAGGCTCTAGAGATAGAGAGAGGGGGGTTTGACGAGGATGATTAAGAGAAGTGGAAGCTCCTTGGCGGTGGATTTAAAGGGTGAGCTCATCACCCTCCATGGCTCTTCTCCCCAGCTAACCCCCCCCCCCCCCCAGCACTTCAAACTCTCCTTCGCAGAAGTTGGCGTGGGGGACCGTGGAGACGCATCACACGAGCGGGCTCCCCCATCTCCACCACACAGCACGCCACCCTTTTGAAAACTAACGAATGCCCATTTACCATTTCTTTTTCCCCTCCCCGCAGAGCTGCTTTGGTTTTAAAAAACTAAAAGAGAAGAAAAAGAGAGGAATGAAAGGAAGGAGGAAACAGAGGAAAAGAAAAAGAAGTTGAAAGATAGGCAAACGCAGGCAGGCCCTCCCCCCCCCCTCTCAGGCATCTCTGTGTGTGTGTGTGTGTGTGTGAGCAATCATATGCCGTCTGATCACGGGCACATGGCGATCCTGGTGTGTGTGGGGGTGGGTTCACGAGAGCAATCGTATGCTGTCTGATCACAGGCAGATTGCGATCCTGGTGTGTCCCATCCATCGTTGTGAACCAGGGGGGGGGGGTGGTTACATGTGACTGGGATTAGTCGTGGGTCCGTGCAAAAGATCGGCCGGATCATTGCCGGATTGGGGGGCATGGGATTGAATGATTGCCGCGGGGGGGGGGGCGGGGCGGCGGCTTGGTTGGGATCATGGGACGGCGGGCGTGGTGCTTCGCATGATTAGGTTCACACGTGCGCCAACTGGCCGCCCTCTCCCTTTCTCTTCCCCTTCTTTCTTTTTTATTTTTCTTCCTTAAATAGCAAAGTTATCCGGTCCGAAGCTTCCCCCACCCCCCTCCCAACAACCATGTCGAGCTCCCTCTCATCTCCTTATCCTTCCATGGGTTCTAAGCTTGTGTCCCGTTTATGCAAAATACTCTAAAGGCTCTCTTTAATAACATAATATAAAAAATTAAATTAAATTATTTTTAATTTTTAATTTTATAATTTATTCAGATTAAAGAGAAATAATTCATTCTATCTTTTGACTAATATGAGTTACTTCAAAAAAAAATTAAAGCGAAAATTTTAATCGTCTTATCAAATTATATTTTTACTTATTCTATAAATTAAGACTTTTATTTTACCCTTATTTCACTATCAAACTGGCCCTAAAAGTTAAAGAACGGTTAGAATAATAATTAGAGTGTAAATGACTTACGAGGATATGAAGTTGCACCATTAATTCAAGTGTCATCTGAGTTGTACAACAGTGATGCATGCTAGGCCACCTGCTGGGCTTCAGAGGAAAAAGACGAGTTAATATCAAGTAATCGTATATGTCCTTTAGGATAAAGATCTTAATTAGCAGACACCCAGATTTGTCCGCGACGAAGCTGGATTTCCCTCTTCCTCTTTATTTCTCAAAATTAAAAAAAAACACTAGTGGAATTACGAGATCTTCTGTGGAGATTGAACCAAGTTTGATCTAAACTCCATTGCAGATTGTCAATTTCGAAAGTTTATGAAGTGGGGGGGGGGGGGGAAACTAATGTCAAACTACAAATATTGTAACAGTTACTGTGTAGTAGATGCTCCATTTTTTTTTTCAAATCTTACTTTCCTTCAACAAAGGGAGATCTACATGGCAAGTGGCAACTGAGGCTGAGTTTGGTTGAGCTTGTTATCGAGGGAGTTTAGAGAAAAGTTGTTTACAGTGCAATTATATGGCAGGTGTCAGAAATTTTTGAAAGAGATAAATCTCTTTTGTCTTTTCACCTTACGTAACCTCTCCTCCCATTGTTAATACCGGGTTTAAATATGGATTAGCATTTAACCGGGGTATTAAAATACCAGTGTAACGGTGAAATGACAAGTGAATAGGTTTAAATAGTGGATTTACATAGAAATCCACCTCAAAACAACACTGGAGAAGATTTATGAATTTTTCTAATATCCTCTCGTTATGTCTCTCTCTCTCGTTCTATGAAAATTCACCCGGGCTCGATCAGTAGCCGAGGAGAGATGTGTCATTTAATTAGATTTAAATTTTTAGAAAATTTTAATGATTGAAATCTCCACTATGTTCACAGACGCAGCCTCAGAGGACCAGGGTCATTAATCTCCTTCTGCCCAAACAGAGGCATCACATCCGTCTGAATTATGATCCTCTGCATGTATAGATTGTGTCACCTCGAGGATGTGAACAAGACAGCTGAAGTTTGTTCGCATGTCGTGCTCTTGCCGGCTTACTCATAATATTGAAGAGGACATATACATATATATGTATGTAGTACCCGGTAATTATTAACCCAAATGACTGCTGGACGCTTGTGAATGTTAGGAGGAAGACGTCGTCTATTGCGGGTCAACATCGTTTAGATGCACAATATCCTTTTCATCGATCAGAGTTGGCCAAGGTTATGGACGTCCTTTCACCATTTTCTCATATAATTGAGTGGGGCTTTGCCTACGCACCGTAATATCCCTAGATGCGGTAGCAGCCCGATCCCCTTCATCACATCGTCCATCAGCCCTAAAAATATATTTCTTGTAACAAAAAATAGAATCCTTGAGTTTAATAAATGTATTTATATAAGTTTTCTTTGAGATCCAATTTATTTTTTAACAGATGCATTGTGAAAGAGTATATATGCAAATATATATATTATAACGGTAAGACGACAGTATAACTTTTTTATGTATATAAAATAAACTGTGTTTAATATTTAAAAATATGTATTATCTATGTCAATTGCAAGAAAGTGTTAGCTATATTTGATTTTTTACGTGCACTACACTAAGAGTTTATATGAAGATAGTTTCCCTTTTACGATCACAGATACGCTGATTTTTCTATACTAATTTTTTTGGGAATAATTCTTAAAAAAATAATACCTGCTACTGGTAATTTTTAACACTTTAGGAACAAATTTTGATGATGATTTATTAATTGAGTTTAATGTGAAACTGTACCGCAGCAGCAGCATCAGAATGGAGGATGTTTAAAACGTAATGGAACCACCGTATCGCTACAGAAAAAAAACATGGGCACAAATAAAATTGTGACGGTAAAAATGCCAGACGGAATAAAATAAAACATGACTGAAATCGAACTAGCGCGTAAAAACCAAACATGACCCACACTAAACCGGCGACTAAAAAGCCCACAACACTCTTATATATATATATATATATATATATATATATATATATATATATATATAGGGGTAATGCTCAGTGGACATCCGGAGTTATTACACACTCCAAATGTATTAGATTTAATTTTTTTATTCTTTTTGATACGGGACTCAAGTTACTTGAACTTATGGTGTAAGTCACACTCTCGTCCGACTACTCAAAAAAATTAAAACAAAAAAGATCGATTAAAAATGAGCTCAACACTATTAATTTGATATAATTTTTTTAAAAATTATTTAAAGGGTGATTTAGACTTCACGTCATAAAAATTTTAAAAGAATAAAATAAATACACACTCGGGGTGTGTAATAACCCCACGTGTTCACTATAACCATTTTTCTATAGATAGAGTAGCCCGGCCAGTTGGATGTTCTTGGGCTTGTTGAAAATTTGCCCCTACAAGATGTTAAATATGTTGTTGGGCCGGCCCAACCTAGATGACCTTGTTGGGTTAAACTCCTCCGCACATAAGATCAAGCAAATCGTTGGACGAGTATGCCTGTATGACGCAGTGTCGTATCGCTGATGCCAATATGATCTTAATTTGGAAAAAAAAAAGCAACGTCAATAAAACCACCAAATCCATTCAAAAAAGGCAACCCACGGCATGTTCTGGGTAGAGTTGCCCCGAAACTTCCGGCGCAGAAGGCACATGGCAATTTAATTTTTTCGATAATGCTACTTTTTATAAACTCGTAAGATAAATTTCATATTATATGCCGCTGTGATGGATTAAGTCGGTATGCAAGATGCTTCCCAGTACCACTAAAAAAATTATTCCTTTTATCGTGTTTAAGATAACACAGTGATGCATCATTAGGTGCGACGTCGATAGACCCCGTAGAAAATTTAAAACATATTAATTTCTGGTGTTTCCTTTATATTCTGAGTGTCATAAGTTATTAAGTTTCAAAATCATGTCACCCGTCCGGCATTAATTCCTTCTTCTCAAGTTTAGTTTATAATATAAGATTGATGGAATTTAAAAACTAAGAAAATGGCAAGTCATCTACATAGAACATTCTTGATTTTAAAATCTTAAAAACATTGGTCATTTAAAAATTACAAGATTATATCAAACATGTTAGGATGTGTCGTCACTTTTTCCACTCTCTACTGTCGTATCACAATGATAATTGGCACACGAAACATGGGTCTCACGTGTTATTAATTAATTCTTTCTATTCCATCAAACATGAATTACATGTCTCATTAATTATTTCAAATGCATCCTTTTATTTTTTAACTTACAAACTCAACAAAAAAATAGACTGCATGTCAGACCAGCATCTCAGAAATCAATAAACAGTGACGTGACAAGGGAGAGTGGCAAAATGACAAAGCATTCCAATATTTCTTCGAGAAAATAATTATAAAATGTGTCCATGTCATCCATGCAGGATGAAGAAGGCCAAGGGATTGTATGACTCATGATTCGGTGATTAGGTCTGAGTCAAGATGACTCGGATGGATCTACCCAGATTCACGAAAATCGAAGACGTTATTCGATCAACTTAGATCGAATTGCTCTTCTCTCCCTCTTTCTCTGTGACTTTCTAGATGTGCTCCAACGAGGATCGGACGGTGGCGGTGAGGATCAGATAGTGGTAGACGAGATCCGACGGTGGCGACGATGATTCAACTAAAAGGAACGTTGACAATTGCGGTGGGGGACTATCGGGGATGGGTTACCGAGGTGGGAGGGCACCGAGGTGGGAGAAGAAATTGTCACTAAAGTGAGAGGGTGTGGGGATGAGGGAAGAAAGATCTGCCGAGTGGGGTGAGAGATGATGGAGTCGGCCCATACGACTCGAGTGTATCATATCGAATAAGAGATATTCAAATTCGATACAGATCATCGAGTCGACGAACCTTATTACGACTGACATCATAGTCACTCGACGGGGTGAATCCAACTCTGATTAGTGGGAACTCGCTCCAATTACATTAACTTCCATTACCCAACGTCACCCATTAGGAGGAGTCAATAATCCCAACAGTTGACTCTTAGGGGTGTCAGATAATCCCCGCAGTAGAAGAGGTATGGTCACCCAATGTGCCTAACTATGTATCACCACGTCAAGATGATAAAAAAAAGACGACGAAACACCCGATCATCGTCTTCAACTCAACACCAAGCAAGAGAGAGGGGCGCACCGCAGGCGTCCGCCATTTCACTTCACAACTCCGTCGCCTTCTCATTCCTCTTGCGCCTTCAAGGAGTTCGTCTACTTGGGGTAAAATCTTAGTTTGTATTCCTCTATACTCTATCACTGTAGCTGCCGGCTATCAAGTAGCTTTGATGGAGTCGTCATTCGCGACCTGAGAACTGGTAACTGATTAGTCCAAAGGTCAAATTCTTGCATGGGACTAGAGGACATGATCGCGCCTTAGTACCAAAAAAAGGAGAGAAAAAAGTAACGAGAAAGAAGAAAAACCTTAGCCCTTCTCTACTACAACGGCTAGTGCCCTTCTCTGTTACAAGGTAAGTCAGGGGGTGTGAACTCTACCTCACATTTTAAAAAAAAAAAAATAGGTTGCACATCTCATTTTTATATTAAATATTAATATTTTATAAATTTATAAATTTTAGATTTTTTATATTTTTATATTTTTATATTTTTATATAATGATTTTATACTTTATATAACAATAATAATCGGTAACAATAAATATAATAAAATGTAATAAAATTTATTCCATATAATTTATTTTATTTTTATTATATATGATATATTATTATTTGAGTTTAATTAACCCGAGAGTGCAACAATCATTACTCTAAACGAGAGAGAGAGAGAGAGAGAGAGAGAGAGAGAGAGAGAGAGAGAGAGAGAGAGAGAGAGAGAGAGAGAGAGAGAGAGAGAGAGAGAGAGAGAGAGAGAGAGAGAGAGAGAGAGAGAAGAAAAATAAAAAATAGACCAAATAAAGGGAAACAAAACGTGAGATCCTGTTAAAAATAAACTCACCGTTTTTATTTTAAATGAAATTTATGTTTTATAATCTAATTTTGTATGGTAGGATCCACCACTTAATTGCATCATATACCAGTCTCCTTCCTCCTCGATCCTTTCATTCCATCTTCACAATGGACAAGCGTCTGTCGACCTTTGTCTGCCAGCCACCTACGTGCCCCTCCAGGGAGGCCATGTTGGGTTTGGAGCTGGGCTCTGGCTGATGACGTCAACTCTAGCTCGACCAATCATTGGAGGTCCCAACTTGACATAAATCCAGATATCAATTTATAGACCATATTTCTTAGTTTCCAGATCCAAGCTTTTCCAACCGACCTGACCCTAACCTATAAGCCAGAGTGTGTTCAACTAGACCTAATCCCAGTCCTCACAATGTGCTCTAAAAATATATATGTTATCTTTTTTCCATGTACAATATTTTTTAAGTTGTCTTGGGTTTTATTGGGGGCAGGCCCGTTGACCCAGGGGTTTAACCCCCATCTCATCAACTTGAAGGGGAAGGGAAGTCGGATTGAGCATGGGCCTGATCTAGAAGCCCAACCTGACTGGCAACCATCGAGGTCTTCAAGTTGGGCCAATCAGCATCAACTTGGGCCACCGCCCCATTTGATATCCAATCTGAGTTCTGGTTCTGAGCAGATCGGTTAGACATGGGTATTGCTGGACTCCTCTTCGAAAAGCCCAACATACTCCCCTGTGGTTTACCCCCCCCCCCCCCCCCCCCCCCCCCCCATATAATATGCCACAGCTTCACTGGTTTTCTCCCCTGAAGGGCACATGCCAGATATCAGACTGTAGACTCATATAATAAGAGAATTGTTAAACAAAGTTTGGTAAATCACTTTTGGAAGTATAGTAGTCAATAATCTTGGTCTAGTGAGAAACCCATTTAATTAGAGAAGAAGACTTGTGAACAATCAGATCCCTAGAAATCTCACGAAGCAACATAGAAGACGTGCAGGGAATAGGGAAAAAGATATGGGAGGGACAAAATAGTAAAATCGGAATGAATATATATCAATGTTATCAGAATCGAATCGATGTCTGAATCGGTCAATGAACTTGTTCGATTTTAATCGATTGGATCATTCAATCGAACCGCTCTAAACCGTGACGTCTTCGTAATAATGATATATAGTCCGATCCGATTTTATAACTCAAGATAATAAGAAATAAGATATAATATTTAAAATAAATAAACATACATGTATAATTATTAGTCATGATTATGTAACTATATAAGTAAAAAAATAACAATAATATGGTTAAATAAATTGACCTTAAAATTTTGTAATATTACATTGATCTTTACTCTTTACAATTGGCATCTATACTCTTTTAAACAGTTAAACTTCAAATATATCTAAAATAAAATGATAAATAATAACAAATCAATAATAATAAGATGATTTTGTTCACGTATAAATATCATTTTAAATATCTAAATATTTTTATTTTTATTTTTATTTTTTAAAAGGTGAATCGAGTTAGACCGGTTCAGACCGGTTCACCGGTCGAACAGCGGTTCGTCCGGTTCATCCGATTCTTTAACATTAGATCGGACCGACCTTAATCAGACCGGTTCCTGGACCGGCTCACGGTCGGACCGGTCCGATCTGATTCTGATAACACTGATATAACACTGATATATATATATATATATATATATATATATATATATATATATATATATATATATAAGAAGCAGAATTCCCTTTAAAAAAATTCATGGTTTCCCTATAATGTGATTCCTGTTTCTTTAGCATGAACATAGGCACTTCGCTTTGAGATCGGGTTTATCATAGTGATAGGAGCTGAGAATAAGTATGCGGAACCCTAGTTCCAAATCTCTGAATCATTTCTATGTTAGATGTTCAGTTGTTTTGCCCATTATTCATCTCATTTCACCTCTGTAAAAGCACTACGTCTTCCTTACCAAAGGCTAGATGTCAAAGTGGATAAATCATATGTACCGCATCATAACGTTTTTCATGACTAGCCCTCCATGTTTGATATCATAAACTTCTAATTTTCACTAGCAACCTGTCCGTGCAACTAAGTTATTTTATTGCTGTTATATGTTCTATGTAAGTCACTCGTTTGCTTGCTCCGCGTGCCATATATAAAAGTCTTAAAACTAGTATGTTTTGCGAAAGTTTGAACAAAAAAATATATTTAGAAAGAGTTTGTTATATTATTACGTCACTGCTTAATCGCAGCATTAGGCCTTTACGTTGTAGATCTTAGGAAGCTTATTTGCTCAATGTATTTTAGGATTTTTTACATATACATATCTCTATAAATATTCTTGCTGTCAAATAAATCTCCCATTTAGATACATTGATAAAATTACTCTTGATATAGTTTGAACAGTTGCGGTTATGTCCTCATTGTAATCTACGTCTACTCATCTAGTACGAAACTTGAGTTAAGATAGAAAATGGCTAACCTACCATGTCATCTCTCTCTCTCTCTCTCGCGCGCGTCCGCACGAAAAATTTCTCCCTAAAGGGGGTGGGGGGTTCACCATCGTTTGGGAATCTTACCCGAGGGGAGGGGGCTGGGATTGTGTGTGTGTGGGTGTGATGAGGGGGAGGGGGGGGGGTATCTGTGCAGGGGGAGTGGGGATCATGAGCGGGGTTTATACAGAAGGGGGAGGGGGGCTCGATAGATGTGTGGGTGGTGTGAGGGGGTGGTCTGTGCAGTAGGGAGGGGGTCTATGTAGGGGGAGTGGGGTTCGGGAGGGGGTTTGTGCAGTAGGGGGGAGGGGGGACTCGTCGGATGTGTGGGGGGGGGGGGGGGTCTCCATAGTAGGGAGGGGGTGTCTATGTAGTTATGAGTGTTAATGGTTAGGTTTGATTCGGTTTGGGAATTTTTTTTTCAAATCAAATCGAACTAAACTAAACCTCTAACTAAATCGAACCAAGGTTTGGTTCAGTTCAAATCAAATATTTTATATCTTATTATAATATATATGAATTTAATAAATTATATATAAATAATAAAAATAATAAAAATATTTATATTTTGTATGTTTATATGTCCATGTAATCATGTTTTTTAAACATTTTAATATATTTATGTTATATAGTATTAATAAATATAAATATAAATAATAAATTCGATTTATTCGGTTTGATTCGATTTCACACGTTATGAAACCAAATCGAATCGAAGTTCGGTTCGATTTGGTTCGGTTTGAACCGAACTATGAACACCTCTATATGTAATAGGGAGGAGGAGGCGTCTGTGTAAGGGGAGTGGGGTCTGTGTAGCAGGGAGGGGTTGGGGGGGGGGGGAGTAGCAGGGAGAGGGGGAGGGGGTTGGCTGGACGTGGGAGGGGGATCTCACTGGATGTAACAGGGAGAGAAAGGGGGCTCGAGGTGGGGGGGTGGTTTCTTCACCCTGAGGAGGCGGCAGGGACAACATGATCTCGGTGGAGGGTGGGGGATGGGGAAGGAGAAGGTGGGGCCTTGGTGGCGGGGACAAGTGGTGTTGCTAGGGTCGAGGAAGGCGCGGTGGCAGGGACGCGAGTGGGGGGGGGGGGGGTAAAGTAGCAGGGAGAGGGGAGGGGGGGCTCGTCGACGATGGGGGGGCAAAGTAGTAGGGAGAGGGGGAGGGAGGCTCACCATCAGTGGGAGGGGGTTGGAGTAGGAGGTGGATGGGGGGCTCACCGATAGTGGGAGGGGTGGTGGAGTAGGAGGTGAATGGTGAGCTCGTCGAAAGTGGGACGGGGGGATTGGCGGGACGGAGGTGGGAGGGGGGGCAGAGCAACTGGACACACACTCTCTCTAAGGGTATTTTAGATATTTCATATATCTTAACAGAGGTAGATGACATATTTTACAAAATATTCGTCTCCCGCGGACGTCAGTTAATCACACGGACATAATCATAACATTTTACCTATTTAGAGAGTATTCATGATAATATGTCTAAATGAAAGATATATTTGAAAATAAAATTTTTTAGAAGATTATTATGTAAAACCCTTAAATTTTGCACCATAGCAAATTAGAAACTAGAAAGCAGGGTTTGCCGACCCGTCCGACCCGGTCGACCCGGTCTCTGCGCGGGACGGGTCGGGTCGGGCGGGTCGCACAGTGACCCGGTCCGCCCCGTTGGCTCTCCCACCTCCGACGTCCCCCGTCCCCTCCTGCTGCGGCACTCCGGCGTCTCTCCCACCTCCGGCGCCCCCCCTCCTGCTGCGGCCCCCCACCGCCCCCCTCCTGCTGTCGCCCTCCGGCGCCCCCCGCCCCCTCCTGCTGCGGCCCTCCGGCGTCTCTCCCACCTCCGGCGCCCCCCCCGCCCCCCTCCTGCTGCGGCCCCCCACCGCCCCCCTCCTGCTGCCGCCCTCCGGCGCCCCCCGCCCCCTCCTGCTGCGGCCCCCCACCGCCCCCCTCTCCCACCTCCGACGGCCACCACCGCCCCCCCACCTCTCCCACCTCCCCCTCCCTCTCCCACCTCCGGCGGCCACCACCGCCCCCCAACCTCCGGCGGCCCCACCACCGAGATCGCCCCCCCGCCCCCACCACCCCCTCCCTCTCCCACCTCCTGCGGCCCCCCACCACCCCCTCTCCCACCTCCGGCACCCCCGCTCCCCCTCCTGCCGGCCCGTCGACCCGCCCCGACCCGCTCGTACCGAGCCGGGTCCCCCCGCGCACCGCACCGCTACGTGGCGAGACGCACAGGACAGAGCGGTTCGATGCGTCCCGTCCACGATCCACGGCCCGTGCGACCCGGCACCCGCCTGGGTCGGGTCGGGTCGTGCGAGTCGGTGCGGGTCGGGGCGAGACGGCAAACCCTGCTAGAAAGACTGTAATTTTTTATCGCGCCTACGTCCAACTTGCCTGCGCGTGAATTGTGAGAAGCCCAGCTTGCTAAATTTTAAATGTAAGAATCTTACATATAAATAATAAATGTCATTTTTTGTATCGTATAAAATAAGCATATGCACTGGCTCGCCTGCTCGCTGGTTCTTATCTCCGCGCCTGTCGGGACTCGAGAGAGGAGGGCGGCCATGTCAGGCGGTGGGAAGGTGTCCTTCAAAGTTATTCTGACCTCCGACCCGAAGCTCCCTTTCAAAGTGTATGTTTCTCCTCTTCGATCCGATTGTAAGGTTTCTCTTGATCTGCTGTTCGTTGTTTCTTTCCCTTCTAAATCCGAGGTGTTTGATCCATCCCAGGTTTAGCGTGCCGGAGGCGGCGCCCTTCATCGCCGTGCTGAAATTCGCGGCGGAGGAGTTTAAGGTGCCCCCGCAGACCAGCGCCATCATCACCAACGGTATGCTCTTCTTCCATTCTAGGGCTCCTCTTGTTCCATCGTATTTTGTTCTCGAGAATTGCATTTTCTTCTGTTTTGGGATACCTCTTGTTCGATTGTCTTTCTTTTTTTTGGAAATTTGATGGTTTTATTCTAGTTTTATTTTATGCGCGGGGAGTGGATAAATTGGCCGTCTGTTATGATCTGTGGTTCTCTATGGGCCTTTCCTATTGGGAATGTGAACTTTTGTGTTGCTTGTCCTTAGCACTAGTTTCTTTGGGTTTCTGGC
Organism: Amorphophallus konjac; assembly: GCA_022559845.1. Taxonomy (NCBI): domain Eukaryota; kingdom Viridiplantae; phylum Streptophyta; class Magnoliopsida; order Alismatales; family Araceae; genus Amorphophallus; species Amorphophallus konjac. The sequence goes on from CM040128.1 coordinate 133,227, forward strand.
TAAAGTTATCTCTTTGCTCTGTTCATAGATGGCGTTGGGATCAATCCGCAGCAAAGTGCAGGTATGTTCTGATTTTCTAACCCAATGCCCATGTTGTTGATCATCTTCTCATCGTATGTATTGATGTTTTCCCTCTATTGTTTAGATTACCTTTTAATGCTATTTCTTCTGACTTGAAATGACCCCTCCCCCTGAAAAAAAGAATAAAAGAAGAAAGAGTTCCTTGGGTAAAAGTATAGTTATGCTCTTCATCTTTTGGCTGTTGCAAGTAAAGTCGAACCATTTTAGTCACTTTAGAGCTTTACTTGTGGGCTCAGCTGTTGTGTTTTCGTGAGATATGTTTTTATAAAATGTTCAGGAGGTTTATTGGTGAGAAGGTGTAACAGATAAATATTCACAAATGCATGAGAGGTGTAACCTATATCTTTTATATATCCTTCCCATTCCAAGACCATTTAGTCAGTTACTGGTGACCTTGTTATTATTAAATAGTCACATTCATAGGTAGATGACAAGTGAATGCTTTTTCGGCCTTTGACATCGGGGCGAATTCCCTAATCTCTTCTTTATGATGGCTCTCCAATAATGAGAATGACAGTGTCTCTGTCCATCTTCTAGAATAACAGCAACCATTGCGCCTCAGGAAGGAATGACCAATCAACAGGTGATGCAGAGTCTCCTCCCGATCTCCCCCCCCCTTCCCCCTGAGTCTGCAACCGACCGCAGGTGGACAGTCTTCCATATTCTCCATGCGGAAGCTTTAACACTTCCAGTGAAGTGAAGTCTTTAGGAGCCACACATCATCTGGCACTGCACTAAAAACTTTTATTCATTTTTCTCACACTTTCATCTTCAAGAGTCCTTATCTACATCAGGAGTCGTCCCTCGAGCTGAAGTAGCAGCCCACATACTGGCTCCATCTACCTCCTCCTCCATGCCCTCATTCCCTTGTCCCACTTGCCACCACATTCCTGCCATCCTCCACTATACCTTGACTGCAATGGCATCAATGATACTCAATGATGGGCTTGATGCTAACATCTTCCTAGTTCCTATGATGGATTGCAGGATCGGCTGATCCTCCCCCCAATCCAATTTCGGAGGGAGGGATCCCAGTTCTCTCTCCGAAATGGGAAACAAGATGAAAACTCAAGCCTAGTTGGCCCAAAAAGGCTGAAGACGCCTAGAATTGTCCAAGATTTGCTGACTCGGGCAGGCACCATTAACTCCTATTTGCATGTTATTGTTCTTTTTTTTCTTTTTTCTGACATTTCCAGTTTTTTACTCCTTTTTTTGGGTAAATTGAAATCAAGCTGATCCAGCAATTAGCAATCAGATTTGAACGGATTTGATCTAAAATTGAGGATTTTAGGGATTAAATTTTAGAAAACACTTTCTGATATGACAAGTAACATAGACATGGCCGTGTTTCGCTACAAATGTCCCCAGTATAGTAACTACGAGAGTCACACAACTGTATACTACAACAAATACCCTTTATCATCGATTCTGATGTGTATCTGGTGGTTGAGACGCACTCCACTATGATTTACTCGTACGTGTTCTTCATTCTCTGACCCAAAGCCTTTCCATCTCTGTATTTGTTTGTCTGGTGGTGAACAGGTTGGTAATTAATGAATTTTACTTGAATAATGTAATCTTCTGTAGTCCATCAATGATGTTCGGTGATCTGTTTCTCCTCTCCAGGTAATGTTTTCCTGAAGCATGGGTCAGAATTGCGCCTCATACCTCGAGACAGAGTCGGAGCTGTGGATGCTTGTGCATAGGGATGCATTCAAGAAATAATATACTTCCAAGCACTCTGATCTGTCACTGGGGAATTGCTTGGAGGATGTCTCCCATACATCTGGGATGCTAGTCAAACCCAGAAAAAGAGATGATAGCTTTGTAGTCAATGATGTAGGGTTTTTTTACCAGAACAATTAAGAAATATTGGTTTTCCAATGATATTACATATACTGGTTCCTGGGTATTGGGTGTCTTCTGGTTCAATCAGAGCAAGAGGATGCATATTCACTTACTCTATGAACGGCACTGAGATTTATTAAAGTCTGATGCCTGCTGTAAGTTTTACAGAACCTTGGATTTGGATTTTTAGATGAAGCGTCCAAACGGGTTGCCGTGCCAACATTCAACATCTTGTTGTGCTGTAAAATTTGACAGATGTAAGTGGGCGGGGCATGGAAAACGCTGTCCTTATGATTATGTAGGTATGGAATTCTTTAAGTTGTTCGTCATGGAGAGGAATGTAACAACTGAAGTAACAAGCACGGTCAGAGATGGAGTCGTCTGAAGTTCCAAGTAAAAACTGGCGAGAGTATGTAGGCGACGTTTTTGAGATCCTCTGGTCACAATCCCAGAGGCTCTCTATATGACCTGGGGATATGAAGGCAAAATATTTCTCCTCCAATCTTTTATATGTGTGGTAAAAGCACCAAAAGAATAATTATAATTCGTATTATGTGTAAGGCAGGTAAATGTGAGCTCATTCTATGCTTTATCTTCTTTCATTTGGATATATGGGTGGTCAAAATCTAAAAAACAATGGAGATCTCCGTCTTGGAAATGGATTACCCAATGTCTGGACTCTGGAGTAGGGCTGCAATCAGGTCGGAATCAACAGATTCCGATTCTGATACGAAAATCATTCTGATTTTGTCTCCGATAAAATTGGAACATGCTAGTTTCAATTTCGTTTCTGATTTCGGAAATAGAACTGTTTCTAATAAGTATCAGAATGCTAGTTCTTTTGAAATTTTTTATATTTTAAATTACATGTTATACATTATTCGATGTTTAAACTCACTAAAAAAAATAAAAATCAAAATTGTCTAATAGGCACCTTCTAAACTTGTCAAATATTAAGGACTAGCTTTAAACTAAAAAATATACACCATTCAGAATAATTTAGTAATAATAGATACTGGTAGACTCAAATTGAAAATAGGATATGGAGCATGTACTTTCCTATTCCGATATCTTATCAAAAATTCAGATTCCAATAGCTTATTGGTGACATTTTTATGCATATGTATCCCGTGCAAATAATCAAAATTGGATAGTGTAGAAACGAGAAAATTGTCTCTCGAATCTCGAGTCACACTTTTAATATTTATTTGTTGCGAGAAAATCGTCCGGTCACCCGTGGAAGCCTGCAAACACCAGAGAAATGGCGTCAGAAGGAGCCTTGGGCGTTATCCCAGGGGATAACCTTATGATGTTTAAGTCAGATCCTCGAACGATGGGGATGAAGAGGAGACGATGGAGAGAGTAAAAAAGTCGAAAGGTGATTGAGCAAGCCTGGAGTGGTGGTCGGACTTCCGATGGAGTGCTCGTCGTGTGCAGTGAGTGCTCGGAGAGTGCTCGATGAGCGGTGTGAGTGCTCGGAAGATGACTGGAGCTCTATTTGGTAGAATCTACTCTTAAGGCTTGATAGTGTAGCGTGGGTCAGAGTCTCTCTCTCCATTCATGTCTGTCGTGAGGTCCTTTTATAAGGATTGTCCAGGCGGTGGAGGCCTATCCCTTAGTAGGGAAGGGCGTGAGTCGTGGGTAATGCCTCCCCGCGATTATGGGGAGTTTTCCGTTGGACGTCCGTTCCTCCGGAGTCAGGCGACCTTTAAGTGAGCCTTACAACACCCGTAGGGCATGCTCTCCTTTACTGGAATTGTGGACGATGATGGCGGGAGTAACGTTCGATCCCCGAAAGGTTATCCGACGTCCGGTATGCCCGAGTCGATGCCCTTCGTGAGCTGACGAATTCAATGATCGACCATATTGTGCCGCTCGTCGCAGGCCGTGACTGTCGGGGACCCGCGTATGCGTTACAGATCTCAGGTCGACGCGGGTTTGACGTTAACGTACCTTTCATGGGTCATACCGATTTTACCCTCCTCAAATAGAAATTTTAAATTCCTGAATTCTACTTGCAACCCTACTCTAGAGTTTATCTACTAGCCGTCCACATATTAGAGCTGAAGAGTCAACCAGTGGATTGGCTCCTTAGTTAATCCTTTCCCCCTCATTTGCATTCGCATGTAGAGGCGAGATCAAACTCTTAGACAAAGTTACAAATACCTCCCTCAAATTTTTATTGCTCTTCTAAAGCAGAAATTTCGGATTGTCACGGATCTCTTTCTCTTGTCTCCTTATTTTCATCACTATGATTGATGGAGAAATAAGCACTGTCGTTTCCACACAAACAAAAAGGGATTAAAATGGTGAGAGAAACTTACTTCATAAATAGTGAACTTTTTTGTTGTACGAGTACACTCATTCCCATCAATGTAAACAGCCTATTCTCAATGGCACGTACAACCCTTGGACCTGGACTTCAGGGGCTGGAAAAATACATGCCTCGTATTCGAAGATATAACTCTTACCTCTTTACAATGATGTGAAGAAATGGAGAGAGAGCATTTGCACTCGACTAAAAACTCAAAAGTCACTTGTGTCATTCAAACTTTTTTCTTCGAATTTTCCCTGCCACTTTCCAAGTTAGCATCTCCAGAGGGATTGGGTTGGCCGCACTCGTAGGGTAATACAACAACAGGAGAAGCGTGTACAGCAGCCCAACGATCCTTCAAAAAGGCCCTGAACCTTGTAACCATTTCCCGTCGGAACTCCAGTTCCCGTGTGAAGAGATCAAGAATAACAAAAGAGAGGACGTATCTGAAAGGAACTACAAGGAGAACGGTTGCACCGCAGAGCAGCACAAGAGCAACCTCCGTTGTAATCTGCAAAAAAAAAAAAACAAAAACATCCCAAACTGAATGCAAAGGCATTCAAGATTTAACAAAACAAGCGTCGTTGCTAAATCATCACATCGACAATATTCCCAGTTGCAAAAGGTTATCAAGTTATCATCCATGATATTTTTTGCATGTATAAATAAAAAAAATCTTCTCTGATGTCATGAACTTTAGTTGCAACATCAACAACTTTTTTTTCCATTTTCGATATGATAAACATAATTCATAAATAATGTTCTTCACAGGTGAAGACTGAGACAGGTTAGAACATCCGTGAGTGAAATAGCTGCGATTGCATATTTCAGGAAAAAACACCAGGCAGGTGTGTAGTTGAACAGGCGATTCATGGCAACCTCCTTAACCACACATGATACCTTAGATGAGCAGTAACTATGAATAGCATGACACCTCAGTACTCGTTATAGTTTCATTGAATCAGAGGTTTAGTTATTTTTCTCATCTGATGCATAATACATTTTTCAGATTAATCATCTCATTAGTCTGTTATATCATATTTAAGAGATTGACATTGGTCACATTCATACCTCTGGTTGACCTGATAGAATAATAGTCCGAAATTTAAGAAGCGTAACGTTTAGGTTCTGCAGGTAGTTCTCTACGTCTGCCATGGCCTCCTTAAGAGCTATGATCTTCTGGATTGTATTTGAGGGTGGCTGATCACGTATTGTTACTTTACCAAAAGATCTCCCCAACCGGCCTTGTTCTCTGAGCCCCTTTAACAACAGCATGGCAGTAGCCATGATAATCAATGTCACGGGTAATACGTACCGCAGCAAGTTTCTGACAAGGAGAATAATAGAGAGAATCAGAGTGATGACATATTTATTGAGTTACAGAGATAAAACAGTCTTGATGCCAAACATATAAAAAGAGAGGGAAATAATTATACAGGGAAGGCAGTTTGAACTTTGAAAATTTATGCTTTTCTACACCAGACAGCCTCCTTCAAGGTATAATCAGTGGATGCATCGGTCAAACGTGACACTGTTGTGGATTTGTGTTCAAGCCCATTATGTTTATATAAGTAATTCCCATTTTTTGGAGATGACAAAGATGGAAAAGAAGCAACGGTGTCGGTGTCAAATTATCTATCAGTAACACCAACTATTAGCAACAAATGGTCTTGAAATGGGAAAAGAAGAAAAAAAACAGCAGAGTGCTGTCACACTGAGGCGGGAACCTCTGAGGCACCCAACTTGTCCGACATGCCTAGACAGGCCACCCTCTAAAACAATGCACAGTTCATGTTATAGCTGCTACCTGACTAGGCTAATTGTAGGCATGATTTTACCAGGACATGGTATGTGATGGTGGACATGTCATAACCGAACCTGATAGCATGCCACAGTGAACAGTAGTGAAGAACAAAGTAAAAAGGGCATGCCAAAGGCAAACTGACCCCTAGGCAGCTACAAGAAAAACCATCAGGTTTCAAAATAGCCCGATCCAGTTTCATCTTTCGCAATTGCCCGACATTGAGAAGGAGAGGATAACAAGCTGCTAGTTGACCAGGCTAGCTGTAGGCATGATTTACAGAATCCAAGCCATGCTATTTTCATAGCTGCAATGTGCATCACCATGCCTGAAGGTGAGCTGGTTCTCGACAGTTATGACATATAGCCCAATCTAGTTCAAAATTGTCCCCTAGTTGGGCAAAGTTAATGTATCTCCGCACAATACTAGAGTGAATTGACTAGATCAAGTGTGAACCCAACCGTTTTATCTGCCAGTTCAAGATACCTTTTGTTCAAACTTTACATAGGAAACCTGGCCCTCATAATTATGTCTCCCTCTACCAAATCTCCTGGAATATATGAAAATAGTGTAGGCAAACAATGTTTAAAGAGCTTTTGACTTTTGAGGTGATGGATTATTGAATATGAAGCCTTTAGAATGCCTTACGCTTAAGGTGACAGTAACTAGCTTTTACCTTAGTGTAAGGCACTTGGACATGTGATCCTTCGGATGATTGTTGAATTTGGCAGAACAGGACCCTTTGCACTGGAATACAAATCAATGGCAGGACTTTGGTTCATTAACATTTCTTGAACGTAAAGAAGTTGTAAAGTGTGATCTATATTCAAGCTGGAACCAGTTTATGTCTTGATATTTGATCTTCAAAAAGATTTAGAAAAACATGACCTAACTTCTATCTTAGTGTAACACATTTGAATGTGTGATTAGCCCTTGGGGAAAAGGGATCATAATTGTTGAATTTGACAGAGAAAATACATTGGCAGGACTGCAGCACAATAACAATTCTTAAACACAATTTTTTTTTGTTTTTGAAAGTCGGTGGTACCACTATTGTATTAAAAGTAAAAAGGATGTACAAGTACTGTCAATAAGTTCAAAAAAAGCTCCCTATATATGACTTAAACACAAAAGGTTAAAAGTTTGATGTATATGCAAGCTGGAACCAAGTTACGTCTTGATCTTCAAAAGAAAAAGAATATGTGCCTTCTTGCCAGGCATTTGGGTTGAATGATGTTTACCTGAAAATAACAACATATGCAAATGCAACAAAAGATATAGTCAAACGAGGCTCCTTCCAGCATCTAAGTTTCTCAAAATTGTTGGCAACAACCACAAATGGAAGCATGAGTTCCTGGATAGTAACCAACAAAAAGGGCATTATTGCGACCATCAAAATATATGAGTTGAGGTTGATGTGGAATGCAATTTGCTCGAGTATATGGCAGTAAAATATGTAACTAATACTTTATCCAGAACCAAAGAACATCCATTATAATGGTAATTTATTCATAATTAGAATGAAACAAGATGCGATATAACTTATCAGAAAATAGGTACCTTGAAAAGGTCAATGTTACTGGGAATCCCTTTAATCATAGCGGCATCAATTGTTGCCTGAGTCCTCTCAACTATCTGACTTCTCTCTTTGCAAGTCAATGCTGCCCTTTCAACTAGATTCAAATCAGCTACAACCAGGTTCTTACTCAAAATGATTCCTTGTCTTATAGATGTATTCTTCCAGAAAAGGACTGACGAATTTGATGCCCAAGATGGGGATTCCATCCACTTGCGCAGATATACGCTTCCATCTATGTCAAATACATGAACAAAAGTCTCGTTATCTTCTGAGGGGCGCATTATTTGAGATTGTTCATGGTTCGCATGCCTAAACTTTGTTACCAGTGGTCCACCCCAAAAATTCACAGCTAACGTCTGTAGAACAACATCACCATGAGGCACATTGCGCAGGTATGAGAACTGCACGAGTTTAGCTGGATCCTCTGATAACTTTCTGATAAACTGAAGACATTGTAGTCTTGCAATACTGTTGCCAGCACACTTAATTGCTTTAATTTTTCCTTTATGTGCACCATATACATGGCGAGTGGAGGGATCATCTGCCTCCCGTCCATATTCACGAATGAACTCATACAAACAAATGATTTCATTAATAAATGCATGCCAAACATCTCGTCTCAATTCCCCACCAAAATCTACAAATTCCAGCACCCAAGTGGTTGACCTACACAGATAAAGTTGCACGAGTCATCACCAAGTAAAGAGATCATAATAACAATGACCAAGAGAACACGATAACAACCACTGGTGGTAATGGGATGGATCCTTCATAAACAATTACGTTAACAACCCTGTCAATGGGGAATCAGGCCTTGTTCCAGTCTCTGGCAAGGCCTTTATCGTGAAATAAAAATCAGATTGTTCCAACCATCCATATGACTTGATTCGAATTGGCCAATCCAAGTCAAATTTTGGTCAACGTCTCAGGATGTTATGATCAGGAGAAATACTTGCTGCACACCTGGTTGTGCAGCTCGGCCGCACCCCCTCTCCACATTGGTACACATCAGCTGACATGGCCACGGAGAGAGGCAAAAACCAAAAAGGCACCTTTTTGCCTCTCTCATTGGCCATATCGTACGTTGGCCAACATCGCCCAATGAGGAGCCGGGTGTGTGGCTCAGCAAGCATTTCTCTATCATCAATTCTGACCAATAGCCCAATATGTATGCTTGGAATCTGCTGAATTTAGCCTGTAATTTGGGGCAGCAATTTGACCTATTTTTGAACCCATTTACAGCATTCAGGTTATGGTCAATGAAGTATACATCAAAACCCACATAGTAGAGTTTGTCCTGGTCTTCCATATGTCTTTCCCTAACCCAAGCCTACCTCACCCGACTGATCGACAATGCAGTGAATGGGTGGCACAGTCCTGATCCAAAGCTGGATGAGTAGGTCTGGGTCAAACATATTTCCTTGCAACCCAATGTTGATCTAAAGCACCCTTGTTCCTTGCAACTCGTAGTTAGAAAGTACTAGCAGGTGTCCAAACAGAAGTATCCAGCATAGAGAGAATGCATGGCTCATAGTTCAGTTAGTTACTCACCCTGAACCAGAGGAGACAGAAACAGCAGAATCAAAAAGTTTGGATCCAAAGGGCCCTACTTTTGTTTTCTTCACTTGTGAACCCTGGCTGGTGAGATCCAATCTTATTGGTTCCTTATATCCTGCCACGCCAATAGCCTGCAAATGCAAATGTAAAGAATAAAAACATTAAGAATGGACATTTTGATTTAAAAAAAACAGAAAACCAATGGAAGTGACAAAACCTTTACTCCCTTAGTGGATTGTGCAATCTAATTGATTATTTCCCCTAAAATGAACACTTCATTAAATGATGATATTGTTGCATTTTCAAATAGGGAAATCAACACAGCACACCAATGACACTGAAATCTTCATGTGCTGCAGTTGCATGAAATGTAAACCAAAAAATGGGAATAACTTGAAGGCGCAAACAATGCAGGCATTACATGGAAAATCTTCTAAAGAAACATATGCTAGAAAAAAATTTGAACATGACATCAGACATTAAAACTAACAAGTCAATACCTCCCGAAATATATCAGCAAACATGTTATACTACTTGAGAGATTAACCACCTTTTGTGACATGCAAAAAGTCCGTAAACCGGATAAATGTAGGAAACATGTTATACGAACCAGGGTTGCCCGACCCGTGGATCCGTACCAGATTGGGATCTCCCTGATCCGGTATGGTACGCCCCAATTTGCAAACAACTCGGTGCGACTTGGCCCCCCCGCAGCAGCCCCCCCGACCCTGGTCCCAGACCACCCCCCACAACCCCGGCAGCCCCCCACCCCCACCCCGGCAGCACTCCCCCCCCCCCCGGCAGCCCCCCACCAACAGTCATCGTCGCTCTCACTGCCGGAGTTCCAGATCGAACTCTAGCACCAGCCTTTAATCCGCCTCGAATCCGGCCAAATCCGCCCCCTCAAGCTTCTCTGACGATGGATCGACCTGCCAATAGTGCAAACATGCCAGAAATCGACCCAATCGCCGCTGGCCGGTCGATCCGGTGACACCCCACCTCCACTCAGCCAATCCCGACAGATCATGTCCCGTATTTCCCCAGATACAATGCGGTATGCCCGACTCGGTGCGAGTCGCACCGACTCGGCTAACCCTGATAAGAACTAAGAAGCATCAAAACCAAGAGTTGGAAGTTCCAAAGGGACCTTCCTAGATTGTTGCCTACTGTCATACACTCTTTTCAGACTATGGTTTATATAAAGTTCAGTGCACTGAACAAGTAGATATGGCATGCAGTTTACTGAGAGAGGATGAAACAGTGTTTGGTGTCATGTCATTTACTGATATTCTTGAATATATGTTGACCAGGCTATAAAACACCAGCATTTTATGATTGTCATATGGCTAATCTTCAGAATTGTTACATATATGTTGTTAAACTAGCACAGCCTTTCAAATCTTATGGCTATTGAAAGTCACATCACCCAAATCCATGGCTTGTGTGTAGTGCAGGTATTGGAAAGGCATACTCAACTGTTGACATAAAGTCAAGTGTCGACAAGGAATGACATCGTTATCCATTTTGATTGTTTTACAGGGTGAATACAACCATCCAAAGAAAACAGAGTAGAAGCAGGGAGGAAATTTTTATTTATTAGGGTGAACCCAATTATCAGAAGAAAAGAGCCAAAGAAACAAGTAGCTTTAACATCATCCATCCTCTGTAGCCTACACGATTTCCAAGAATCTGCTGCCTTTTATACAAAATGCTACACATGTCAAACCATGAATGTGTACTTCCTATCATGAAGATATTGAAAATTGTGGACAGAGCTCAGGAAAAATAGTAGGAAGATATCCAAATCAAAGTTTTCCAGAGGCTGTGGCAACATTGTTCGTTACACAACTCACATTCAAGCATCAACTTTATGTAGGATGAAAAATTGTACCTCAAAATATAGAGCATGGTCTGTTAAAGTTAAATCGCCAGGCCATGCAATGTTATCTTCCCATTTAAGAACAGGCCGCTTCCTACTAGAACCTATGCACAGGAGTTCCTCATTGGGAGGCTGAATATCATGATGTGGTTTATATGACTTCCTTCCCTCACGTACCCTATGGAATTGAGAATTCTTCCAAAATGTTAAAACCTTTTGACAGACAAGGTTTTGGGAGCAATAGAAAATGAAAGAGTAAGATGCAGCAAGATGTAGGATGCAGAGTAAAGGAAGTAAGACGTGCTTGCTTACTTGAAAAGCTCTGCTATATAAGTCATCCACAAGCTTAGGGATATCCCTTTACCATCTCCAACAAGAGCTTTGAAAAGGTGGTGTGCTGTCGATCTATCAGCTACAACCTCAATAGCGGGAGCAATTCGAACAAAAGCATCTTCTCCAACAAATTTTTTCTACAAGGGTAAAGGTTAAAATCTCATAGACAAATGTCAACACACATCTGCTTTTTCATGCTAATACAATGGCACATTTGAAACAACACATATAAATTATTCATTAGTCTAAAGATTAAATTATTCCATTTTTTAAGAAAGAAAATGAAAGTCAGATGTAATGAAGGATGGATCTCGAGGATTAACGATCATTTTGAAACTTGGAGAAAGATGATATTTGGGATCTGGTTAGTGCTCAGAACGTGATGTTTTAACTCTCAGTGGGGAAAAGCTGATGCTCCTACATTAAATGTTTCCAACAAGAATTGGCTTCAGATGATGCAGCAATAAGCTTTAAAGAGACAAGAATCTCATCATCGTCTTTACCCTATTAAATTATTAATCATTCTTAGAAAAGGATGGAAAAGTTTTGTGGCTCGCTGTCAATTTCTCCAACCTCTCACAGGGTAAGACAGAAAAATTAGATAAATAGATCCCATACAAGGTGCACTAACTGAGTAGCTGAACAAAAAGCTCATGTAGACGATTAAAAATTTTCAACAAGATACAGAACCATAGGTTAGCATTGTTGAAGATTACAAAGTGGAATTCCAGACAAATGGTGGCGTTTTATGCAAAAAGTGTCCACAGATTCACGCAATACAAAACAAGAAGTTTGTATGGATCTGAAAATACAACCTGCAGAGAATAGTTCTCTGGTGAATTATGCTTATGGCTACCTTCACAATAAGGCTTCTCCCAAGCAAGCATGGTTACAAAAATCAGCCTCTGAAATGCAGGTTCCTGCAAACAAATTATGGAAACTTCATCATGCAATGAAAACATGCACTTCAAGCCACTATAGAAGTGAGTTTGATGCCATGGGCCCTCTGAGTCCCATGATCTTCTCTTCCCTCACACAAAAAGAGGCATTTATCGAACCTAACTAGGAGTCTAGGATATATTATAATTAACATATCATGATGATGAACAAAGATTGTAATGATCCAACTGCGATCACAAGAAAACGATAATATTTTTCAAGTCTCTCAATCAACAGCTTTAATGTCCTTTTTTATATATTGAAAAACCTATGAGAGGTTTTATGTAATATCTCGGATCATACAGATTGAGCGAGTGGTTTTAGTTTGAAGAATAGTTCCGCGTGCATCACCAAGAAGTTGCATACAAAAATCAGATCAACTTTTATATGAACGGTGGATGATTTGCACAATTTCCTACACTACCAAAGAGTCAAAGACTGAGCCATTTGAAATGAACAACCATGTGGATCATTCAAAGGCTAAGGATTCCTTTAAATTTTACTAGTTGTAGACTACCAAAGCCCCAACTCTCGGAGTGGAGACTGTCCCAGTACTATTATGACGTGTTTCTTTGGACAAGATTAGACCATACAAGGTGCACCGCAGGGAGAAAGAGATCACCTTCAACGAAGGTTGAACATCGGAATTGTCCCTGGACAAATATCTAAAGCAACAATACTCCACGAAGCTGCGGGCATCATTACGAATGGGCTCGGGAGCCTGCGCCTCGAAGATCTTCTGCATCTTCCTCCCAGTTTGCCCGATCATCCTGCTCGAGCAGTACCCACAACTCAGGTTAAACAGGTATTCACGTTAAACTGGCTGAAAAGAACAGCGATATCTCTGTAGCTACCGACTGAATTGCTCTATGGAGATGGCTGCTTCCAAAGAGAGCATCCCATTAGGCGTCCTGCGGTCAACGGTCAGCTCGGGAACCGCCATTAAGAGATCTTTAGTCTCCACATTCTCCGACTCCATCTGAAGCTTGGGCTTCCTTCCTTGTCCAGGTTTGACAAGCGGGCTAGCTACGTCTGTGATCAGCGTCTGCGCCTTGAGAAGCCACGAGCTCACCCGTGCCTGTACTGCATCTGCCAACCAGAAAACGAACAGGGAGTGAAAAGTGGGGGTTGCAGAGAAAGAAGAAGAAAACTCGATTTTCCTTCAGCACCAGAAACCGCCATGAAAGAAGCCTCCATCCATGAGCTCCAGTAGCAGCGGGAGATTTCCACAGAGCACCCACCTGGGTCGATGTTCGGCAGCTTCCATCTGTCGCCGAGGTTCCCGCAGGCCACCCTGAAGGGAGCAGGAGCACCGCCCGGGGACCTCCCGCCGGCGCCTGACCTAGACCGCGGAAGGCCGCGGAGTGACAGCGAGGGGAAGGTCGGGTTGGAGGCCGGCGACGGGCAGGAGGTGGCCGGGCGGAGGAGGGAAGACTGCAGCTGCATCTTCCCGCTTCCTCAGATGATCAAACCAACCGCCTTCACCTCGCCCGCCTGCACTGTGCTGGCCTGGCCATCCCCCTCCGGCCTGGCAGAGAACATGAATCCTGATAAGGTGGCCACGCGACGCCACGCTTGCAGTCGGCGAGCAAGAGAGACGTGTTTGATTTGTTTTAATCTTTTCCTTCTCCTCCTCCTCCTCCTCCTCCTCCTCCTCTCTCTCTCTCTCTCTCTCTCTGTTCCTAAACTTTCTAATACAGTATCAAAAATAACCCCACACTTAACATCTATTAAATATTCAAAAAATATTTTGTTTCTATCTATATAATTAAAAATTTATACAAAGATATTTTCGATAAAAAAGTTATTTTGAGTAATATATTATGACAAAGAGGGAGATAGAGAGATAAAGATCCGATAGATGTAGAAAGAGAAAGAATTTAAGAGAAATTAGAGATTTTTTAGATTTTTTAAATTTAATTAAAATTTTATTAAATTTAAAAAATATTAACAGCTGATAATGGCAAGTATACTTTTTAAAATACTGCAATGTAATGGGATTATTAAAAATAATATAAAAATATGAAAGATAATTCTGCAAATAAAATTGTAAAAAGAGTATTTTTGTAAAATCCCTTTCTATATTTTTAATAACAGATCAAAATTTCAAAAAAATAAGATGGACGTGTTTGACAACCGATTAAATACGAGTAAGATAGGTTAATCGTGGTCGGATGAATTATTTTTTATTTGATATTTTTTTTCTTAATCGAGTCGGATAGTGTTAAAATAGATTAACTCATTCTTAAAAAATATGTGAAATAAATTAATCTACTCTGAATAAAATTGGAGGTTGAGTGAGCCATCTTAGATAAATCACCCGTCTCTAATCTAATCCGTCGTCAAACTCACCCTATGTGAACGGGGGAAGTCATGGTTACGACTGTTGATTCTTTCCCGTTTCTCGGGTCAAATTCAGATGGCATCATTCAATTAAGCTGAGAAAATACTTCTTAAATATTACTATATATATAATGTAATTAATGGTACGGATCGAGTTCAGTTTGTTTATTCAGCATCCCGGAGATCTGCCTCATTTGAATCAGTTTAGGAGACATTTCATTTGATGTAAACACCTTAAAATATGATAAAATATTATAAGTTACGTGTCAATAAATCAATCAATCAATCAATAATTACTGCATCCTATGACGTGCTACAGAATTTTATGTCAAAACAAACAATATCCTGTCAAAATCAAAAGAAAAAGAAAATGTGAATCCACGGATCTTGGAATCATGGATTTTCAATTATGTGTAAAACCCAAAACCCATGTTAATGAGTACAGACTTCTTCTGACAAAAAAAATTATTTCATCAACTACAAGCGAGACCAATTGAAAGGACGCGATCCATTCAAGAAAAAAAAGATCTTGGGGCTCAGAATCATTGACCTTCAAAATTCTAAAAAATCAAAAACCTAGTTGGGGACGGGATTTTGAATCAAGATCATGTCGGATAAAAATATTCTTACGAATACAGGATCGGAAGATTTCTCTATCAGACGAACTAACAAATATTAAATAAAATTTAAATTTAGAATGATCAAACTCGAGTCGAAATGTAATATCATTTTTTTAAAGTCGTTTTGCCCTTACACGGTGTAATAGGTTTCACGACGAATTTTTTCTCAAAATACGACGACCCAAACGATAGCGGTGCAAAGGTACAATCCAAATTACGACGTCGTGATGAACACCATAAAAATTACTTCAAACTCTTGTAAAGAAAGATGACAGATAGGAAGAGATGTGAGAAATATCAATTCGTATTCGCTCAATCTTAAGAAGAACTTCTCAACTAAATAGACTCCCAACGATAGTCTAAAACGAGTTAAATACACGAACAAATGCTCTCGTTTTCAAAAGATACATGAAAAAATATGAAGAGACACGGAGAGAATCTAAAAGACGCTCGATCAGATGATTAAAAAATAAAAAAATAAATGTCAAATATCACAATAAAAAAGTAAGACAAAGTAATACACACAAGTGTGCGATAGAGGATAAAGTCTAAAGAACTCACCAACTCAAATAGCTTAATTACCGTAGCTTCCTCAAAAGAGTAGACAAAATAATTAAGAGTTCTAACTAAAAGTAGATGAAAGTTTTTTTCATCTTCTAACATAGGACAAAGCCACACAAGCACTCGAACTTTGAAAAATGTCACTATTACCTATTCATTGTCATATCTTAGAAGAGCACTTCAACTAGATTCGTTCCCATTATTTATGTGGAGGTAAGTTAATCTTAGAAGGACATTTCATCTAGATTCATTCCAATTTGGGTGCGGGGGTTCAATTACTCGGGGATCAAAATCAGATTGTATTCCTCTGATCCAATTTGAGTCGTCGAGACTCAAAGTTGACTCGGATCAACTCGACGAGTCGAACATTTAAAGTAAACTCAACTATAGAGTTTAATTATTTTTATCTATCAAAATGTAAGATTTATAACTTCTTTTTAATCACGTAAGGATAAGAGGGAGAGAAACAGATGACGAAGGTACATGCTTGTTAGGGAAAAAATAGAGCAACCAAGTGAAAAAATTTACAACTTCTGTCCAAATTTATTACATTTGAACCTACAACCTCTCTTGTGCGAAGAAAATTGGTGAGCCATGGAACTATAAGTTTAGATGTGTAAGATTTATAATCATTATTATATTTTTAATTTTAAAAATTAAATTATTTTTTAAATCTAATATTATTACCTAACTAGTCCATAACCAATTGGTGTGATTGGTCTAACTCTTGACTCGGAATATTATCAATACGATCCAAGTCCTTCAGGTCGAGACGGGTCAAATGGAGTCAGCGAGTCATGATGTGAACTTCTCTATGAAATTAAAGAGTTATGCTTAGTGCACATCACGATTAATTACGTACTCAAGATATGCACCAAACAAACTAATTTTTACTTTTATTTATTTATGACGTGAAACCCACGTCTCTTTAATTTTTCGTACCAAACACATCTACATCGGATGGTTTAAAGAAATTCAAAATAAAAAAGATCGATTCAAAAAAAATGAGTTAAATATTATTAATTGAATCTGATTTTTATTTTTAATTTTTTTAAATCATCAGATGTGAGTGTATCTTATTTGATAAATTAAAGAGACTCGGGTGTGAGTGTATCTTATACGATGATAAATTAAAGAGACGTGAGTTCAACGTCATAAAAATTATTTAAAAATAAAAAATCAATTTAATTGATACACATCATTGGTGTGTGATTGAAGGCAAGGTGTTTACTGAGTAGTTTTCGCAATTAAAAGGAGGCAAAGGACAGAGGAGTCTGCGCTTGGTCAGATCCATAGGGATATCAATGGATATTTTATGTGCAACGGGTCAGAGTATGCTCCAGGCCCACCTTGACGTTCGTGAACGATCTTGGGTGACCTTGCAACGCCGGATCCTCCTCCACGTGATGAACGTGGCAATTCCGGCGAACTCAGTAAAATCAAGGGATCTTTACATAAAAATTATTGTTGACGCTGAATTTATAAAAAAAATATTCTTAAAAATATATTAATAGATATGTCACTGAATTAATTTAAATAATACATAAATATCATTTAAATGTAATTTTTCAAATGTTTGATAAAAAAATAATGTGTATAAATAAATATGATATTTTTACATAATTTATTATATAATGATATATCTATTAATATATTTTTAGAAATATTTTTTACAAATTAACATCTAATAATAATTTTTATAAAAAAACTCTAAAATTAACTCGGCACGTTAACAGAAAATCTCCCCGAGAAAAGAGAAGAACCGGAGAAAAAAAAGAGAGGAAGAAATCAACCGGTCCAACGGCACGAGAAAAGCTCGTTGTTGGGAAATATTCTGCGGTTAGCCAAAGATTGAACCAAGCAATATTCCCCTCATAATTTGTATAATTTGTGAGATTGGATTTGGAACAACGTTTTCCCTTGTATACATAATATTTAATTTTGTTAATGCTGACCTCATTTTTAATTAAATCTCTCATGTATTGTTAATGCCGGTCACATTTCAAATTCTAAAACACTTTGTCTTGGTCTTTGACCATATTCATTTCCTATAGTAATATCTCTCACCCTAAATTGGGATCTCCATCCAATAACATGCTGCAACCAAAAGCTATATTTCTTCGACACAATCTGATAATTATTTCAGGGCAAACAGAAAGGAGATTTTTTAACCAAAAGAAGAAGAAAAAACCTGAATATTAGAAGATATTCAGACAACTTTGCAACTCAATCATATGTGATAGAAAATCATCAAAGATTTTGATCTTCTTTGTGATTGTAACGTGCTCTAAGTCTCTGAAATAAAGTCTGACAAATTAATACAGTATGTATCGTATATCTTTGGTTACTTATAAATACGATGATCAGTATGATAGGTGCGTGATACGTAATCATTCTGTTACTCATATTTTTTAAACATTATATGTGTTATTTTATATCAAGTTTCTCTTAATAAATTAGTTAGTTAAAAGTGAGTTAGTTTACTGTGATGTCTTTGGTTCAAAATCTAAAAGAATTATATTTTTCTCTTTTTCTAAGAAATCAAAATCAAAAGACTTTAAAAAAAACATCCACGTTTCTAAGATTCAAACCGCAAATCATCCGGTTGATCAACAAATGCCCTAACCAACTGGGCTAATACTTTCAAAAAAAAAACCAACTGGGCTAATAAGAAGTATGCATTGTTTTACTTATAATAGATATATTAAATATATTCTTTTATCTCAATACGTAACGATATCGTATCATACCGTATTATAATAGTATGACCGATCCGCCAAATCCCGCTCTAAAGACAGAGGATGTATTCACACTTTTCGAATTTGAAATTGAATCCGTCTAATTTAGATTTGCACATAATTTAGGAACTTTAGAATCTTGTGAAATTGTCTGTGTATCTATATCTTTACCATATTTATCGCAATATTTTAAAAATTTTAAAAATAGTCATCGTGCATTTTTGTAGAGATGCAAGGAAAATTTTATATTTTAAAGATAAGAGTAGATAGGGACACAATGACTATTTTTTACAAATTTAAAAGATGTTATCGTAAAGTGGATAAAAATAGAAATATAGTGATGATTTTGAATAATTTAAAGATCTAAAATAATTTTTTAATGAGAACCTGCAAAGCCTCGTTTTGATCTTTAATGGGTCTTGGTGCTTAAAACAATTATGCATTAAGTCAAGTTGTGAAATTAGAGGACTTACCCCTCGATACGGAGGTCTCGAATTCGACTCTTAGAAAAGAAACGAGGGAGGGGGAGGGGGGAGCTGGGTGCTGCGCGCCGAGCCCCCATCTTCTCCGGTCGCGGGTGACCCCCGCGGTATCGTTGGTGGGGGGGAACTCCCGCCGAGAACTCCCCCCCCCCTCTCTTTCTCCTTCTTCTCTGAAGGAGGTTCCTGTTAGGTTGGGTTTTCCTCATCCACCCCTCCGGTGGTGGTACCCTCACCACCCTTCCGGTGGTGGAACCGATCGCCGACTTCGTCCGGCGGAAGCGTCACCGGCGGCCTCGTCCCCGGTGGTTCCGTTGGGCGGGGGGAGCCCCGTTGGGAACTCCTCCCCCCCCCCCCCCCCTTTCTCCAAGTGCGTCCCCTCCTCCACCGACCTCCGCCCCCTCCGGCCGTTCCCTTCCCCTCCCCGATCCCCCGCTCCAGTCGCCGCTCTCCGCCCCTTCCCCCTCCTTCCCCGGTTCCCCCTCCGCTCTTGCCGATCCCCCCCCCCCCTCCTGCCGACCTTTGCCCCTTCCGCCCCCCCTCCCTCTTCCCCACCTTCCCCCCCCTTTTTCTCTGCGGTCCTCCGCCCCCCCCCCCTCTTCCCCACCTTCCCCCCCCTTTTCCCCCCCCTCCCGTTTCCTCTTCCTCTCTCGCCAACCCCTCCTTCCCCAGTCCCCCCCCCTCTGCTCTCGCTGACCCCCCACCTTCTGCCGATCTCTACCTCTTCCGGCCCCTCCCCCTTTCCCCATCTCCCCCCCTGCAGCCCTCCGTCCTCCCCTCTCGTTCCCCTTTCTAGCCGCCGATCCTCCGTCCCTCCCCCCCTCCTCCCCGGTCCTCTCTGCTATCGCCGATCTCCACTTCCTT
The DNA here is from genome assembly GCA_022559845.1 of Amorphophallus konjac. Taxonomy (NCBI): domain Eukaryota; kingdom Viridiplantae; phylum Streptophyta; class Magnoliopsida; order Alismatales; family Araceae; genus Amorphophallus; species Amorphophallus konjac. The sequence continues at coordinate 153,163 of CM040128.1, forward strand.
CCCCTTCCACCGTCGGCCCTCCACCTCTCACTCTTCTCCCCGCGCCCCCCCGAGCTCGCCTTCGGCCAGCTTCCTCTGCGCCTACCTCCCCCTCTCCACCCTTTTCCCCAAAATTCCCGGCCCTCCCCCTCCCACCCCTACCTTCTCCTCCCTCGCCGATTACCATCCCCCATCCCCGTAGACCCTTTCCTAACTCCCGTATCCTAACTCCCCCCCATACCTTTTTGAAGCCCTCTGCCCCGTCACCCAGTTTCACCCGCCGGTTTGGGCTCCCTCTCGGGCATCGTGGGAGTTTGGGTCCGACCCTAGTGTTGCAGGTTACGGCTATCTTTCCTCGGTTTCGAAGAAGCTCGGAGATACAGCGCATTCTCCCCGTATCCAACTGGATATCGACCTCCCGAGTGTTCTCTTCTCACCGCCTAATACTAGAGCGGTTCGACTGTCTTGTGCGCCTCGAGGAAGATCTCTGTCATTTTCAGCACCATGCTAGCTCGTCTTCCGTTCTATTGGAGTTCCCACTGATGGTGGCCGCTGTGGCTCGTTATCTTCTATGTTTGTACGTCACTCTGTTGACGATGGGTCTTATATGGGCTTTATGTTCGGTTTGGGTTTTCTGCTTCCTCATGTATGTCACTCTGTCGGTCGGGTTATCTTCCTTATTCGTCATGTATTATGTTTCTAGTATGAAATGAAATGATCTATCCTGCTTCCAAAAAAAGAAAAGATTTAATATGATTCACATTTAATTCAATTCTTAAGAAAAACCCAAAATTTGTTAACGTTGATAGATTTTTCGTCGTCCAAAAGCAAGCTGTGAAACTGCACATTCGGATCAGTATTCCAGTGCGGCACTCATATGATTGCCGTCTTCGGAGCAAACAAACGATAAAGCCTCCAATTTAAATTCTGAATACGAGTATAACGGAGAGCACAAATAAAACAGCATCTCAAAGACTCAAACACGGATAATGTAGATGAAAGAACAGTAATTGGAAATATCACATGGAACGGTGGCTACTGCTGTGGATGAACGAAGAAGCAACCTAATCTTTTGTACCAGAAGCAGCACTTTTTCTATGCAAGGATCCCATTTTTTTAAGATTTTTTTTATAAATAAATCATTATTATAAGAAAAATTATTCATATACCCCTTTTGAAAATATATTACCATATATAATATCAGTATCTTAAAAAATTGTAAAAATATCACGGCAGTTAACCACTGTCGATGGGGTCACGGGGTCTCGAATATTTTTCAAAGATTCTAATATTTCTATTAAGTGATGATCAAATGATTAAAATATCTCTCTCCTTCACATCACTATGTGAGAGAGAGAGAGAGAGAGACTGACCGGCAACAAAGGGAGGGGTTTACATGCCACCAATCGATAGGGGGAAGGCGAGACCATGCCGGCGGCAGATTGGGGGGTGTTCCTTCTCTAGCTCTCTCTCTCCTTCTCTAGCCAATAGCATCATATAACGAAAATTCTAGTCACGGACACTCAGGTTCTGGTTCTCTCTCCAAGAGGAAGGGAAGGCTCAACCAGATTTTTTGAGATCGTTGTAAGGACGTTCAAGATAATAGTCAGATTTGAGAGATTAATTAATAATTTATTAAACTTGTAAAGACTTATAAATAAATAAACCCTTTTAAGTTAACGAGCCTAGTTGGCATTAAGGTGGATTTAGCCTTTAGGTCATCTAATAATATGCTTCATGAAATGCTTCTTATCTATGTACTCCTGCACCACCAACTTGTGGGGAATGATCATCTCATGAAGGGAATGTAGCACATTATGAATGGTTGGCTTCACATGTTCGTGTCGGTTAAATAATCACCAATCAAACAACTACGATACTGCTTTTTAATCATTAGGACAAGACAATTATAGGACTTCTTTTACTTAAAAGTAGTCTTTCGCTATAAATTTTCCTTCTTCCCCCCCACCCTCTCACTCCATCCATCGATCAATCAAATCCTAAAGTGACCTCACCAACGCCCGAACTTGACCTTGCTCGCTCAATCACTAGGATTTATGTACATATAAGTTGTGAACTAGGTGTAGCCAAGGAGAGAGCTCGAGCTCGCACCCGCTGGGCTCAAGTTTCTCATGGGTTGGATTTACTTTTCTTATTCTTAATCCTTATTCTTAATCCGAATTACCATGGGGTCGTTGGCTGATTTCGCGGATAAATCTTATAACCAAATGAGACCACATTTGAAGGTGATCTAGATCTCATGCTACCGCAGATGTAATGTGGATATCTTACATGTGATAAACGTTTTAAGCTGGATCTCATGTTTGATGAGATTGTAACTTTCAACTCAAAGTTGGTAGAATCAGTTTGTGTTGGGGTTACATTGTGTGAGTTTTGAGTTTGAGCTTGGGAAGGTCAGATCAGGACAAGCTCAAGTTGGTATCTTATTAGAAAGAACTGGATCAAGTCTCACCTTAATTCAGATCAACCTACCTCGAGTTTCAGTCCTATCAGTAACAAAGGGATCAAAAACACCTTCACTCTCTCACTGCGGTAGAAATGCAAATTTTTGTATGAATAGCTTTGATAAAAAAATTGCAAAAAAATATACATTTTTAGAGAAAATTACGGTGATTGCTTTTTTTTTTTGACACTGTACGAGGAACGCACGAGTAAACTAAAAAAAAAGATATATTGATGATTTTACGTAAGATATTCATACTTTTATTTTTTTAAGTGGGCATTTATCAACTCGATCGACTGGTTGAACCAACTTGAGCTCTATCCGATACAATACGAGTCAGTCTGATTCGAACTGAGTCAAGCCGACTCAAGTTGAGTCGCCCATTTGTGGCTCCACAATGAGCTTGGGCAACCAGATCAACTAGACAGTGTACGTAGGACTTGGGATGCTTGGGATGCAGTAGTCGGCCAACTCTCCCTGACACAGCACGAGTTGGCCAACCATGGTTTATATCGTGATGAATTTAATAAATTTTTACAATTATCTGTTTCTACGTAAAACACAGATGTCACCAAACATCACATGACACATAAAAATATAATCTTTTATAACAAGCATTTAACAGTACTTTACATCAAATCAATGGACCAAGTGGTGTGACGCGCGCTGTGTCTCACAGTCACAGCCGGGTGAAGCAGTTGACCGTTGCGGTCCTGCGGAAACTGCCGAGAAAGCTTCCGCCCGCGACCCTCCCCCAGCTGAGCCGACCTCCTCTGCTCTTCCCGCCAGAAACGCTACCATTTTTTTTCCCTCAAACACCTCCCGGGCAGCAACCCTCACGCCGCCCTCAAGATTCTACTCCCCCATCAGGCCATCTCCTCCGCCATGCATCGATTCCATTCGTCTCCGGCCATTTAATAAGTCCAGGTTTTTTTTTACGCGAGCGAATCCCTCTGCATCATCATGGGCGACGATCCTAGAAGTAGAAGCCCTGCTGCATCCTGCAGGGGGGGTCAGGTCTTGAGAAGATGGGGCCTCCCGCCGGCACCGTGGCCCCCGAGATGGAGCTCCGCTGGGCGGCCTCCCCTCCCCCTCCCTCACATGACCGGCACCACTTTCACCAGCACCACCATCCTGTGTCCCCTCTGGCGAGGCAGCAGCGGAAGGGCACCGCCACGAGGGCCTGGCTGGTGGTCCCTGAGAGCGGGGCCCCGCGGATGGAGGAGCTGGGGAGGCACTCGGTCATGCGCCGGGCGGGGATCCCGGCGCGGGACCTGCGGATCCTGGATCCGGCGCTGTCGTATCCGTCGACGGTGCTGGGTCGGGAGAGAGCGATCGTGGTCAATCTGGAGCACGTGAAGGTGATCATCACGGCCACGGAGGTGCTCGTGCCCAACTCCAAGGACCCCCTGGTGGTACCATTCGTCCGCGAGCTCCAGCTCCGCGTCTCCGGTGGCGAGCGAAACCCTCCGAGGGTATTCTCGATCCGTTCCTTCTTCTCTTTTAATGGCGATTCATGTGCACACCTTCACCTGCTTCTGATCGTGTAGGAACCAGGAACAGGTGATGCGCACTTGGAGGTCACAAACAGGCCTGTAGAGCATTCATCCTGGGGTGAAGATGGGTCACCAAGCCCTTTTATGGTCTCCCCAAATTATTTTCCCATCCTTCGTACTAGAGATGGCCAGCTTATACCGGAGAGGACAAAAGCCGCCCCCCCCCCCCCCCCCCCAAAGGTCTTGCCTTTTGAGTTCAGAGCACTCGAAGTTTGCCTAGAATGCGCTTGCTGCTGCCTCGAATCAGAGGTATCCTTCCCTCCGCTCCACCTTGAAATTTCATAGGCAAACGGCGTAGTAGATATGTTGCCTTCACTTGTGTTCGGTTCTACTAATTTTGTGACTCACACAGCCTTTCCTCTACTTCCACGCCATGGTAAGTGAGGTTGGCATTTTGTTATACATACATCTTGCTCGTGTTCTGAGTTGAGATCATAATGTATTAATATTACCATCACACGGTGTGTATGTGATATAGCATGGATTAGATAAATATAATCAAGTATATATGGCGATTTGATCAGCTGATTGGTCCGTCTACATTTCCCATAATTTGGATAATAAATATCCTCGTCCAAGCCAATATTGTGCAATATATCTCTCGGAGATCTAATGAACTGCTGATGAAATGCATCTATAAGTTTAAAAATGTTGGAAGAGTTCTTTAGCTTGTTATTTCGATGAAATAGAAGCAATTCACAAGCTTATCAAGTTTGATGATGTGGTTATGCATCTGAAATATTTACTCTGTAAGGCCGTCGGGAGTGCTTGTGAAAATGTGTTGTCCGGAAATAGCAATGAGACAAATCGGACAAATGGGAGTAAAGCTTATCAAGCAACAGGAGAGACTATCATGCACACCACTTGCTGTGTATTATGTAGAAGTAGAAATGAAAGTCTTTACTCGCATGGACACTTCAGAAAAATGAGATTCTGCATAGAATCATTGTAACAACTTTTGCCAGGGACAGCACATGGTAAAGATCATATACAGAGCTATTTCAACTTAAGGACGGATGAGTAAGAAGTTTTAAGTCAGTTGTACTGAACTTTGCTTGTTTACTTGTGAAGACATTAACCGTGACAAAGACAAGGGTTGTCTGGGGTTGGGGAAGAGCTGGTAATGATCAAATAAAATTCCCTATCGATGTGTGTTTCAGAATTTTTTTTGTATTTATGCCATTCTTTTGTAACTTTTCCTGAAAAATATATCAAGTGCAAAACTGTTCACGTTAAGATTCATAAACTTTTTGAAAATTTGAAAGCTTCTGATTTGATGTCTCCTTGACTACAAACTCAGAGGCCCCTACCTTTCCTCATTTCCTAACAGAACTTCTTATGTCGTAAAAGAATATTCCATGAGAAAGAAAAAAAATGACACTTAGTGTACTGCATAAAATCCATGGTATCAGAAAATAGCATGGTGGAATCGCTTCAACCTGGCCATCTCAGTCATAGTGCTTGAACGTCATACTGGCTAGCTTGTACTCTCAGTTTAATCTTTTCCTTGTTCGATTTAGGCATTATGCTTGTTAAATAATACCATTTTCTAAGCGTAGCTGTTCAAATGACTGGTTATGTGCCCGCATTATATATGTTACCGAAATGCAGAGACTTCTCACTTTCCCCCTTATTCACTTCGAGGGGATAATCAAAGTAGATTGTTTAGGCCAGAATCCACATAAAAATGCTGTTATTATGTTGTCTGCAATGTAGACAATGGTCTTAAAAAGAAAAATGCCAACTTTGGGATGCATAAGGCCGTCTTTCTTTTAATGTCTAGTGTATTGACCAATTTTTGTAGTTCTGACTTTATTTCAGTAGGGCCTTCTGCCTAGATTTTTTATGTTTATAGTAAGGTTCTCTATTACATTGCAGACATCAACACTTGAGCAGGAGGCATATCCAGCGGTAGATGAATTGACATCCAAAGTTAGCACCCTCAACCTCCAGCGTGTAAGACAGATAAAGAATCGCCTAGTGTTGTTATTTGGGCGTGTCCACAAGGTATGCCTGATGCATACGCCATTCTGAACTATGGTGATATTGTTGGAAACAAGTGAATTTCGAAATAATTTAATTATGTAATTACAAAACCTTTAGTTTTATTCAATAAACTCGGAGTGTAATAGTCAGTAGACATTAAAAGAATGGTATCTGTCACCTGGTTCCTGGATCAAGCACCATAGACTCTCACATCCCAATCAAAGTCATTCACTCTGGAACGTAGAAATGCAGGTTAGATGTCTATCTTTGCAATCAGTTATGGTGTCATCTCATATAGAGCTGTCAGGTCCTCATTTCTCATTCTCAATTTCCATAGGCCCATTCACTTGATCTCTTGAGCAAGAAAATGATACCCTTTCACAAGTTGTCCAGCGTGTGACTTAACCAGTCTGCAACAATGTCCCCCCTTCTGGTGGATGTCGTCGGTCAAGTCAATGTTGTAGAGTTGATCTGGAAATTGAAATTTACCCCAAAAAAGATAATTTTGGATGTGTTCAAATCGATGCCTATGTTATCAGTATTGAGCACCGGCCCTTTTTTCTCCCAGGTCTGAATACAATTTCCCCCAGCTGGGAGGACTAGGATTTCTCCCACTTCACTACTTTCTGAGCTGCAGTCTTTCGTTCCTCTCATTTCTCTATTATTTGAAGTCCTTAAACCTTTCCCTAGATTTTTTCCAGTATGGTATTCTACTTACTCTTTTGGTTTCCTTTTTGTCCGGCATATAAGCTCCATTTGTCTGATAATACTAGAAAAACTCTTTCAATTTGGTGTGAGAAAAATTGTGATGATTGACCCAGTCAATCCGGGTTTTGGGACCATGTCCCTTGCCCGCACTAGGTTCCTTGCAGCTATGGACCAGCCCTCTTCCCTTGTTTTACGGTTACCCTGTTTTGAAGGACTCTCTTAGCTCCTTCTCTTCTTTGGTTGTGCGAGATTGAGAGAGGCGAGATACACTAGAAGGCGGCGGCTGCAACCCTAGAGCAGAGGGCGCTGCATTCTGTGTGTGCGCTTTGAGAGGGAAAGGGTGATTATGTGAGAGAAGAGTGCCCAACCCACATCCTGAAGAAGAGGAAGACACTATCTTCTCTTCTTGCTCCACCATCGTTTTTCTCGCCCTAGTGACGCGGCGGCGACGTGGGAATGGATCGATGGCACTCCGGGACGCGAACAGGACGGGAACGGATAACTGCAATCTCACACAGCTCGGCCTCACGCCGGACGGTCTCACACCGGGCGACACACTCAAATCTCACAAATGGAGAAAGAGGGAAGGGAAAGGCAAGAGGGGAGAGCTCTTACACAAAATAACATTTCATTCATTCTTTCATTCATACGTAACACACCATTGGCCTCCTATTTATAGGAAAGGCCCATTACATTCATACCTTCCTTATTTTCCTTATTTGCATATCTATCCTAGCCTAATAAAACAAAGCCCACCAACCAATATTTGACTTGTGGGTTTTAATCAAATAAAATACAAAAATTACACACATGTTATTTGACTATGACTAGCCTAATAAGACTAAAGGAAAAAAATACATGTAGGAATACATGTATACATACACACACAAATATATATACTCAATACGCAATATCCTACCGTAGCCGCAGGCCGAGTCTTCAGGAAGGATCTCCGAGCCATAAGCTCGGTGTCGGGGCAGTGCGGTGTCGGCTCCGAGTAGTGGGCCCAGTAGTGGACCCGGTGTCCCCACCAACCCTCCCGGGGCGGCTGGAACTCGAGGCGCTGGAGATCTTCCCGGCTGATCCAGGAATCATCAGAAGGTGGACGGTCTCGCCAGCGGACAAGGTAGTGCTGGTACACCCTGCTCCGTGTAGTGGTCACCTGCTCATCCAGTATCCTCTCAATGTGCTCGCGCGGTACTCTCGAGGCTGTGGGACGCACAGGGGTGGGCTCACTCTCAATGGGAGGAGAAGGCTCGAAAGGGTCACTAGGAATCGTTGTGGGTTCCTTGTAGGCCACTAGATCTGCCACATTAAAAGTCGAGCTAATCCCATATTCGGGAGGTAAGTCCACAACATAAGCATTGGAGCCAATCTTCCGCAGAATTGGGAATGGTCCATCACTACGGGCTTGCAACTTCTTAAGGGCTCCCGAAGGGAGTCGTTCGGGTCGAATCCGTACCATAACCAGGTCACCTTCTTGGAATTCATGGTGACGCCTATGCGAATCAGCCAATTTTTTATAAGTCTCATTACTGAGGTTGATTTGCTTGCTAATTGACTCATGCAAACTCGTGACATGCTGTGCAAACTCCTCAGCTGACTTGGATATCCTAGATTCGAGGGGAAGGTGAATGAGATCCACAGGTTTTCGAGACTTGTAGCCATGCACGACCTCAAATGGACTCATACCTATGGACCGATTGACCGAACTGTTGTATGCAAATTCGGCTCTGGGCAAAAGAAGGTCTCAAGTGCCGGGGTGATCCCCTACGAGACACCTCAACAGATTCCCTAAACTCCTATTGACAACCTCAGTTTGCCCATCAGTTTGGGGGTGATAGGCAGTGGAGAATTTGAGTTTGGTGCCAACTAGGTGCCAAAGTGTCTTCCAAAAGTAACTAGTGAACCGGACATCTCGGTCAGACACGATGGTTTGGGGAAGACCATGTAGACGCACGACTTCATCAAAGAATAAATGGGCTACTCTAGATGCATCAGATGTTTTGGAACATGCAATGAAGTGGGCCATCTTAGAGAACCTATCAACGACAACAAAGATGGAATCATGCTTGTGAGCAGTGCGTGGTAACCCAAGGATAAAATCCATACTCACATCAACCCATGGTCGATCAGGAACGGGGAGAGGAGTGTAGAGACCAGTGTTCTGTTTGACCTGTTTGGCCATCGTGCACGTCCTACACTGGGCTACAATCTTGGCCACATCTCTCTTCAGGCCAGGCCAATAGAAATGCTCCTCCACAGAATGGATGGTCTTGTTGCGGCCAAAGTGACCAGCAAGACCTACAGCATACATTTCCCATATCAGGAAGTCCCGAACAGAAGTCCTCGGGACACAAAGTTGCTGCCCTCGAAATAGAAAACCATCCTGGAGTAGATAGTCAGAAAAGACTGTCGAGGGTCCAGCGGACAGAGCAGAGTAGGTAGGGCCAAAATCAGGACACTCTCCATAGAGTTCCTTCATGCGGTCAAATCCGGTGATCTCTACCCGAACAGTGGAAAGAAGGGAGACCCTTCGACTCAAGGCGTCGGCCACCTTATTGTCCTTTCCAGCCTTATGTTTTAGGACAAAGGTGAAGGACTGGAGGAATTCTACCCACCGACCATGCCTTGGGTTTAAGCCCTTCTGAGAGCTAAGGAATTTCAAAGCCTCGTGGTCCGAGTATAAGACGAACTCTTGTGGTAAGAGATAGTGTCTCCAGTGTTTGAGAGTTTGGACCACGGCATAAAACTCCTTATCATAGGTGGAGTATCGAAGCTTTGCATCAGAAAGCTTGTCGCTGAAATAAGCCACAGGGTGGCTTTCCTGGCTAAGCACTCCGCCTATTCCTACGCCAGATGCATCACAAGAAACCTCAAAGACTTTGGAAAAGTCTGGTAGGCGGAGGACAAGGGCTTTGGTCATAAGCTCCTTTATGGCAAGAAAAGCCTGGGAGGCGGCTTTGGTCCACTCAAAATTCCCCTTACAGATGCAATCCGTAATGGGTGCCATAATGGTGCTAAAACCCTGAATGAAGCGTCTGTAGAAGGTGGCTAGCCCGTGGAAACTACGAACGTCATGGACATTCTGGGGCTCCGGCCAGTCTACTATAGCTCGGACCTTTGATGGGTCCACAGACACTCCTTGACTAGAAACCACAAATCCAAGGAAAGTGACCCGGTCTGTCATGAATTCACATTTCTTGAGATTGGCGAACAGGGTTTCTCTCCTCAAAGTCTCGCAGACTTCTCTCAAATGATGGATGTGGTCTTGAGGGTTGTGGCTATAGATGAGAATGTCGTCAAAGTAGACGACAACAAAGCGACTAATGAGGGGTCGAAGGATTTCCGTCATAAGTCGCATGAATGTGCTGGGGGCATTGGATAGCCCAAACGGCATGACGAGCCACTCATACAGACCTTCTTTGGTTTTGAAGGCTGTCTTCCACTCGTCCCCTAGTCGAATCCGGACCTGGTGGTAGCCACTTTTCAAGTCAATCTTGGAAAAGATAGTGGCTCCACTCATCATGTCAAGCATGTCATCAAGCCGGGGAATGGGAAACCTATACTTGACAGTGATCTTATTGATGGCGCGGCTGTCAACACACATCCGCCAGGTGCCATCCTTCTTGGGTGTAACCAAGGCAGGGACCGCACATGGGCTCTTGCTCATCCTGAGGAAACCTTTGTGGATAAGGTCCTCGACAATCCTTTGGAGCTCAGCATGCTCCTTGGGGTTCAACCTGTAGTGGGGAAGGTTGGGTAGGGTGGATCCAGGGACAAGATCAATGGCGTGTTGAACATCACGCATGGGAGGGAGTGTTGAAGGCAAGTCTTCCGGGAAGATATCTTGGAAGTCCCGCAGGGTTACCTGGACTTCAGGTGGGATGGAGACTTGGGACTCCTCAGGGGTAATGGTGACGACAACAGCCCAAACAGGGGCACCCTCGGCAACCTCTCTATTCATCTCACGAACACCTATGAAGTTCAGACGCCTAATCGGGTCATGGTCAACTTTAGGGGCTTTAGGGATGGATATGACAGGTGTAGGAGAGGAGGGAATGGGAAGCTTCCCTTTGGTGGGGGTTGGGGCATTCTCCTGAATTTTGGAGGATGCAGCGGGTGTGGAGGTAGGACTCTTTCCCGTGGCCACCTTTGGGGGTGTTGGGAGCAACTGAATCCTCTTCCCATTGTGGGAGAATGAACACTCATTGGACCGACCGAATGTAGTAAGGTCTACATCGTAGATCCATGGCCGTCCTAGGATGATGCTCGCGGCCTTCATAGGCACTACATCGCATAGGATTTGTCCTTGATAGGACTGGAACTGGATGGGAATGACACATGTAGTGGTGACTGGGATAGACGTGTCGTCAACCCAAGCCACGTTGTATGGCCTCGGATGAGGATGGGTAGGTAGACCTAGACGGGATACAAAGTCTGAAGAGACTGCATTGATACAGCTCCCGTTGTCAAAGATCACCTTGCAGGGTTGAGTTTTGATCATGATGTAGGTTTGGAAGATGGAGGTTCGACGCCAGTCGTCCTCCTGTGGGTGTGCGAGGATGCAGCGAACTACACCTAGTCTTCCCTGGTTTGAACTTTCGGAAATTTCTCCCACTTACATGTACTCGACATACGTTCCATCATATCCTGCATCTAATTCCTCAAACTGGGCAATGAGATCAGAGTCAGGCTCATATCTCTCAAGGGTTTCTCCTTCCTGAGGTGGAAGCTCCATAGACTGGGGGTCGGTGATGACCAAGGCTCGGGTGGGACAATTGGTGGCAATATGTCCTAGGTTATGACACCTAAAACAGTGGACTCTCGAGACAGGGGCTGGTTGGGAGGTGCTAGGGACGACTCCCTTTCCCTTGTCATCTCTCCTCTCAACTGGTGGAGTATACTCCAGCTTAGGCACAGCAGCGGGTGCAGGTAAAGGGTTCCTTGGGAAAGGAGCAGTAGGGGCAACGGCCCTAAGTGGGGTAGCAGTAGGGACGTAGGAGGTGGAGGGGTCAGCTCTCTCAGTATAGCGGACTATGCGGTTTCGGGGTTCGGGTTGGCGGTAGATGGGAACCCGAGGTGGGACCACCCTTTGAAACCGCTCAACATCTCGTGCAACCTGGTAGGCGTGCTCGAGGGTGTTAACCTCCCGCAAGAATAATTCCCGCTGAATACTCTCGTGTAGGCCAGCCCTAAACCGTGAGAGGGTGACGGAGGCATCCTCCATGACTCGGCTCCGAAGGAAGAAGTCATCAAATTTGGCGATGTACTCGTCCACGGACTTTCCATCTTGGGTGAGTTTCTGCCATTGGTCTAAAAGACGCTGATGGTAGGAAGGTGGCAGATACTTCTCCCTCAATTTCTCCTTCATTTCTTCCCACGTGCCTATAGGCTCCTCTCGTCTCCTTGCTAGGAGATTCTCGATGTTGCACCAGTAGGTCTTGACTTGACCCAGGAGTTTCATTTTGGCAAACCTCACCCTTGTAGCAGGGGTCATGCGGCGATGCCAATCAAAATATTGGTCCATCCCAATCAAGATATGTAGTGGGGTTGAGGGACCTATCAAAACTCGGAGCGTCAATCTTGACGTTCCCTAGGATAATATCTTCATCATCGTGGTCTCTCTCTCGAGGCGTACGGGCCTCTTGCTCTCTACCTTGGGGAGCCTGATTCGGGCGGACTTGCTCTCTGTCCTCCCTAGGATTGGCTACGGGATCGCCATGGCCATTCACTCTTCCTTCCTCTCCCTTCAGTCGATCCTCTAAGGCTCGGATCCTCTCATCTAGCTCGGCTCGAAGTTGGCCTATGGATTCTTCAAAATGGGTTAGAAGATTATGCTCGAGCTTAGCCAACATAGCACTCACGCTCTTCTGATCCATGTGGGATTGTAGAGTTGAAGGGCGCTCTAGACGGCCGGATGAATTCCTGGACCAACGTGGCATGCACGACCTCGGACCTAAATGATGCAGTCCTGGGACCGATAATTAGCAAGTTATAGACCCAAATTTTGTTGGCTAATTGGTAAAGGGCCAATTTTGAAGGGACTGGTTAGGGAGAGTTGCTCGCCCGTAGGCGAAGTAGTTGTGGAACTACCTCCTGACAGTTAGGGTGCCCTAATGCGGCAGTCTAGGGTCGAAGGATGGGTACATACAAGCTCTCGCTTTCCGTTCACAGCGATGCACTCAGGAGACTGGCTGCATGGATCGGGCTCTCGCTCACCTCGTCGCGCAGCAAATGATAAGGATACTAAATAAGCAAGTGATTCGGAGCACGTACCTAGCTGACTGAGAAGTCAAGCTCCGACCGGAGACGAAGGCGAGCAGGGACGTGCGTGCCCGCACGGCGTCGACGAAGCTTCTCGGTTACAATGAATTTACTCCACGCAGGGAGAATTTAATTATTACAGACCTCTTAAAATTTTCCGCGCAGGGGAACAAATCAATCTAAAATTTTCTCCGCGCAGGGAGACTCTCGGGCACTCACACTCCGTAAATTACGGACTACGTGTCGGCGACCGGACGTCTTGGGCGCCGATCGAGCCGCAGTTGTAGACTCAGATGCCACAATCACTAATTTAATCAAGGGGTATAAATATAGTAGATATAAGTATATATATATATATGTAATATTATATATATATATATACAATATATCTAATATATATTTATGAAATTTTTTTTATCTCTTTTTTTTTGACCTTTTCAAACCCTTTTTTTTCTTTTCAAACTTTACCTACTTCCCAAACTTCAGCCTCCTTTCTTCTTTCTTTTTTTTTCTCTGTTTCAAACCTTGCGTGCTTCACGCGAGGTCAAGAAGTGCCGGCGGTCCACGCGGGCTGTCGGCCGGGCAGGTGGGGCGCCGGTGGGCGCCAGCGAGCGCAGGGGCACGGAGCGGGCGCAGGGCGTCAGGCGGACGGCCGGGCGCGCAGGGCGCGGGGCCGTACGGCCGAGCGCGCAGGGGCGCGGGCCCGGGCGCACGGCGGGCGCGGGGCACGTCCGAGCGCGACAACAGGGGCGCGGGGCGGGCGGTCGGCCGGGAGCGCAGGGCGCGGGGCCGGACGGCTGAGCGCGCAGGTTGGGGGCGGTGCAGGCCGTGGGCGGGCAGGTGGGGTGCCTGTGCAAAGGCGGGGTGCGGGCCGTGGGCGCGGCCGCGGCTCGCGGGCCAGGCGGCGGGCGGTGCAGGGCCAGACCTCGGACGGAGCGTTGGCGCGGGCCGGGTGCGCGCTGGGCGCGATGCGGGCGCGTGGGCGCGGGCGGGCGCACGCGGTGGAAGCGGCGGGCGCAGGCGGCACCTGCGGCAGCGGGCAGGCGCACGCGGTGGAAGCGGCGACGACGGCGGCTGGGCGCGGTGGCGCGCGGCGGGGGAGCCCCTGGCCGTTGCGGCCGTGGGGTTTGAAGGGGGGGCACGGGCGACGAGGCCGGCCCCCCTGCGAATGCACTATCCCTTTTTTTTTCGGTTTTCTCTTTTTTTTTTCAACTTCTTTTATCCTCTCTTCTTATGCTATGCGCTAAACGAGAGGGAGAGAACAAAGAGAGAGAGAGAAATGGACAGAGAGAGATTAACAGTGAGAGAGGGAGATTAAGAGAGAGAGAATGAGATTAACAGGGAGATAGGAAGATTAAGAAAGATGGAAAGAGGGAGTAACACAGGGGGTTCTTTGCTAATTTTTTTTTTCTCTCTTTTTTTTTTTCACTTCTGGGAACCGAAAGAATCGAAAGGGAGACGATGTGATCGTCGGGATTGACGGAGACGCCGTGTTGGACTCTGATACCAAATATGACGCGGCGGCGACATGGGAATGGATCGACGGCACTCCGGGACGCGAACAGGACGGGAACGGATAACTGCTATCTCACACAGCTCGGCCTCACGCCGGACGGTCTCACACCGGGCGACACACTCAAATCTCACAAATGGAGAAAGAGGGAAGGGAAAGGTAAGAGGGGAGAGCTCTTACACAAAATAACATTTCATTCATTCTTTCATTCATACGTAACACACCATTAGCCTCATATTTATATGAAAGGCCCATTACATTCATACCTTCCTTATTTTCCTTATTTGCATATCTATCCTAGCCTAATAAAACAAAGCCCACCAACCAATATTTGACTTGTGGGTTTTAATCAAATAAAATACAAAAATTACACACATGTTATTTGACTATGACTAGCCTAATAAGACGAAAGGAAAAAAATACATGTAGGAATACATGTATACATACACACACAAATATATATACTCAATACGCAATATCCTACCGTAGCCGTAGGCCGAGTCTTCAGGAAGGATCTCCGAGCCATAAGCTCGGTGTCGGGGTAGTGCGGCGTCGGCTCCGAGTAGTGGGTCCAGTAGTGGATCCGGTGTCCCCACCACCTAGACACTCGTCGACTGCAGGATCGTCATCCAGAGAAGGTCTGGTGTTCATGGGTGTGTCCTCTTCCTCGGAGAAGCCAAAGTGATGCTATAAGGTTGCTTCTCCATCTGTTGTACGCACTTCTTCATATCATAGTGAGTTTCTTTCGGCGCTCTTCTCCCAAACGTAGGTGGCCTTGTGTCTCCGAACCATGTAAATCTGGTGTCCATCCTCTTGTATGATTGCTATTATTTTATGTTTTGAGTTTGGTATGAAACGGAGATTGATTCCGCTGCGTAGAGGACGAATGACACAAAACATTATACAGAACGCTGGAAACGGTCGACCGATTCGACTTAACGGTCGACCACTTTTTTGCTCAAAAAAGTCTCAATATATACTAGAAATTCCAGTCGACCTCGCGGTCGGCCATTTTTCCTGATCAAATTCTTCTCAGAACTTACTGGATATTTCGGTCGACCGCCTTGACAGTTCCGATCGGCCGCTTTTGTTCTGTTCTCCAAATCTACAATTGTTCCTGATTTGGTCTGCCCGTATGAGGGTGGTTCATCTGTGTGGACTACTCCCCTTCTTGTGTTGCATGGCGGAGTCCATCTCTGTATTGCAGCATCTGGTATCAAAGCATTGGTTTTGTGATCTCCTCGGTACTTACTCAAGATGGCAGCAAGGTTTGAAGTTTGTAAGTATGATCGCAAGATTGACTTTGATCTTTGGCAGAAGAGGATCAAAGTGATTCTCGTTCTACACAAGGCGATTCTCAGGAAAGAGAAATCCAGCATACAAGATGAGAATGAATGGGCAGACCTAGATCTCAAAGCAATCAGTACTATTCCATTATATCTCGTAGATGTGGTCATGTATAATGTTGCAGATGCAGAGACAACATTTGACCTATGGTAGAAGCTTGTAGAGCTCTACATGTCAAAGTCACTGACCAACAAGCTCCATGTCAAGAAACAATTATATAGTCTGTGAATGCCAGAAGGAGGTGATTTGCTGAAATACATGAATGTGTTTAATAAATTGATCTCTCCGTTATGCAATATGGAGGTGAAAGTGGAGGAGGACCGAGCTCTCCTCCTATCTTCTATGCTCAAGTCCTATGACCACCTAGTAACTACCATCCTATATGGCAAAGATACATTAAAGATGGAAGAAGTCCAAACCACTCTAATGTCAAATGAGACGAGAAGCAAGTCTAGTTCTAGTGAAGGGTTGATGGTGAAGAGCATCAGTCAAGAAAGAGGAAGTCAGTTTCAGAAGGATAGCAAGAAGAGCACCAAGTCTATGAGCCGGGATAACAAATGTCACTACTGTAAGGAAGAGGGTCACTAGAAAGCAAATTGTCCTAAGAAGCAGAAGCGGAAAGAGTTTATTGCACCAAGTCTATGAGCCGGGATAACAAATGTCACTACTGTTATTGCCTCATTTAAAGGACATTAGGTTTGTTTATTGCATCTTGCAGGTGAGGGATGAGCTTGAAAACTTGTTAGATGACGACATGGATATGGTTGAGATGCATTTAACAGAGAAGTTTGTCCAGCGGCAGCTAGAAGGAGCTTCATCAATGGATGAATTAGATGATGACGATGACGACAATGATGGTGATGAAAGTGATATGCAGGAAGTGGATGTCCAAAGGTGATCCCCATTCACAACATGTCAGTTACACATATAAAAATGGTTACTAGTTATGGGAATGTTTGAGCCTCTTTTACCTATTACTGGATTCTGTGATGGCTTGAAGACTGTTGGACTTCTCTGACATAGCCATTTGTTTCAATTGGGAACACAGCACACATTCTTTGATTATTTCCTTTTTGTCTAGTGTATATATCCTTGTGTCTGTATAGATAAGTAATGACCCATCACCTTTTAATTATCAAATTGAGGTGCACTAATAGATACGTTGATCCAGGTCATGTACGAGGATTTGCCATTAAACGGGATTACCTTTTATACCACGTGCACCTGCTTCCTGCTTAATTTGCCTTTCTGTGTAGTTATTGAAAGAACCAGGTGCATAATCTCAAAGGTGCCCGCCGTTGATGTACTACCACATTGAAACATCTTTTGCAGTTCTAAGATTGAGTTTTGAAGGTGAATAATTTCTGAATTCCGGTTGTTTCTCTCCTTCTGACCATTCTCTCCTATTTTTTGTTTTCGTTGTATAGAGGTATTTACTTCAAGAACAAGACGAGGGGCAACAATGAAAATTTGCATTCTTTGCTGAACATCCAGGGCCTAGAAATGCTTTTGGAAGCTTACTTTGTGCGAGCAGACGGAACCCTGAACAAGCTTTCAGCAGTACGTGATACTCTTTCTTCTCTCTCTCTCTCTCTCTCTCTAGTTTCATTTGTCTCGCATTCTGGCGTTTATTAGACTATTCCGGTGAATATGTTCTATGTGCTGACAAAACATATCATATATTCTCATTCATTTTATATGTAATTTATTATTATATATTTATATTTAATATTCAATTCCATTTTTATAATAATTTTATATTTATGTTATATCTAAAATTAATAATTTATTATGTATAAATAAAAACATTATTAATAAATACATTAGACCATTGTCAACTTGAAGTTGAGGATCAAGAATATTCTGTTGAGATTGCATTTCACTTAATAGAGTTTCACTTCGTTGTTTTGCATATAAACATGGTGCCGTTGTCTGCTGTCATGAGACGTCAGTATAGTATATATTTTTCATGCACTGTCATACTGCGCAGTGTTCATCTCCGCACCTTCTGCTGACATACGTACACATACAAGGTTACAAGTCTAGATGTAGTACGTTAGATAGTGGAAACTGTAGCTTTATTGCCACAAAAGAAATCAGATTGATACTTGATATTTCTCAACATTTAACTAATCAAAATGGGCATTATCATCATTTACTGGTTTCAATCGGTAGTGCAAGTGCCTTCCATCTAGTTAAAACCGAAGGTGTTCTGATGCAGGACAGAAACGGTTCATCCCATCAAAATAATTTGAGCTCTCATGAGCATTTGATCAAATAGATATCATGCCACCAATAATTAAAATAACCCGTTATCCTCCATCAATGAACAGTAATAATCTACTAATCTCACTGTTCAGAACTATAGATCACTGTGAATCTCATAAATATCGGTCACCAATATTTGTCAAAACTCAAGTCAAACTAAATCAATTCTTCCTGTCAAACTCTGAGACTTTAAGGAATATCAACCATATCCAGCATGGAAAATATAGAATAACAACATATTAAAATATCAGTGTGGACACCTGCCCACGATGTACCGGACGTGTTGCTGCCACTGGCTTCTTCTTTGTCCCTTTCCTGGGTGATTACATGCATCTCCCGGTAACAGGCTTGCACTCGGAAATCACCAGTAGAAGAGCCAAGTTCACAATCTCGGCGGTGGTGATCCACGGGTGCGTGCGATGGCAGCACAGGGAAGAGGCCGGCGGAGGTCCCTCGCTTGGCACAGCAGCAAGACGGTGAAAGGACGAGGATGACAGGTGGGGTATGGTGCCAGGGGTAAAAGACTTTAATGGCTGGAAGGTTAAAGAAGAAATGGTAGATGGGGAAGGGAGAAGAATAAAAAGATTGGAAGACAATAAATGCGCAGGAAATGGGGTATTACGGTAGAGAAAGAACCTAGGGTGAATGTGAGGTAGGAATAGCAGATGTTTTTTTTTTCTTTTGGACTGATTCCTGATGGGTGCAGGAAACACGGTGGAGGGAAACACGATGAGAGAAATGACAAATGGAATCAAACAAAAAGAAATAGGGAAGTGGGAAGATGCACAATGGGCTTAATGATGGGAAGGGTAACAGCGGGGCTTGTGACTTGCGGTGAAAGGAACATAAGGGCAACCGAAGACACATTGAGAAGAATAACGCAGACTTTGGTAAAGAGATGGGGTTACGGCCGAGAAGAAGAAACGGAGAATCAAACAGATCAGAAAGGGGGGTTCGACTTCCGCCAGGAAGAAATCAGAGTAGGTTTGGTATCTCATCAGAAGAAGTAGGGAGGGTTGGGTATCTCACCAGAAGTAGAAAACACACAGTTATGCTGCACAATTTTTTTCTAACCATTACTTAACCCTGATTAGGTTAGCATCTCTATATTTAAAGAGGAACACAATTATAAATAGACCCATTCTGTTTTTGCTCTAACATAAAAATATCCCTACTCTTAAAATAAAAAAAATACGTAATCATTCAAATAAACTCTAAACTAAAATAACCCCTAAATTAATTACGAAAATACAAGAAAATAACAAAAATAATCTTAATGTTGGATGCCTTCGATGCTTTCGCATAAATCAGGATCCTCCTTTGATAGCCGGCCAAGTCGCTCTGCATCATGTTCCCTTTCAAAATTGTGCTAAAAAGAAATTGGCATTATAGATACAATTTGAAATTTAAAGTTTCAGGAAAACAACTGCGTTGACTGCATCTGTTATGTGTACACACACACATCATATTCTCTATGCTAGATGCACTACATCAGGCTGATAAAAGTATACCACAATGTCTTAGCACCGCTTCGGTGGGGGTGTTGGCCTGAGAATAAACCGGGGTTATCTCTGGAATATGCCATTTTACAGTTTGACCCAGCACAATCCGCCACCTGGGTTAAATGGGATAAATCCGGAATAACTCTGAGTTTCATGTCCACCTCAAGTCCTCAACCCATGGAATAGTATTAACCCATGAGTTTTGTCCTCCTTTCATCCTCTGACAGCTCATCACATGGGTGTGTTTATGGTAACCTACTTACTAACCGTACCCCATATATTCTGGATTTCAATTTAAGTACATGCATGTCATCCATAGTCCATTCAAATTATCTTACAAGATTAATCCACTGATTAATTCAAACGTATCCCGAGATACTTTATTCCCCAAGATTAGAATAGGTTAATCTTAATCCTCAATCAAGGTGGTGCTTATTACTTAGGATACGTTTGAGAGGAATTATGGATTATTGATTTTTCTCATAATCTCCTAGAGAGAGAAGAATCTCATTTTGGAGATCTTTTGAGATTTTAAAACCCCACTTTTTTTCTTTTTTTCTTTCTCTCTCTTTATACATCAAAATCATCCTCCTCCAAAAATTGATGAGACATTAACCCATTTGAGAGAATATCAAAGGAGGTAGGGTTTTCAATGATTGGAATCCCCCCCCCCACTCCTAAACCGTGTTTACAAACGCGACCTTAACTTGTCAGAAAACTCTGAAGGTGAATGTGGCACCTCCCTGTTGGCCTTAGGATCTCCTTCCATGCATTTGCACCCAAATTGAGACCCACCAATTTTTAACTGGTCTATGTTGATCTTCTTCACCATTCACATGCGCAGCTGAAGGATTACGTAGATGACACCGAGGATTACATCAACATCATGCTGGACGACAAGCAAAACCAGCTGCTGCAGGTGCATGTTGTGCTGGTCGCAGCAACCATGATACTGAGCGCAGGCATCGTCGCGGTCGGCCTGCTGGGCATGAACATCCGCATCGGCATCTTCGACTCCGTGCCAAGTAAGTTCTGGGAGACCGCAATCGGCACCTTCGCCTCGTGCGTTGTTCTGTTCGTCACGGGCGTGGCCTGGGGCAAGAGGAATGGTATCCTGTCGTGACGAAGCCTCCCGTGAGATGAGTTCTGTGTTTTGTTAAATATGTTCGCGGGCTTTGGCTGGCCATGGACGCGTCATCTCCTTGTTTAGAAGATTTGGAGACATTTTCTGAAAGTTTCTTCCGGTGTATGACCGAATACTGCATAAATGTTACGTAAGATCATTTAAGCATCATTCTTTTATAAATGTTTGATAAAAATAATATGAGTATAAATAAAAATAACATATTTATACAATATAATTTTATGCAGTGATACGTTTACTAATATATTTTTAAGAGTAATTTTTATAAACTTATATTTAACAATAATTTATTTATAAAATTCTCTATTTTTTATCTCGAATATAGTCTCTTGGATAAAAGATGGCGCCCCAAAAAAATATTTTGAGACATACACTTCAGACGTTTTACTTGAGATTTATGTCTTTTGATGATTGAAGTGATTGTCTCGATATTTTCAATGTCTCAATATAAGGCATTTACTTAAAACTTATGTGTTAATTGAGAATGTTACGTAGCGAGGTGTCACGAGATAGATCTTAAATTTATATTTTTTATTATTTTTAAAATATGATTAATTTTTTAAAGATAACATAGAACTGTCATCTAGTTAATATATAAAAATTATTTTTTTAAATTTTTTAATTATTTTAAAATTATTTTTCTCGATTATCGAGACCCATGATCTCATTATCTTAAAATTTAAGTCTTATGGCATTTATTAAAAAAATATCAAAACCTTTTAAACTATATGACTTACATCGTATAAATGACGGTACAGCTTGCCGTATGACGGACGGTGCAGCCTGCGGTGGCGTGAGTGGAACTCCTTCGTAGAACGTTTGAAACTGGGGAGGCTACAAAATATCCCGAAGGTGATGACGTGGGCTGGGCCACAGCCCGAGCAACTTGGCCTGTCACGAGGTAGTCGACATTGAAGGCGGTGGCTAAGCTTTGAGTTTGAGTTTGTGCCGTGCGTCCTGCAATGGCGCACCAACACAAACTGGGCCCAGTGTGCATGTTGTACCAATACAGGTATTCAAGTAATATCCAGAATAGGTCCAAATTAAAAAAAATTAAAATGCATAGGAAAATTAAGATGAGAACAACATCAGATGGAGGGGACGTCAAGGAAGGAAGAAGGAGAGGAAGGTATTACCTAGCTTTTGATTGGGAGAAAATAGTCGAGGGGTTTTTTAAAAAATTATAGATATCTTTAACGAAAAAAAATATTAAGTTTGCACACTGTTAATATCATTTTCACAAATATATATTAATGAGGATGGGATCTACTGTACACTTTTGATCTTTGTTAATATACATACCAACATTTGAGAGCCAGCGACAATATCTTCTTTCACAAGCGGAGCAATTATAGAAGTTCTTACCCAGATCTTTTTCATCACGTCGCAAGTGTTGTGTAGATAATAATGAAAATTAAAATGCACAGGAAATCTATAATAATCTAACCTAATCATATCCAATCTATAATAATCTACTTATTATTTAATTTTAGAATATATGAACATTCTTGAGTAGTTTGCTGGATCCGCGAAACTATGGGCTCCCAAACCGCTTTTCCCAAAACAGCCTCCAGTGTAGGCCCCCGGGCCTCTATATAAGCACAGCCAAGCCTCTCCTGCTTTATCCGTTGCCCTAGCTTAGAAGACGACCGCGACCGACGCCGCCGCCGGCGAAGGAGAAGCTACGCTTGGTACAGGACGCGGGGCAGGCGGAATGGCGGGCTTTCTCTCGGAATCCTCTGGCTTGGGTGGAGCGGAAAGAGAAAGGGAAGGAGGCCCCGATCTACTTCTTGATCACCCTCTTTCCGATTCCGCCCATGCCATAGGCTTCCGGAAGATCCTCCCATTCCTTCCTCCCGCCGCTCGGAGCTCCTCGTGCTTCCGGTGTCAGGTGGTATTCCTAATCCCCCTCCCCCCCCTCGTCTCCCTTCCTTTCTGTGCTTTTTGATGGCGGAAAGGCGCTGTTGCCACCCGCTGGCTCGTCTCTCCGATCCCTGTACTCTATTTTAGACTGCTTGCGAGTCGGATGGATGGATTCGTTCTAGATCTGCTCTGATCTCTTTGCTCTCGTGGTTATTCCGCTGGCTGCGAGGAGCCTTTTCCTCCCCCCTTTTCCTTCTTGTCCTTTCTCCAATCCCGAGAACCTTCGCTTTCCTCTGATCGTATGATATCGTTTTGAACATCAGAGATAAGATTCGGCTTTCTGGACGTTGCAGTCTAGATCTGTAAACGAAGCAGATATTTGGGGAAAAAACGCAACTTTTCTTAAAAAGAACGGTCGTAAGCAAAAGGGTGAGATTGGGGGTTTATTTGAAATGGATATGGGTGTTTTATTTTATTGGCCATATTTATGAAAGAACTTCAAAAATAAGACTTTTGGTTAACTGTCCCAGGCCGAGTTGCATGATGCGTTCTGGTGTTGGTGATACCCCCTGAGAAATCGAAAACTCTGTAACTCGGTAAATGGTTATTGGTGGATCTTGCTGATTTTGCTTGGCTTGCTCTTTATCAGAACATGCACTTCTTGACCGAATTTAGCTTGGGTCTGCTGCACGTCAGTGCAGTATGCATCTGTCTAATCCTGGTGTCCTCCCCCTGCACATTCTTCGATCCATATGTTAAAGATCGGAATGCCTCAAAACAAAGCTAGAAACTTTTTAAATTTCTTAATCTAGTTTTTAAATTATCTCCATTATGATTTGGTGATAATTTATTAAAAAACTAAAGTAATGTTTTTGTGAATTTGATAAAAAATTAAAGAGAGGCAAAATAGGAAAAGTATGCTATTTTTTCTAATGGGATGATCAATTCCAACCTTCTCAATGGAGATCGATCTATGACATGGATTTAGTTATAAGTGATTCTCAATCATACAGTCTTTCAGGAGAAAAAATAGGAATATGTATATATATATCTCTAAAGTTATTTAATATTTTTATATCTCTATTTTTATCATATTTATTGTAATTTTTTAATATTTTAAAAATGTCATTGTATGTTTTTATAAGGATATAAGTATAAATTTTATTTTAAGGATATGAACTGATAGAGATATAATGAATTTATTTAAAAAATTCAGACATATTATGATAAATATGATAAAAATAAAGATGTAGCGTTAAATGTACATGTTCGGATAATTCTTTGTACCGTGGCCCATCAAGGAGGCCCTAAATGGGCATGTTCGGGCAACTGCCCATGGGGGCACTGAGGGTCCTTTTGGTAGCCTTCCATATTGGAGTATTATCTTTTGGATTGAGATTTTTTACCGTCCAATCGATTGAAAATAGAAACAAAATCGTATCATTTATCTTTATCTGATCTCTAATCCTTAAATTAAAAGAGATTTATTTAACGTTTTTGAAAAGATGGGAACGAGGTGAAAGATGACATTTCATATATATTATATATAATTATTTTAAAAAGTTATTTATTGAATTGATTAGTTGATTTGAGATTTTTTATAAGATGGTTTGAGTTTTAATCTCATAAATATCTTTGATATAAAATAAAATATATAATATTTAAATAATGAGTAATGTACACGCATCTGTTGGATTAATTATCGAGTACTATAATTTGATACGTGTAATATTAAATGTTTTATGTCGATTTGTCAAATTTTGATGTGATCAACTTTTTGATTGCATTAGTAAGTCTAGTATACAAGGATGTCCATGTTGTGGATTGTAGCCCACGCAGTTGACTCGAAATCTTTGTTGGCAGTCTGTGTATAATGGAGAATTGATTCCTCTAAATCTTATTTTAGTGTATTTATTATAATAAATTTAAATAAAAAAGTAAATTATTATAATATGTGAAATTATAGATATATCACTCTTTCAAAATGATGAGAGGCGTAGAAAGGGGGCGATAAGGGGGCATATGTGGACGGGGTGGGAACCTAGGGTGATAAGGGGGCATATGTGGACGGGGTGGGAACCTAAGGTCCCGTCGCATGCTTAGGTTGGAGGAGGGGTCAATGTGACACCTTTAGGTCAAAGGAGGAGTTGGGTTGTCGTCATTACATACCCTAGTTGGAGGAGGGGTCATCATTGTGCTACCAAGTAGGGGTAGGTGTCATTGCTACTTGCCTAGGATGGAGTAGTTGTTGCCATGCCCCCCAAGTCAAGGAGGGGTCATTGTTGTCGCGTGCTCAGGTCGGCCCTCTCCCTTATCAGAGTAGGCCCTCTCCCTTATCAGAGTAGACACAAGGAGAGGGCGTCGGGGAGGAGGGGAAGGCCTATGGGGGTGTTTGCGTAGGGGAGACGGGGTTGGGTACGGGGACATACACAAGGGTGAGAGGGGGCTAAGGAGCGAGGCTTATGACAGTAGGGGGGAGAGGGGGCTAGGGAGGGGGATGTATGCGAAGAGGGAAGGGGGCAACAAGGGGAGGGGGCAGTAGGCCGTCAGTGTCAACAAGAGCCTGTCGCCCCTTTCCTTCTTGCTCTTGCTCCTCGTCATCGCATAGTTGTTGTCGTTGTGTCGACACCAGCAATCCGTCGACAAGGAGAAAGGAGCGACGTTGCCATCCATTAGGGTTTGGGAAACTCATGGAGGAGATGGGAGGAAAATATCTCTCTCCTTGCATTTTAGTGCTAAAGCTTTATTATTTATATATATGCCCCTATTTGTTGTGTTATTTTTACTTTAAAATTTTATTTGGATTTTTTGGCAAATAGATGATACTCTAACCTAGGGTGGCTGTTGCGTGCTCAGACAAGAGGGAAGTCACTAGTGTCTTGCATTTAAGATGGAGGAGCCGCCATCGCGTGCTCAGGTTGGCAGGTGTCATCGTCGTCTCATGTCTAGGCTAGAGAATGGGCTAATGTTGCACCATCAAATCATAGGAGGAATTGTTGTTCGACCGTTGGTGGGGGGTTGTCGTCACCGCATGTCCTCGTCAAAGGAGGGGATGCCATCATGCTGCCAGGCATGGGGTGGTGTCGTTGTTGCTCGCCTAGGAAGGAGGAGCTACTGCGCCCCCCCCCCCCCCCCCCCCCCCCCCCCCCCCCAAGTCGGAGGAGGGGCCATTGCCATCGTGTGTTTAGGTCGGCCCCCGTCTCCCCTATCGGAGCAAGCCTAGGGAGAGGGGGTTAGGGAGGGGAGGGCAGATCTGGGAGCCGTTTGTGCTTGGGAGAGGGGGTCGGGGAGGGGGGGCTTCCTCTGGTCGAGAGGGGGAGAGAGGGGGACGAGGAAGGGGGGTGTTTGCTAAGGGGGGTGGGGGCTACAGGGAGAGGGGGCGACAAGTCGCCAATGCCACCAAGAGCCTACCGCCCCTTCTTCCTCTCCCTCCCCTTCAGCGCATAGTCTCCATCCACCGACGAGGAGAAGGGAGTGTCGTCGCCATCCATTAGGGTTTGAGAAATCTATGGAGGAGAGGGGAGGAAGAAGATAACGCTCTTTTTATTTTAAGCTAAAGTCTTGTTATTTATTTATATGCTTCAATTAGTTGTGTTATTTTTACTTTAAGATTGTGTTTGGTTTTTTGCAAATAATTCAAACTCTAAGGGTGATAACTATGTGTATTTTAATCTTTTCCCATGTGGAGTTCTACGTCTTATTATAGTTAATAAGGATGGTGAAATCAATTCGGTCCACCAAATAATTCAAACGCTAAGGGAGATAACTATATGTATTTTAATCTTTTCCCATGTCTAGTTCTATATCTTACTATAGTTAATGAGGA
This sequence comes from Amorphophallus konjac, assembly GCA_022559845.1. Lineage (NCBI taxonomy): Eukaryota > Viridiplantae > Streptophyta > Magnoliopsida > Alismatales > Araceae > Amorphophallus > Amorphophallus konjac. The sequence goes on from CM040128.1 coordinate 179,586, forward strand.
GGGTGAAATCAATTCAGTCCACATGCAGCCCATTAACGTCAGGTCCACAGCGGCCCAAGATCCGTCTGGTGTAAAGTGGGCTTTCCAACAGTTAGCGGCTCGCACCAGGTGGTCCAATAAAGATGGACATAGGGTTCACCAGCCCACAAGGAGTATTGACTCGGGCATCTCAAGCACCGGATAACTCTCTAACGACCTAACGTTACTCCCGTCATCGTCGACTTATACTCCAGTATGAGCGAGCACGCGTCTAGAGAGCCATAAGACTCGCCTGAAGGTCACACGTCTCAGATAAACGAGCGCGTAACGGGAAACTCCCTACGATCACGGAGAGGTGTTACCCCACGACTCACACATTTCCCTGTTAAGGGATGAGACTTCTACCGTCAGGACAACCGATCTAAATAGACCTCCGATCGGATGACACAGACATAGCCCTATACACAGACATACGTCACACACGAAGAAACGCTCAAACCCACCGGGGAGGGAGCTAGAGATCGGTAGGAGATAACTCCAGAACACGTCTCACGCCCTACGAGCACTCTCCAAGTACTCGCGGGACATGGCGAGCACTCCCAGATACTCCGCTCTAGCTCCAGACTTGATCGTCCTTCCCTTGCACTCTCCCCCTCTCTTCCTTTCCTGTTGATCCTCACCTATCGCAGTCCTGACTTAAGCATCAGAAGATTGTCCTCTGGAGTAACGCCCATGACTCTTTTTGACGCATTCTTTCTGATAATTATAAGCTTTCACAGGTGATTAATCGTTCTTGCCATATCAAACAAATCTTAAAAATATGATATCAGACTCGAGATCATTTTTCCGTATCTACAGTTAAGTTGACGTGTGATAATGAGAGGTTAGGGCGATGACATATTTACAAGTTTTTAAAAAAATAGTGATGGCATGTAAGTTAACACGTTTTCAAGAGTGACATATATATATATATATATATATATATATATATATATATATATATATATTATAATACTAGTTTTTTATAAAAAAAATTCTAAAGAGATGTAGTACGTGTTTGTTTAAGTGTCCACGATCACTCATGGCAAATCAGATGTAGATAATATTCTCTTCCCAGTCTAATGTTGAAACCGATGTCCTTCGGCCCGTTTTCTTGCTAAATTTCACAAAGAAGTCGGTGCTCTCAACATTGAAATGATGTTTTCATGTGATCAATGTCATGCTCACTTTATGTTATTCCGATAAATCTAATATTTAAATAAAAATGCAAAGACATAATGTCAACGTGTTAACATCTACTTGATTAAAAATAACTGTTTAGTAATATTCATCTTAAAAAATGATAGTGAGACAGTTACAATAAAAATAAAATTTCGAAAAATAAACTTATATATAATGGATAATGTGTAAAAACACTCTTTCGGTAAATAATAATTAGACTTTTTTAAAATTCATTAATAAGCACACCTTGTGTTTGTTTTCGCTATTGAGATTTCAAACTCAGGGTGTTAGGTGTTCTTGCAAACTTTTAGATTAGGTTATAAGTTATAAAAGAAATTAAAATATTTGAAAACCAAAATATTTGTCGCGCGCTACATCATTAGGTCGAGTGGACTCGCGGGTTTAGCTTAAGGTAGGGTTTAAATATTATAGTCGGCCCTAATGGGTCTTTATGTTATGTTATCATGATAATAAATATTATGTTTTTAGGGGGTAAAGTAAAAATTCTAATTTTTTTGTTCTAGAAAATTCAGTCCTCACTCTCCATTTGGTGTCTCCGCCGGACTATGGTATCGACCTACTGTCATATCGACTGCCCCACTTCCTCCTCCTGTACAAGATAGTCTACTTCTTTGACTCCGCTCGCACGTGCTCGAGGTCTTCTAACATCGTTCACGCAGCAACACCTCTGCCTCTTATTCTCGCACCCTCACCTTCCTACAGGGAAAGTAAAATTATATTTTGAAGCTTTGATTGGCCGAGTCGAACTGAGGTCAGACCTTCAATTTAGTATAATAGTCAGGCTTAACTCGGCTTGAAAAATTATCACTTTTAACTTGGATCGAGTTTAGACTTAGAAAGTAATGTGTTGGATTTGAGTAAGATTTTATTTAATCTGGATCCGGCCCATTGACAACTTTAATGTCGAATTGAGATGTGTACCCTTTATTTGGTTTAAAATATAATCATCAATGATATTGGCAGTTTGTCTTAAAAAATATAATTGAACTAGGCAAACCCAACCTCGATTTATTAAGTTGAAATTGCCAATGAACTTGACATTGACTTTGCATTGAAATGCCAGCGTCAGTGACATTTTCAACTCTTTAGGTAAACTTTTTATTAATATTTACCTGACTTGATTGCATCTCTCTTACGACGTTTAGCTCACTAAAGTATTTCACAGTTAGGTTTTCTGTTCCTAAAATATATCAGGGATCATTTTAAATCTTATGTAGGAGCTGCCAATTAAACCGGTTAACTTGGTTCAGTTTAAATAAGGTCCTCATAGCAAAAACTGAGTTGATTTGCAAAGTTGACCCATCCGGGTAACAAGAAGGGTCAAGTCCAGCCCAGCTCAACTATGTTCTAGATTTTATAGTACTTTTAAACAAAATATTATTATTTGTCTTTATTTAGTTTTAATTTTAATAGCTAATTTTTAAAGAATATTATAGGTACAGATTCTAATGTGTGATTACTAGCCCTAGACACCGTCGAGGAAGATGAAATGATGAATAGATGTGTCTTATGAAAATAATCACATATTAAAATTTTAAATAAAGATAAACGCAGCATAAAGTAAATACACAGGTAGTAAACACACACCGGATGCATGATTTTATATTGATTCGGTCTATCTTCCTAGAGAGACTTACGTCCAGTCTCCCTACAATTCACAAAGGATTTCACTAACTTTCTAACCCAAAGTTACACTAGTTGATTTTTCCAGGACCTAGTTTTCGAGTTGATTTTAACAATTTTCAGTAAATCTTCTCTGGTTGTTTTTTAGGAACAAGTGACCCAGTTGATTTTTAGTCATGTTTCAACAAACCATCCAATCACACAGAGTGACTTAATTTTTCTAGTGATTTTGCACCATCTAATTTTCTAGGAGTTAACCACCTAGCTAATTCAAGTATCATCAAATTGGCCTAACACACGCAGTGTTACCCTAAGAACAACATGTGCTCTTTACCTATATCACAAAGACAAACACCGTTTCTTAATAGCAAAAAGAAATGTGCAAACATACAGGAAGAAGAGGGAATGAAGAATATCGATGAAGCTCTAATTCTTCCTCCTCTTGATGACTTCCTGGAATGAGAGATTTCATATATTAGAGTGAATGCGGTAAAGTCATTGTAGGTGTGCGTGCGCACGAAGTTTAGCGTTGCTTTGGAATCGCTTTGATTACATGAGTTTTGCGTTGAATGCATAGCCAGAATACTCTCTTCTTCTTTGAACTTTAGGATATTTATTGTTGAAAAATACTATTCACATTTAGACGTCTCCATGAGTTTATATATATATATAATATAAAAAAATAATAAAAAAATTAAAATCATGAAGGCGTCCACTTGACTGGACGCCTTCATCAATAACAAAAAATAAAAATAATGAAAATAAAAAATAAAATTCTTTAAGGCGTCCAGATGCCTAGACGCCTTCATTATCCGGCTCACGGGCGCCCCCGATCCGCCGATTGATCTGTCATTTCAAAAATAATCTAAAAACTTTGAGGCATCCAGGTGCCTGGACGCCTTCAATCTCCAACACCCGGACAAATCGACCCGCCGCTCGATTTGACGTTATGCAAAAATCCAAGAATGTGAAGACGTCTTGCCAATCAAACGCGTCCACTCGTGAGTCACGGACGCCCATCAAAACCACGTGTGGTACCAAACTGTGTGCGACTTTCGACGGAATTTCGGTGGGCTTTTATGAAGGCGTCCAGTCTCCTGGACGCCTTCATAAAAAGTTAAAAATAAAAAAAATAAAAAATATATTAATTTATTGATGGAGGCGTCCTGGGTCCTGGACGCCTCCATCCTCCGACTCTCAATAAATAACAGACCCCCCCTCCGTCCGAGGGGGAGCTTCTAAGAGGTCCGACAGGCTGCCGGATCTCATTTCTAACCCGTGGGTCTTTTGCAGGGGTGGTTCTGTCGGATTCTCGGGTGCCCGCGCTCGCAGGAGGAAGACCGTCTTCGTCCACCGTGCTTCCACGCCGTCCCTACGCTGCCGAAGCTCCGCCGGATTTCACCATCGGCACATCCAATAAGCCAATCCTTTTCTTTTCTTCGTAGTTCTTTTACATTCATCATCTCGCATCCTCAATCTCTCTTTATAAGGGAGCCTTCTTTTATATACCTCTTTGCATAATTTCATTCATCATTGCATTTTTCTCCTACTCGTGTCCAAGAGGGGTTTAAAACCACACCAACCAGGTGTGTGTCCTGCCACGATTTCATCACTTTTATTGCAAAAGATTGATACTACACTGCCATTTTCTAATTCTGTTTATCTACTGTCTATTGTTCTGCCAGGGTAACTGAAGAAAGCCATCTCCGTTGGCCGGCCGAAGGGGGAGGAAGAAGCAACCCGTCACTTTCTGCTAGTGAGGTAGGCGCGATCACTCTTTATTTTTGGGGCCCTCGACCCCTGGCGATCACATCATCGTCTCGAGGCCGCGGCGAGTGATTTCCCGCAATGGCCGTTTGAATTCTGTCTGCTCCTTATTATATCTTGAACTGCTCTTATACCTGCCATATTCTCGAGGCCACGGCGAGTCACTTCCCGCAATGGCCGTTTAAATTCTGTCAATTATACCATGTTATACCTCTATTCTGCTATATTCTCGAGGCCGCGGCGAGTCACTTCCCGCAATGACCGTTTGAATTCTGCTTCTTTTTATATCTTGTTATATCTCTATTCTGCTATATTCTCAAGGCCGCGGTGAGTCACTTCCCGCAATGGCCGTTTGAATTCTGTCCTTCTATTTGTATATCTTGAATTGCTTCTATATCTGCATGCTATATTCTCGAGGCCGCGGCGAGTCACTTTCCGCAATGACCGTTTCAATTCCTGTTATTTAATTCTCGCACCATTCCCATCCCCCGAGGCCGCGGCGAGTCACTTCCCGCTATGGCCGTTTAACCCCCATATCTTGCTATATCGCATCTATCACGCACGCCCCGCCAGAGCAACCTCCCGTGGTGGCCTCTTCTCTCCTCTTCCTGTGTTGCAGCAAAACAAAACGAACCCGCGCGCTCCGCATCATTTCTTAACCGCGTGACGTCGCTCACAAAGCCGTGGTCCGTCAGATCTTGGGTGATCGCGGGGCGCAGCCACCTTAGAACAGAGTTCTACAAAAAGGGGAGAGAGCGATCAGGGGGCTCGAGGTTGTAAACCCGGGGAAAACCCTCTGATGCTTAAGTCAGCGAGTGGTATGAGCAAGCTGCGAAAAGGGGGCAGGACAGCTCTCCACCAGTTGAAGTTGCTAGAAATTGACTTACATTTCTAGAGGGGTTCTCTAGATTTATAAACATGCCGGCTCCCTTCCCTTGGTAAAGGAAGCGTGAGGGCTCGGGGAATGTTACGTCCACAGGGGGGACTTTTACCGTTCAAGAACTCTCGCCCTCTCCTTATCCTCTTAGCTTCCTACTCCCAGGTAACAACGTAACAACCGCTTGGACAAGCGTCTAGTCGCGATGAATTCACCCTGGCTTACCATGGAGTCTTGATGACGGATTGATCCATAAAAGATAAGGGGTATCCCCTGTCTACACAGGAGGGCCGAGGTTTTGGGCACCCTCAATGGAGCATTCCATCGTCTTATGATGGCTCGATACAATCGCCTGTAGGCTTTTCCCGAGTATTGGGGAGGCCTGTCGATCGGGAGACCGAGCCAAGGCTCGGTGGGCTATGTCGTCATTGAGTGAATGAGATCTCATAATAAGTGGGCCCGACAGAGACTGTCACTTGTTGGGCCTGATAGGTCTCGATGGGCCGTCTGGGCCATGTACACAGTGGGCCGTGAATCTTTCTCTCTCCATATATATATATATATGGCACAATAAGACGAAACAATGTAGCAACTATGTGATGCGGGACGGACCACGGACTCTACTCGAATTAGGAATGCGATCCTCGGACTCTAGACGAGCTCGTGATTGTCCCCTAGCGAGGGAAGCGTCGGACGTGCACGGTTGAGAAACTGGCAAGAGCTAGGGTGGTCAACTCTCAACTTCGTGCCCGGATCGGGTCACGGGACGGTTTCGCTCTCTCTCGCAGCAGCGGTGAGTAATAATATAACGAGCTAACGGCCCTAACACATGCTCTCTAACAGTGACATATAAAACATATACGAATAGAGCAAATGCCGAGTAAGGGAGCGAATACGATACCTCCACGCTCTCGACGTGGGGAAGGCGACCCCGGCCGAATTCGGTACCTCCCGGTAACAGTAATGAATTAAATTACAGCAATGAAATATCGCCCACTCTACGCAGGGAGGTAAAGAGCTACACACGTGGGCCCGGGAGGACCGATCTCGGGTTGACGGGCTGCACTTGATCGCCCCGTCGGCACGGTTCGGACGGCGTAAGCTACTGGTTGTGGGGCCCACGTGTTGGTGGGGCCGTGTGAGACCGGGGTGGCGCCACTGTGGTGGGGACGCCTGGGGAAATGCTTCCTGGGATGGCGGCTCGCTGGTTTGCCGGCCGGAGGCCGGGTGGCTCCGATCGCCACCGGTCGGAAAGGATGCCCACGGATCTGCTGCTTCTGTTTTCAGGCGTGCGTTCCGGCGAGATCGGCTGCTGCGATCAATCCTGACGTCGGATCGAAGCACAGAAGGTATCGTTGGAAAGTTCTTTCGAAGTACTTCGATCTAGGTCCAGAGAGATTAAATGGATCTGCACGGATCTGGCCTTAGTCGATTTTTGAAGTTGTTGTTGGACAGGGCCCGAAATCTCAGGGCAGCAGGGAAGTTTCCTGAGAACTGCCATTGACCGTGGGGTAGATCTCAGATTCAGACCTTGTGCTCTTCATGAAAGTTGTAGAAAAATGAAAGAGGGAGACGGGGATATTTTTTATGGAGGATTGGGTGGAGGTTTAGGTGGTGAAAATGATTTTATGGCACTGGGTGGTCGGATCTAGACAACAGGGACTGAACAGATCTTGGGGGGAGGACACAATTTTGAAAAATGGGTAGAGGGCTTACAAAATTCTAAGAAAATTTATAGATGGAGGGAATGGTGGACAGAACCTCTAGTTAAATTGGGGGTTCCAGGAAAAATCACAAAGGGGACCAAGAAGACGAAACTCAGGGTGGCTGTGACTGGATCTGAACAAAATGTAGAACTGGTGGGTGGAGATGCACGAAAATGAAAAATTATAAAACGGGGCTATAATTTTTTTTCAATTTTTCTGGAGGGTTATGATGAACCCTAGAACGTACCCTGAAAATATCAGCCTCATAAGATGAGATAATTGAGAGCTAAAATTCTCGGAGTGACTTTCTGTCCAGCAAGACAGAACCTGGACAGCACTTCGATAGATCGCTCGCGGTGGCTCGATGGCGGCACTAACGGCGGCGGCGGCGGCACAGAATGAAATCAGAGGTGGAGGGGCTAAGGTAGAAGGGTTCACAACCCTGAAATGCAAAGGAGGGAGAAGGAAATTCAGAGGGAGAGAGAGAGAGGGGCGTACCAGCTCCAAGAGCTCCAAGGTAATTCACAATATTTCTTCTCTTCATTAATTCCAAATAATAGAAATACAAGGCTTATATAATAAATGGAAAAGGATCAAGGATACCCTCAGATCTAGGATCTGGAGGGGCACATAAGGTGTGGCGCCCCCTTCCCGCGATCCCGTATCGTGTCCAGGGACGTCACAGTGGATGTACGGAAGTGTTGTGGACCGAATATTTGTAAGGCAATAAAGGCCAAACCATCACATATTCCAAAAGAAATATAACCATACAATTTCCATAAGATAAACACTCATAATTTACATCGTATATAGAGTACTACATATCTCTATCCAAAAGTCATATTTACATTCATTATTCAAAGGAAAACTAAATCTATTTATTCTGCGCGGCGGAATCCAAACTAAATTCGGGATCATCCTCCGACCTACCGCCCGTCGGAGTCAAGACGCACACTGGTCAATTTTCTGAAATGGTTAGGCAACGAAAGTGAGTCCAAAGACTCAGTAGACATTAAAACCAATCACATGCTTATCATATACTAAACTGTGCAAATCCATGATATAAAGCTAATCACAATTTTACTGGATTGCACATATACTATGAATGCGAAAGAAATATAATAGAGCAAAATAATTTTCATATTTATAAGCGAATGCGTATAACAAATCTTATCTGACTTACATATAAATGGCATAATACATATCTTAGCTAAATCAGAGCTTATACAAATGAACTTATTTTCAGATCATATCAAAGTCATATATCAAATTTGAGCTTCATATTATTTGGCAGCATATGTTGGACATGCATCACGTCACTAAAAGCAGTAGCAAACACATACCTAGGCATCCATACGTCGACATAAAGATAAATAGTCTAAACGCTGGAGCCTGTGGGCCTTGATCAACCACGCAGGATCGGGAGTTAATACTCCACCATTCCCCAGATAATTTTCTTATTCTGGGTTCCGGATTTTTCAGAAGTCCGATTGTCCTCGGAAATGGGCCTAATCCCGTAGCGGAAGCTAACTACGATTTGTCGCCCCACACCTCCTTAAAGTGACACAGTCCATATGCTTAATTAAATTTTTATTCTTATTATGATGCTTATTACATAGTCGTCTCAATACTTAAAACTTGTCATTGAACCTTACAAAATAACTGGATCGTATTTTAATATCAGGAATTAGATTTTAATCAAAGGGTAGTGGGTCAAATTTAAATAAATTACTATTATATAACATTCGAAGAGATTAGAGTAGAGAGAGAAAGTAGAGAGAGAAAATAAAGGGAGAGTAGAGAGAGAAAGTAGAAGGAGAAAGTAGAAAGAGATTAGAGAGAAAGTAGAGAGAGATTAGAGAGAAAAATAATATTTCTACAGAATGGTAACTAAATAAATAACTGATTCTAAACATAGATCATTGGGTTAAATAAATCAATGACTTAAATTATATTTCAAACAAAATGAAATCAAAGAAATATAAATAATAAATAACATGCACTCGGTTTATCATGCCTACCTTTAGAATGGACTTCCGAATTGACTTTAGTATCTCACCCGAGCTCCCGTAAAAGTCCTTGCGTAGGAAAATATAATTTTCCCGTTCCAGATATGTGAAGAAGGGCGAAATGGTCCAAATAAGTTTCAAATCCTCCGTCCAAATTTTTTGTCAAATATTTATATTATTCTGATGTATTATCTTCTCCGTTTATTAATAAGAGAATGAGAGTGAGAAGAGAGATGAGAGAGAAAGTAGAGAGAGAAAATAGAGAGAGAAAGTAGAGGGAGAAAATAGAGAGAGTAAGTGAAGAGAGAGTAGAGAAAGAAGGTAGAAGAGAGATTTAAAGAGAGAAAGTAGAGAGAAACTAGAGAGAAACTAGAGAGAGAAAATAGAGAGAGTAGAGGGAGAAGGTATAAGAGAGATTTAAAGAGAGAAATTAGAGAGAGAAACTAGAGAGAGAAATTAGAGAGAGAAAATAGTGAGAGATAGTAGAGAGTGGAGAGAAAGTAGAGAGTAGGGAGAATAGAGAGAGAAAGTAGAGAGAGAACGTATAGAGAATATAGAGAAATAAAGAGAGTAGAGAGAGAAAATAGAGAGAGTGTAGAGAGAGAAAATAGAGAAAGAAAGTAAAAAAAGAGTAGAGAGAGAAAGTAGAAAGAGAATAGAGAGAGTAGAAAGAGAATAGAAAAGAGAAAATAAAAATAGAAAGATAGAGAGAGAGAGAGAGAGAGAGAGAGAGAGAGAGAGAGAGAGAGAGAGAGAGAGAGAGAGAGAGAGGGATGTGTGGGAGAGAGGTGTAGAGAGAGAGTGGAGAGTTGGGGGGAGAAGGTGAGAATGTGGGAGAGGGAGAGGGGGAGGGGTGATTTATATAGGGGAGAGGGGGAGAGGATAAGAAGATGAGGTGGAGGGAGAGGATAAGGATGGGGAAGGGATAAGAATGAGGGGGGAGAGGGAAGTGGGGGAGGAGAGCCACGTGGGGGTGGGGGGTAGATATTTTAGGATTTTTTTTGATTTTTTTTATATAAAAACTCTTAATAACATGATTTCTAAGAACTAGCTCACTTTATCTCATTTTTGTCTTTCTAAACGTCAAAATTTGAAAAGGTGTTCAACATGAAACTTGTAGATTTTTCAGTTATCTTTCCAACAAGTCCAATATTGACCTATTCTAACATCCCTATGAGGAGTTACGTATTAATAAAGAAGATGTCTATTTAATTTGTATGCTAACATCCGTTAAACCCGTATTTTCTATACAGTTCAAGACGTTGGGGTTCGATTTAGAGAATCTAGAATCTGTATAGGTTCCAGAAGTAAAGTGCTTAGTTATTTTTTAGGTTTCGAACGGATTCGACTGTTACAAATCTCTCCCCCTTAAACAAATTTCGTCCTCGAAATTTAAAGATTTACGCAATACGTACCGAATAGTTGTGGATATCTCTTCCTCATTTCATCTTCCATCTCCCAAGTAGCTTCTTCTGTTGAGGTACTTTTCCACAATACCTTCACCAATGGAATTGTCTTCGTTCTCAGCACTTGTTCTTTCCGATCGAGAATGCGAACTGGCTTCTCCTCATATGTAAGATCCGGCTAAATTTCCAGCTGTTCATGATCTATAACGTGTGATGAGTCTGGCATGTATTTTCTTAACATGGACACATAGAATACATCATGAACTCCTGACAATGATGGTGGTAAAGCCAGCTGATATGCCACCTCTCCAATCCTTCTTAAGATTTCAAATGGTACAACATACCTTAGACTGAGTTTACCTTTCTTGTCAAATCTCATTACTCCCCTAGTAGGCGAAACTTTCAGAAATACGTGATCCCCGACAATAAATTGTAGATCTCTCCTTCTTTGATCAGCATAGCTTTTCTGCCGACTCTGAGTTGTAAGTAATCTTTTTCTAATTAACTCAACCTTTTCTACACAATCATGTACAATCTGTGGCCCAATCAATCTCCGCTCACCAACCTCATCCCAACAAACAGGTGACCTACACGGTCTACCATATAATGCTTCATATGGTGCCATTCCTATGCTTGTATGATGACTGTTATTATATGCAAACTCAATTAAAGCCAGATGCTCATCCCAGCTGCCTCGCCAGTCTAAACTGCACGCCCTCAACATATCTTCTAATGTTTGAATGGTTCTTTCTGATTGTCCATCTGTTTGAGGGTGAAAAGCTGAGCTAAATTTTAATTGTGTACCCAGTGCGTTCTGTAAACTCCTCCAAAATTTTGCTGTAAACCTTGCATCCCTATCTGAAATAATAGACACAGGCACACCATGAAGTCTCACAATCTCTCTAATATACAAATTGGCTAAATCCTCTAATGATTGTGTCTTTGTGATTGTCAGAAAATTGGCTGACTTAGTAAGCCTGTCAACAATTACCCAAATGGAATCATGTTTTCTCTTAGTCAATGGTAATCCCATCACAAAATCCATAGTGATATGCTCCCATTTCCACTGTGGAATTTCCATCAATTGTAATGGTCTCGCTGGCCTTTGATGCTCCGTCTTTACTTGTTGACAAGTAAGACATTTGCTGACAAAGTCTGCTATATCTTTCTTCATGCCAATCCACCAAAACTGTCTTTTCATGTTTTTGTACATTTTTGTACTGCCTAGGTGAATAGAATATTGAGATTTATGTGCCTCAGTCAAGAGATCTTTCTTTATTTCTTCATTCCGAGGTACACACAATCTTCCCTGAAACTTGATTACCCCGTCTGCACTTTGAGTAAATCTCGGTGTACCAATCAATTTTTGTAACTGCTGATCATTCAGTTGTGCTTGCACAATTCGCTCAACCATTGCAGACTGAATAGTTAGTTGGGCCAGAAATAAGTTTCTCCCTTTGCATATCGGAGAATACTCCACTACATCAGATGTCATTCTCCAAGTTTGGCGCAACTGGATTGCCATTAGCCTCTTCGGACATCAACGCTTGGCATTCTCTTCTGGCGAACAGTGGCGGGGACTTGGCCTCTTCGACCATGCTTGGCACAATAACCCGGATTGGTATCCGGCAAATAAACTATTGCATCTTGAACATCATGGCCGTGGCCAAATCTTTCTTGCCCGGCTCTTGATCATCTTCGGTACAAGTACTTGCAGAAGCACTCCCATTCCGAGTAGTAAAGAGGTGTGAAGCGGAGGCGGAAGGCTCCACAGGTGGTGGAGGTATAATGGAAGGTGTTGGAGAAAGAGTGAGTGAAAGCGAAGGTTTAAACACGTCGAGCTTCTCCATTTGCTCGGAAGCAGTCTGGGTTGGCTCGAGTACAATAAGGGATGAATCCTGCTCAGGATTAGCCATAGGTAAGGGTGAAGGGTTAAGTAGTGGAGTAAGAGTGGCTAGGTCAGGGGTTAAAGGTATAATGGAGGGCCGAAGTGGCGGTAATGGGAGGTTAATTGAGGAAGGTTCGGTGGTGGGTTTGCTGGAGGCCGGTGTTGTGGAGGTTGATGGTGGAGTTGACGGAAGTTTGGTGGAAGGCTCGACGGAGGCTGGTGTTATGAAGGTTGATGGCATAGTGGGAGGTATAAAAGAAGGGGGTTTAGTGCGGAGGAAACGCCGCATGTGGCGAACGGTGTTAGGGATAGAAGGTGACTCATGATGTGTTGGTGTGGGTGATTGAAGTATCGACCCATCATCGTAACACCAGTAAGTCTTAGAAACGGGGGTTGGATTGGGGATGGTGGCTTCGTCCTGAGCAAAGGGTTCATCAAGTGGTAGCGAAGGGAGAGGAAAGCGAAGGAAACTCGGAAGGGGTGTTTGCAGAGCTTCGTCGTATGCCGCCTCAAATTCTTCAATTGCCGGTTCTTCATTAGCAGGTTCAAGTGGACACCATAGTGAAGGCGTGTATGTGGGTGATGGAATGTAATGGTATTGTGTATGTGGAGGTGGAGAGTCACATGCGTGAATTGGGTGAATGGGTGGAGAATGGACAGCGTCCACTTGAACGTTGAAACCCGCCGGCTCTTGCTTGCTCGCACTGTCAATGCCATAGTCGTCTCTCCTATCCTTCCAAGCTTTCTCCATCTTTGTAATGTCATCCAGAGCGGCGTGGAGGGGATTGACTGGAGTAGAAGGAGCGGGCCGTGGGCTCGTAACCCTCTTAAATTGTTCCTCCAACAAAGTGACTTTGTCGAGAAGAGTTCGTTGGAGAGGTGTGACTTGAGCAACAGAGGGTTGGCAGGGCCTTGAAGGAGGGGCCATATAAAAAGGCCGTGGAAGGAGATTAATGGGATGACCCATAGAAGAATCCGGATGGGCCGGGTTGCAAGGAATAAATGGGCCTTGAGGCCGTGGTGGAGGAGGAATAGAAGGAGGCGGGTATTGGATCACCCGAGGAGAAGTGTGAATATGAGGAGATGGGTGATGGGCTACCCGAGTAGGAATGTGAATAGAAGAGGGAAGTAGGTGATGGGCCACCCGCGTAGGATTGGAAGGAGGATGAAAGGAATTAGATGCACCCTCAACAACGGCCTTAAGGGCTTGGATTTGTTGAGGGGTGAGATGATCTAATGCATGCAAGATCTGGGAGACCTTCTCATCGTCGGGAGGAGACGGTCCCGTAGTAGTGGCTCGCGATTGAATCGAGGGGCCATGAGATTGGTCATTGCCCATGGGCCGGGCAACACCATAAGAATGAGTGCGTGGTCCCTTGAAGATATGGTGAGGATTATGATGAACATGTTGGGATTGAGAAGTATAGGATGTGCTAGGTTGTGCATCCTCATGAGCATAATTAAGATTGAACATGTTATTTTCTCTATCAAGGTAAACCATTATGCAATCAAAGTTCAAGCAAAATAATTTGCAAAGAAGCACACAAGTTGGAGTGGTTACCGTTGATTTTTGTTTGTTTGAACCTTGGTGAATTAATGATTTTATGCAAATTGGTGTGATCACTCAAGGGATGATCCTAGTTTCGAATGTGGTTTTCTCCGGTGCCAACTAGGAACACTCTCTCACCATGCATAGGCCAACTAAACCCAGGACTTCAAAGGTACAACCTGCCCAGCGTCCGTGAGGGAATCCACGGGTGCGGGGACTTATGGAGGCTTGGTTTAGGAATTCCCGGTCCAATGAGACGGAGTGCTCAATGGAGGGTCCTTCCTTCACCAAGAGGGTGGTGTGACTCTTAAAAGTGTGGGGAGAGGAGGTCTCCCAAACCAAATGCAAAGATGAATGCTACGTTATGCAAGAAATCTAAACTAGAACTAGCAAATAAAATGGAACCATACAATAGAAATGAATAGATAACAGGAAAGGTACAAGATGCAACCAGAGAAGATGACAACCAGAACCCTGACAGAAAGGTGTGGGTGAAATACCCTCTGATGATGAACGCGCTATATGTCAGTAGCGCGATCTGATAGATCGCGCTATGTATATATAGCGCGACCAACGACAGGGTGGGGGAACCCCAAAAGACAAATAATCACACACACTTTGATGGATTAACAAGCAGGCAACCAAAAGAACGAACGTGGTGGCACAAAGTGTCCCACCGTGATCGCCAATTTGTGGATTATAAAATTAGAACGCCCCCAAATTAAATGATTTGCATAAAAGATGACTTGACAAGATATAGAACTACAATTGATGATAAAAGGGGGGTTACATGTAATAATCAAAATCTGTGATCGCCACTGAGGCCAACAACATGCCAAATAATATAAAGATCAAGATAGGGCATGTTACATACCTCAGAAATTCAAGATGGCCAGCCGTAGGCCTGGAGATTAACGCGCTGTATTGTCCCAGCGCGTTCTTCAGATCGCGCCAGGAACCTATAGCGCGATATCAGACAGGAAGCGGGGTTATTTGGATTCGTTCATTCCTTGCTCCAAGGCCGGCCAAGGTGCAAGGGCTCCACGTATTAGTCCTCTAGTGCCTGCAAACAATCATAAACAACAAATAAAAGGCCCATTAGAAAGAGATTTTAGTGAGGGGAAACAACACGAAGTGTGACACAAGTGGCACTGAAGGCAACACGAGGTGAGACTTCACGCTGTACAGACTTGGACTTTGTATATGAAGTGCGCTGTACAGACTTTGACGAATCAGAAGGCTGTATAGACTTTGTCTTAACAATGAATGTGTAGACTTGATCAAGAGTCCAATGTGCAGACTTCATGAGTGTGCAAACTTGTCAACGAAATGCACAATGTATAGACTATGCACATGCATGAAGAGTGTATAGACTAATGAAATGCTTTACCCTGCAGTGTATAGACTTGCTAGTCATCAAACTACATGCAGATAGAAAAGCAACGCACAGATCAGAAATCAAGCACTATATCAGTCATACACATGCATTCTCCACAAAACAAGTTATGTTGCTATCATCAAAACACAATCTCATAAAGCACAATAACATTGCTATCATCAAAATATAATATCAACTGCATTCAAATGCACTCACTGTCTTGCTATCATCAAAACCAAATAGCATTGCTATCATGAAGGCGACATAGCACATGCTTGTGCCTAAGAGGCACAACATTCTCCCCCTTTTTGATGATGGCAACGCAATGTGACAGTGAGTCACACACAAGACTTTCTCCCCCTTTGACATGATCAAAAAGAGAAAAACAGTAAAAATATGAGTGCAAAGTGCAATATGCATGCAAATTCCTCTAGAACAATCTCCCCCTGAATGTAAGACTCCCCTGAATTATTTCTCCCCCTAAATAAAAGCTCTTTTTAGCTGATGGATTAAAACCGAGACCCTCTTTTCTGAAATTGACTTTTGACTCTAACAAGGCATTAAGATTTTCTGTTCCTTGGGTCATGCTTTCAATGATTTTCTGTTTGTCAGAATTTTTATTTTCTAAATTTTCAACAGTTTTCTTCATTTCATCATTCACTGACAAAACAGCTTCATATTTTTCAGTTGAAATCTTTACTTGATTTTCAAATTTCTGAATTGACAATTTCAGCTCATCAATGACATTTTTCAGCAACTCATTTTCTTTCCTACAATCAATCACAACATGTTTTAATTCATCAAACTCAGAACATGCATTTTTCAATTTTTCATTCTCTGATAGTAAACATGCAACTTTATCAGTAAGTGTTTTATCATTAACCAGAGAATTCATTTTCTTCTTCAAGTGTCTGTTTTCCTTCTTAATATCATTTGCTTTATCTAACAGATCTCCATAAGCATCTTCCCAATCAGAAATAGTATAATGTTCGAAAGGGGATGATACCTGATCAGACTCATCTTCTTCTTCTCTTCCATTCTTGGCCATCAAGCAGATGTCCTTTTCTGATTTCTCACTATCTGAGGAAGTGCTCAGCGTGCCTTCTTCCTCATCACTCCATGTACTGACCATGGCCTTTCCCTTTGGTGCTTTCTTCCATGGTCTTCCTTTGATTTTCTGTAACTCTGGACAATCAATCTTCATATGTCCAGTCTTCCTGCAATGATAACAGGCATTATCGTCAGATTTTTCAGCAGGGTTAAATTTATACCTGTTTTGCTTCCTGCTGTGGTATTTTCTGTAGACATTTTTCCCTTCAGTTCTAAGAAATCTTCTGAACTCTCTTGTAATCATAGCTAGTTCATCCTTTTCAAAATCTGATCCAGATTGGCTCCGATCACTGGATGATCCATTGCATCTGGACTGTTTTGAACAGCTATGCTTGGCCTTCAGAGCAATAGGCTTCTTGTATTCGAGCTCTTCAACTTGTAGAAGATTCATCTCGTACGCCATCAAAGAGCCTATCAGCTCATTGGGTTTCATCGTTTGTAGATCTTTTGACTCCTCAATCACAGTTGCTTTGGTATGCCACATTGGAGTCAGTGATCGAAGAATCTTCCTAACAACGTCATGATCGGTATAGCCTTTTCCAAGATTTCTTAGACCGTTTGTTATAATGGTCAGACGAGCATACATTTCGGTCACTGTCTCACCGGGCTTCATCCGAAATGTTTCATACTTTGTCACTAGCATATTAGCCCGTGTCTCTCTCACTTGAGACGTTCCCTCATAAATGACCTCAAGAGTATCCCACATCTCCTTCGCTGTCTTGCAGGATGACACTCTATCAAATTCAGTGGGATGGAGTGCACACTGAATGGCGTTGATGGCGCTCCAATTCAGAGTAGATTTCCTGATTTCTTCTCTGGTCCACAATTCCTCATTCTCATGTAGCTCATAGGGACCTTTGCTGATGATCTTCCAGATCTCGTAGTCTTTGGCTCTGAGGAAGACCTGCATCCGGTTCTTCTAATATGGGTAGTTGGAACCATCGAAGAATGGTGGCTTCGTAGTGGACTGACCCTCTGCTGTTAGCCCTCTAGCATCCATGGCCGATCCTCTTTAGGATGTTAGTCCTGCACAAAGAGTTGGGCTCTGATACCAAGTGGGGAAATTCTGATACCCAGACCTCATATATGCAGGGTTCCACCCAAACCTATTAAGTGGTTGAGGATGAGTGTTATGATAGACTTGGGCTCTAGGGAAATAGGGATGAGCAAATGGGTTCCTAGCTGCACCTGGTCTCCCTGCCACCTTTGACCCTCTAGGTTTCTGAGCTGACTTATATTGGGTCTTTTTCTGAGCAGTTGATGGTAATGGAGACTTAGCAGCCTTGAGCTGGGATTTTGTTGTGCTAGCTGGCTGACCCCTAGCCTCGGACTTATCCTTGGAAGACGAGCATGCAGCTCTAGGCTCTACAACTTTATGCTTTCCCTTGTCCTTTGCACTGGACACTTTTGATTTAACATTATTGAAGACAAATTTTTCATTGACCATTTTTATGAGTGGTCCTCTATTCTTTTCTCCCACACATGAAATGGTTTTCAATTCAAAGCTCTTAGAATTTTGGCCCTGCCTCTTGTCCTATGCCTGAAGTAGCTATTTCTGTTTCATCAATTTGTTCCTGGCTACCAGGCATACCTGCAAACACACTTAGGGAGCAGGTTTTGGAACCCAAGACAGTTTGGGGCCCAAGACAGAAATAGACAGCTGAGAGTGAAAACATGACAAAAGCTGTTTAGGGATCCACATTTGTGTGAAAGTGGAAGGTTTGGTGGATTTTACAGCTTGAGAGTTATTTTTGTTATATTTCTTTTTGTCAGCACGAACAGGTTTAGTTTTCTTTTTCTGATGCTTTAATGGTTGTTGTGTAGTCCTGGCATTCATTTTATTAAAAACGTTTTTGTTTTTCTGCCAGTGCCTTGGCCAAAGAGTGTACACCTAATGTCAACAGCATAAATGCCACAGGTCTATTCACTTAGTTCAGGCTCTGAAAATTAAAAAGTGAAATCAAATTGTTGTAACCCTTCGAAAAATTAAAAGTCATTGAGTGAAAATTGTTTTTCTCAATACATGTTCAAGTTGCCTCTCTTGAATTTCCTTGTTTAGACACAAAAGGGTATTATTTCAGACTTATCTATTAATACTATGTGCCCTAGATTCATTGCTATAAATAGAATCTAAAACTCTTTTTCAGAGGTCAGATGTTTTACTCTAGATTTATCACTGTTAAACCTGAATTTTTGAAAATTGTATGTTGATGATTCTTATACTTTAACAGCTGTTTATAATCATGCTTACTTTCTGAACCTATGATTCAGCTGTTATCAAGTGACCCTCCTACCTTTTCTACCTTGGTTATCTGTTCATATTCCTTCTCAAAGGGGGAGCTTTTATTTAGGGGGAGAAATAATTCAGGGGAGTCTTACATTCAGGGGGAGATTGTTCTAGAGGAATTTGCATGCATATTGCACTTTGCACTCATATTTTTACTGTTTTTCTCTTTTTGATCATGTCAAAGGGGGAGAAAGTCTTGTGTGTGACTCACTGTCACATTGTGTTACCATCATCAAAAAGGGGGAGAATGTTGTGCCTCTTAGGCACAAGCATGTGCTATGTCGCCTTCATGATAGCAATGCTATTTGGTTTTGATGATAGCAAGACAGTGAGTGCATTTGAATGCAGTTGATATTGTATTTTGATGATAGCAATGTTATTGTACTTTATGAGATTGTGTTTTGATGATAGCAACATAACTTGTTTTGTGGAGAATGCATGTGTATGACTGATATAGTGCTTGATTTCTGATCTGTGCGTTGCTTTTCTATCTGCATGTAGTTTGATGACTAGCAAGTCTATACACTGCAGGGTAAAGCATTTCATTAGTCTATACAACGTCAGTTCATGCATTGTCTTAGGCTAAGTGTGTACAGCGTCTTAGGCGAAGTCTGTACAGCCGTGTCATATGCTCTTCAAGTCTACACATTGGTCTTTACTTGAAGTATATACACTGTTTCACTGCTCATCGCCTTTGGGCATCAAAGTCTATACAATGGCTTTGGGTCTCCAAGTCTATACAGCCTTCTGATTCGTCAAAGTCTGTACAGCGCACTTCATATACAAAGTCCAAGTCTGTACATCGTGAAGTCTCACCTCGTGTTGCCTTCAGTGCCACTTGTGTCACACTTCGTGTTGTTTCCCCTCACTAACATGAAAAGATTTCGTGTCGTCTAAGCTTACGACACTTCGTGTTGATTTCCATATTTGACAAGAAAAACTTGTATGAGGTTATACTTCGTGTCGTTTTCCCTCTCATAACTTCGTGTCGTGTTTCTGAGGCAGCTCGAATAGTTCTGATGAACTTTGAGTCGTTTCCCTGTAGACCTCGTGTCGTTCCTGTTTAGTAACCACACTTCGTGTAGGTTACTGTTGTTTCTTTGACTTCGTGTCGTTTTCCTTGTCTTTCGTCTTCGTGTTGTTTTCAACCCGTGTCAACTTCTGTTTTCGACTTCGTGTTGTTTTCAACTCGTGTCGGTTACTGTTTCGTCTCCGTATTGTTTCATCGTCTTCGTGTCGTTTTTTTTTTCTATTGCGTGCAGGACATCGCAGCACTTCGTGTTACTTTCTGTGCCATTTCGTGTCGTTCTCTGTGCAGTGTGTGTTTCTGTCACTACTGCACTTCGTGTCGTTTCTGTGTGAACCTCGTGTCACTCTTCTGTCCTCGTGCTGTTCTCACTGACTTCGTGTCGTTTTCCCTATTGTGTCTCCGTGTTGTCTCCGTGTCATTGCCGTTTGTTAGTTTGTGTTGTTTCGTTCTAACCTCGTCCAGGTTTCTTCTAAAACGCTATTCTTCTGATAAGTTTATACAGAGTTGTTCTTTAAACTGATGACTTATCCGATACTCTGTTTAACAGGTGCTTTGATCGTGAAGCTTAAGGAGGGCACGTGATCCGAGGTTGAAGGACTGACAGAAAGCTGACACGTGGCCAAAAGTTCTGGGCGGGAAATGTGGAAGCCACACGCGCCCAGTGCTGCCCTCCTACTAGCTGCTGTTATAAAAGGAGGTCTTCGTCCACAGATGAAGGTATATCGAGTTGGCGAAAAGAAAAGTCCATATAGAGAGCCACGATCCAGAAAAGAAGAAGAGCAGAAGAAGAAGAAGAGGAGAAGAGCAGAGAGTGAGAGATTAGCGAAAGAAGAAGAGAAGTGCAGCAGAGAAGAAAGAGAAAGAGAGAGAGTGAAGAAAGAGAGTGAGATCGAGGGAGATCTGTTAACTGGACCGTGGATCAAATCCAGGCCAGTCAGCTCTTTAAGAGCCACATTGTGCTTTACGTTTACAGCTTTCCGATGCTGTTATCTTGTCTTTTGTTTTCCATTTTCCATTTCCTTTCAAGCTGTTAGTCAGCGGATTGCAGAGGTGCTGCCTCTGGACGGCTAAGCTGTATTGCCCAGCGGTTTGCAGTGGAGGATTCCACTGGACAGCAAGCTGTGTTGCTCAGCAGAGCGAGGAGGATTCCTCGGACGGCAAGCTGTGAGGCCCAGCGGTTGTAGGCAAGCTGTGAGGCCCAGCGGTTCAAGCTGTGAGTCAGCAGTAAGCCACACTCGGGTTGAGTGTGGGGTGGATGTAGGTCTGAAGGACCGAACCACCTAAAAACCTTTGTCTACTATGTGATTGTTTTGTGGTCTGCCTAGCTTCTATATCTCTATCTTCGCACAGTAGATGTATGCTTAGGACGGTTCTTCATCTTGTCTGGGTGGCATTCCCATTGTGCCCACTATCTGCTTAGTAGAAGCTTTCATTCCGCATTTGAATCTGCTAAATGTTGTGCCTCTTAGGCACAAGCATGTGCTATGTCGCCTTGATGATAGCAATGCTTTTTGGTTTTGATGATAGCAAGACAGTGAGTGCATTTGAGTGCATTTGATATTGTATTTTGATGATAGCAATGTTATTATGTTTTGATGATTGCAATAAACAAAGTGCATTTCTATGCATTATTATTCTTGAGCATTCTGCATATTGATAGCAACATGAATGATGATGTCTAGCATTGATGGCATTTGCTCTTTATATATGTGCATTGCATTCTGTCAGATATCATGTCTCTGCATATATCATGCCTGGGTAGCAAAGTCTATACATTGGACTCTCGTTCAAGCCTATGCATTGTCTTAGGCTAAGTGTGTACAGCGTCTTAGGCGAAGTCTATACAGCCGTGTCTTATGCTCCTAAGTCTATACATTGGTGTTGGTCATCAAAGTCTGTACATCGCCTTCAATCTTCAAGTCTATACACTGGCTTATTCTTCAAGTCTGTACATCCACAGTTAAACTTGAAGTCTGCACACTAGTCTTCACTGTCAAGTCTGCACATTGGTCTTCGATTTCAATGTCCAATACATTGGGCTTTTACATGAAGTCTATACATTGTTGTTTGCAGTACAAGTCCATACATTGGACTGTTCATCAAAGTCTGTACATCAGACTGCTATAGTAAGTCTGTACAGTGAGTGATTCATTGGTAAAGTCTGTACACTCAACTGAACTTCAAGTCTAGACATTGCACTGTAGCATCCATTGTCTTCGTGTTGTGTTTGTTTGATTGTCTTCGTGTTGTTTACTGTAGCAGCTCGATTTGTTCTGATGAATTTTGAGTCGTTTCCCAGTGAACCCCGTGTCGCTTCACCTCGTGCTGTTCTCATCGTCTTCGTGTTGTTTTCACTTCGTGTCAACTTCGTCTTCGTGTCGTTTTCACTTCGTGTCAACTTCGTCTTCGTGTAGTTTTCACTTCGTGTCAATTTCATCTTCGTGTTGTTTTTCAACTCGTGACGGTCTCTGTCATCTGTCTCCATGTCGTACTTACTTCGTGTTGGTTAATGTTGTTGTTGTGTCTTCGTGTCATTTTCCTTGTTGTGTCTTCGTGTCGTTCTGTGTAGTGTATGTTTTTGTCACCACTACACTTCGTGTCGTTGTTCTTTACTTCGTGATGTTTTCACTGTCTTCGTGTTGGTCTTTCTCATTAGACCTCGTGTCTTTCTCGCCTTGACCACACTTCGTGTTGCTTTACGTAGACCTCGTGTCTTGCTTGTTTGCAACCACTTCGTGTCGGTTTCTGTTGTCAGCACGTGTTGTCCTTAGTTCGAGTCGGTTCTTTATTTTTTCGTCTTCGTGTTGTGGTCAGCTCGTGTCGTTCTCTTTGCTGTGTGTTATGTCGTGTTGTTTTTATGTTCGTGTCTCCGTGTTGTTTTTGTCTTCGTGTCTCCGTGTTGTTTTTGTCTTCGTGTCTCCGTGTTGTTTTTGTCTTTGTGTCTTCGTGTCGTTTTTGTTCCACTGCGTGCAGAACATTGCAGCACCTCGTGTTGCTTTCTGTGCCACCTCGTGTCGTTTCTGTGTGAACCTCGTGTCGCTTCTCTCTGTCCTCTAGTTGCATCTCGTGTCATCTTTTATGTCTTGCTTGTTGTTGCAACCACTTCGTGTCGTTCCTCCTTTTACCTCGTGTTGTTTTATAACCTCATTTCGTGTCGTTCTCTTCGTTGTGTCTGTTCTATCACAATGTACTCGTGTCATTTTTTTTTTCTTACTTCGTGCTGCAGTCACCTTGTCTATCTCGTGTCATTCCAAGTACAATGCCATCGTATTACTATTACATATCTCATGCAGCATTAGTTCCTGTGGCCCTCAGTGTTAATGCTTTTAATCTCATTACAGGTCCGAGGAAGAACATTCCACACTCCTAGGCTGCACGTGATCCGAGACAAGAGGAACCAATCTGATAAGGACACGTGGCAGGAAGATTCTGGAAATATGGGAGGCACACGCGTTTTGTGCCCTATCCACCTGCTGTTGCTGCTATAAATAGAACCCTTCATCCTCAGATGAAGGTGATCGAGTTGGCAAGAAGAAAAGCTCATACAGAGAGCCCCGATCCAGAAAAAGGAAGAGAAGAAAGAAAAGAAGAGAGCAGAGAAGAGAGTGAGAGTAAGAGCAGAAGAAGAAAAAGAGAGAGAAGAGAGTTGAGAAGAAGAAGAAGAGAAGTAGCAGAAGAAGCTCCTAGGAGAGTAGAAGAGAAAGAAAAGAGAGATAGAAAGTGAGCGAGAGAGCTCGTGGAGAACAAGGAAGAAGTTACCTGAAGATCTGTCTACTGGATCGTGGATCAAATCCAGGCCAGTCAGCTCCATGCGAGCCACATTTGTGTTATTTGTCTTTACAGCTTTCTGATCGCTGTGTATTTTTCTTTTCTTATTTATCCTGTTTCATTTGGTTATATGTGTTCTTCCGATCCTCAGTAGTGAGGTCGGGGTTCCTCCTTTCAGTTCAGGAGAAGGGAGATTGTTATCTCCGGTTGCAAGTAGCTGGGTGCTACTTATGGTGTCCCTCCGGTTTGGAGGAAGGGAGATCTGATCTCCGGTTCTGGGCTTGTGGATTCAAGTCCAGGGGTTCCCTCCGGGTCTAGAGGAAGAGAGACCGTGTGTCTCTGGTTGGCTAGTGACTGGTGTCACTAGTGGTTCCCTCCGGTTGGGAGGAAGAGGGGAGGTTGTTCCCCTGGTCAAGCTGTGTGGCAGCACCTGTTGCAGACTGAGTCTGCTGTGTCTAGCGTGAGCTAGTGGAAGCCACACTCGGTTTGAGTGTGGGGTGGATGTAGGTCTGGAGGACCGAATCACCTAAAAACCCCTCTTGCATTGTGGTTTGATTGCTTATGATTTGCTTCCGCTAGAAGAATGCATAGGGGCGCTCCATGCGTTTGGCTTCGGGTTGAGAAGAAGAGTTAATTAGTCTTCTTAGAATGTTTTAATTTGTCAAGAGAGTGAAATTCTTGTTGAGCGACTCCTTGTCAAACTCAGCCTAGTTAGCATCCTAGTGATCTCACTGTATGCTTGTTTGGTTCTGCAACTGATTATTAGCTTTTAAGCTTATCTAGTTTGCGAACTAGTAATTCTAGTGAGCATCATATTTTAACTGGGCGAAAGTCCTTTAAAGGGCTATATTCATTCACCCCCCCTCTGAATACTGCACCGAACCCAACAATTGGTATCAGAGCAGGTCTCTGATCTATCAGATCTAACAATCTGCAGAGGATCCTGCCGATTTATTTGGTGCATTTCTGAGTGTGGAATTCCCTTAGTCTCAAAATGCAGCTGCTGCTTACTCTCTGCTCAGGAGGACTTAGATCACCTGTTTGTCAAAGGGGATCTAGCTTCTGCCTTATGGAAATGGATCTCCCCCCTGATTAGCACTAAAATCAGCCTGAACGAGCATATTACTATTCGTGGATGGAATATTTTGACAGGCTCCAAGATAAATTCAGCACTCAGCTTTTTTGGTATGTATGCTGTGATCTTAATAGTATGGGAGATCTGGAAGGCTAGATGCTCTGCTAGGTTTGAAAATGTGACTTTCAACATTCCTAGTATCAAGAGAAAAGTGGTAGCAGGCCTCTCTCAAGCTCTTGATAACCAACTATTTTCAGTTAGTAGCTCGGCTGACCATATCAATATATTGAATCAGTTTCAACTGTTCCCGAAGTGTATTTCTAGAAGGATGCCACTGATAGTCCTATGCAACCTAGCTCCTCATCATTTTACTCTTCATGTAGATGGTGCTTCAAAAGGGAACCCAGGAAACTGTGGAGGTGGTGGCTGTGTTAGAGATCCAGCAGGAAACATGATTATCAGCTTTGCCTTTCATTATGGTTTTGGTAGTAGTTTTCTTGCAGAAGTAAGGGCTCTTTATGATGGACTTTCAATAGTTAACAAGGGAGGATTGAAAGTAGCTGCAATTTATTCAGATTGTGCCTTTCTAGTGGAATCTATTCATAAGAAGGAAACTCCTAGTTGGGCCGTCTATCCTTGGTGGAGTGAAATGTTGGAACTTATTTCCTTAAGTGGCTGTCCGGTGAGACATGTATATAGGGAAGGCAACCAGTTGGCAGATGCTCTGGCCTCCTATGCTAGCAATTGTCAGTCCAATTCTATCTTTACCCTTGTAAGCGAATTGCCCAAAATGGTGAGGGGAGTTTATAGGATGGACAAAAGAGGTTTGCCTTCCTTCCGGTTCTGTAAATAGCTCTTTTTCAGCCTTGGCTACTTGTACAGACAGGGGGATGCCCCAAAGATCATGTACCTCAATTCAGAAAAATTAAATAAAAATTAGGCCACAGTTTCATCCTGGGGGAGTGAGAACATGTTCTCCTTCTGGGGGAATATGCACTCGACTAGTTGATGATCTTGAGGGCCGGTGTTGATTGAAAAAAAAAAGATTTTAGTAGAATCTACCCCTATTCTTAATCAAAAGCATGCAAACGGGGGGCTCGATTACCTGGGGGTTTGGTGGTTTTTTAAACCCCTATGGAAGGGCCAAAAAATAGGTGTGGTGTGCATGTATGTATGTGTTTCATAAAAGAGTGTTTAAAACCGGGATGCAATGCTATGCAAGAATAAAAATCAGTGCTTTGGGGAAAGAGAGAGTAGAAAGAGGAAGAACACGAGAATAATCCCTAAATACTCCCTTGGATGTGTGAGGAGCGAGGATTTGTTGATTTTGTATGAAAAGCTTCCTCCTACTCATCAATATCTCGAGTTACATCCCCCTGAAACGACGGCCAAAGGGTGCGATTTATAGGAAAAAGATCGAGAAGCAACCCTAGGTCGGAGTTCAATTCAATCCAAAGGTTGGCGGCTCAAATTGAGGTAATCCTGCCGATTAATGAGGGGGAAATACTCCTATTAGGGTTTAGAAACCTTCCTGGGTAAGAAACACCATCAGAAACTTACCAAATA
Organism: Amorphophallus konjac; assembly: GCA_022559845.1. Classification (NCBI taxonomy): domain Eukaryota; kingdom Viridiplantae; phylum Streptophyta; class Magnoliopsida; order Alismatales; family Araceae; genus Amorphophallus; species Amorphophallus konjac. Next base: position 205,846 of record CM040128.1, read on the forward strand.
AGGACTCTGAGATGAAAGAAGGGAGTCCGGGTCGGACTGGGTTTCTGACTGAGAACGCGCTATAAGCGTATAGCGCGTTCATGAAGAACGTGCTATGACGATATAGCGCGATAATTAAAGGCCCATCAAATGATTTAGAAAAAGGAGAAAAATCCTTTGGGCAGTCACTTAATCAAATGTTGAGTGAGAATAACATCCAAAGTGGATGCTATAATGATCAGATGTCAAGAGAATAACAACTGTTCAAATGATAACTTCAATTAGATCCACAACGCGCTATGAACAAGAAAGCAATAAGAGCGGATAGCGCGGGGATACCAAATTCGAGACGAGATCCAAGGTATGGAATTGAAATGTTGGGCCAAAAATAGGGAGACATCCCAGAAAATCAACCAACTAAGGATCAATTGGGGCATTAACTAGGAGAACAAAGAAAATGCTCAATTTATCGGCCAAAATTGGGTGTCTACAGATACCTCCACGCTCTCGGCGTGGGGAAGGCGACCCCGGCCGAATTCGGCACCTCCCGGTAACAGTAATGAATTAAATTATAGTAATGAAATATCGCCCACTCCACGCAGGGAGGTAAAGGGCTACACAAGTGGGCCCGGGAGAACCGATCTAGGGTTGACGGGCTGCACTTGATCGCCCCGTCGGCACGGTTCGGACGGCGTAAGCTGCTGGTTGTGGGGCCCACGTGCTGGTCGGTGGGGCCGTGTTGGACCGGGGTGGCACTACTGTGGTGGGGACGCCTGGGGAAGCGCTTCCTGGGATGGCGGCAAGCTGGTTCGCCGGCCGGAGGCCGGGCGGCTCCGATCGCCGCCGGTTGGAAATGATGCCCACGGATCTGCTACTTCTATTTTCAGGCGCGCGTTCCGGCGAGATCGGCTGCTGCGATCAATCCTGACGTTGGATCGAAACACAGAAGGTATCGTTGGAAAGCTCTTTTGAAGTACTTCAATCTAGGGTCAAAGAGATTAATTGAATTTGCACGGATCTGGCCTTAGTCGATTTTTGAAGTTGCTGTTGGACAGGGCTCGAAATCTCAGGGCAACAGGGAAGTTTCCTGAGAACTGCCATTGACCGTGGGGTAGATCTCAGAATCATACCTCGTGCTCTTCATGAAAGTTGTATAAAAATGAAATAGGAAGACAGAGATATTTTTAATGGAGGATTTGGTGGAGGTTCGGGTGGTGAAAACGATTTTATGGTACTGGGTGGTCGGATCTGGACAGCAGAGACTGAACAGATCTTGGGGGGAAGGACACAATTTTGAAAAATGGGTAGAGGGCTTAAAAAATTCAAAAAAAATTTGTAGATGGAGGGAATGGTGGACAGAACCTCCAGTTAAATTGGGGGTTCCAGGAAAAATCACAAAGGGGACCAAGAAGATGAAGCTCAGGGTGGCTGTGACTGGATCTGAACAAAAGGCAGAACTTGTGGGTGGAGATGCACGAAAATGGAAAAATATAAAACGGGGCTATAATTTTTTTTCAATTTTTCTGGAGGGTTATGATGAACCCTAGAACGTACCATGAAAATATCAGCCCCATAAGATGAGATAATTGGGAGCTAAAATTCTCGGAGTGGCCTTCTGTCCAGTAAGACAGAACCTGGACAACACTTCGATAGATCACTCGCGGTGGCTCGATGGCGGCACGAACGGCGGCGGCGGCACAGAATGAAATCAGAGGTGGAGGGGCTAAGGTAGAAGGGTTCACAACCCTGAAATGTAGAGGAGGGAGAAGGAAATCCAGAGGGAGAGGGAGAGAGAGAGGGGCGCACCAGCTCCAAGAGCTCCAAGGCAATTCACAATATTTATTCTCTTCATTAATTCCAAATAATAGAAATACAAGGCTTATATAATAAATGGAAAAAGACCAAGGATACCCTCAGATCTAGGATCTGGAGGGGCACATAAGGGACATCATATTTTGTTCAAACAAAATAATAAAAAGAAATCCCTAATTAAATCTAATGGGGGGGCGCCCCCTTGACCAAGGGGGAGGGTAGGTGGGAGAATATGGACTTTTTAGTCCATTTATCTCCCATGTGCTCTTTTGACATTCAAACCTTCTAGATGGCCACCTATGATGGTTGATAAGCCCCACATAGCTTAGGTGGACCAATGGGAAATGAGGGAGGTCCCCCTAGCTGGACCTACTACATATTTGCACAAAAACCCACACAATTATAGGGAATGACACATTGGCTTATAAAGTCTTACAATTGCGCATATACTTTCTCAAGGATATAAAAATAAATAAAAGGACTCAAATACAAAAATAAAATATACATGCTCGGAGTTGATTCCCATCACTATGACTCTTAGGACCCAACTATTTGGGCTTGAAGAGGGAGGGATTTTTTGAAAATCCCAGCAAGTACAATTGGCAGTGTCGCCAAAGTTTTTTGAAAAAAAAAGAAGAATCTCATTTGGCTTCTAGAATGCTCCGAGGGAATTTACCTGGAACAGAGATCTCGTCACACGTGCCCTCTTAAATCTCTATGGCCCAATTTGGTAACCGGGTAAGGCAGCGTATTCGCCGGTGCCTTACCGATTCCCACCTTGTTCGCCGATTTTCATAAAAAGTGACTTTGACAAGTGTAGGTTAAATCTAGGATCATATGAAGGCAATTGACTGTTTTGGTCGAATAACTCGTTCGACTCATCTGGGTCGAATGAGTTATTCGAAGGATGTGCGGTGGGTCTTCTTATGCTAGCCGATTATCGAAGACCTCCCATGTGAATGTGGTTTAAACAAAATATAAATGTTGTATTTAATGGTTGATCGGGGTTTAAATAGAGTTTAAAGGGTTTGAATAGGATTTTTAGGGTGGCGGGATTTACAAATCTTTTCACTCCATCCTCACGTACTTATCTCTCTTTACTTATAAACATTTTTCGGACACAAAAATTAAGATAATTATAATTTCTTTGATTGAGATTACAGAGATGTCAGAAATTTTAATAATTAAAATCTCATTATTTTTCTCCATAATCTCAATATTCATATACCCCAAAAGATGGGCCCATAGCGGGCTGCTCTCTCCTCCCCACGTTGGCCCCGGAGGTCTGCCCATTTGTGTCTCCACCTGGCCTACAGTTTCAGGGTTGCAGCGTCTCCAAGACAACAGCCCCTTCGCCTGCCCTCTCCTCCCAACAGTTGGAAGCATCCAGAAGGAGGAGAAGGAGAGGGAGAGGGAGAGGGGGGATAGAGCGAAGAGAAACCCTTGTCTTCCGTTCTCCCCGCTGCCGTATCTTCCGACGGTCCGACGGACACCCGTAATACGTCGCTAGGGATTAGGGCTCCCTCCCTTTCTTCGTCCCGCGAAGGGCGACGCCTCCTTCCACCTCCCTCCGCTCCCGCCGCCGATGGTGCGATACGTCACCCCGAGGCTCGCCTACTGGTTATCCCGGAGGTCATCTCTGCAGGGTCTTTTGGCGGACGCCGCTACCGGCGCAGTAAGTTTCCGCTCTGCTTGCCTTACGATCTGTTTTCTCGTCGTTTGCTTTGTCACGTGGTGATTCCTCTCCGTCTCGCCTTTCCGACACCGACTCTGCAGTCGGCAGCTTCCTCCGGGCGGCTCCGCTCGGGAATATGCAGTTTGGCGGGGGTCTCCACGGACGGCAGCTCGGACACGGGTGCGTGAATCAGCTGAAATCGTTTCCTTCGAAAATCCTCTCTTTTTGTGAGTGTGTGTGTGTATTTTCTGTGTATTAAGAGTTCGCCTTGATTTGTTTGTCCCTTCTGGTTGGTGCAGCGAAATGGAGGAGTGGGACGCGGGGTGCAGCGTTTCCCGGGGCCTGGTGCCCGAGCAGGTCATTTCACGGTACGCCTGCTGGCTGACGTCGCGCTGCTGAAAGGCTCCGTCTTTCCCTATCTTTTGCTTAACATGGTTGCTTTTCGGACCTTATGATCAACAATTTGTTTGGTGTCCTTTGTTAGGAACACGCCCTATGTCTGTAAGAGATTATTATGAAGTACTCGGGGTCAGCAAGACTGCAAGCCCATCAGAAATCAAGAAGGCCTATTATGCGGTAGGCTGTATTTACCTTTTGTTTTACTATATCGTTTTCATAAAGTGTCGGTAAAATAATTGAGCATTGTTCTATCCTTGAGTAGAGGAGCTTTACTTCCATGTCAACAAAAGGCTGGTGAGTCTTACTCTCATTCCATAAATTTTAGTATCGCAGGGTAATGCTTCATTACGTAAATTTTAGTAACCTAGGACAATATGCTGCCAGCATTTTTCTAGTCTCATATCATCAGTACACTTTATAAGAGGGGATATGCCAACTTAAAACATCCAAACTGGGATCCAAGTACCATCAAACATTAATTATTCTCTTCGAAACGGAAGGGAAATGTGCTGCTGTTGACAACCAACAGACGCCGCTTATGTGGCCGTGAGGGGCTAATGACATTGTTTCTTCCTTTTTTCTTCCTTTTCCTTGTTTGGCACCAAAGGGCAGCTTTTACCCCCACTATTGCCTACCAGCACTGGTTTGGGGCTTCTTCCCCCTTTTTTGCTTCGTATTTTGTTTTCCTTCACTTCCTGTCTCTTTTTCTTTGCCATTCTCCTCAAAAATAACTTCATTTTGCAAGGATGGATGTACTCAGATTTTTAAGACTTAAAGAGGGTAAAATCAGTTTTGCTCTCTCTTGAAAAATTTTCAGTCACCACTTACGCGCTGCAATTTCTTTCCCACTGAAAAGATATATTTTCTTCTGTCACATTACTGCTTTAAAGGTACAAAACAGAACATTTAGGATCTTTCTTGGTCTATTTGCGTAGTGAATATTTAATCTTATATATTAGTTATCATAAGTAGCCAATACACAATCTTAAATATTAGTAAATATATGACTCCTGTTATGGGTGTTTCACTACATTGTGATATTTGCTTGGATTTCTTGGCTTGCTTGTTTATGGATGGTGACACGTGTGAATCATCTGTGTTATGATCTGCTTTCTATTGTGGGGAGGGTCCTCATTCTCTGGTAGCTCCTTTTCACCTAGACCATTTACTTGTACTACATACTTATATGGAAGTCCCTTTTTTCTGTAAAATTTATGCATATCTAGTGGAACATTCATGTCACTCTTTGGTTGTCCTCACCATCATCTTAAGCCTTATTCCATCAATTTGGGGTTGGCTATTTCATTTAATACAATTTTGGTACCATCCACTTCTGAAAAAAATGGGGTTGGCTGTATCCAACGAAGGATCCAATGATTTGGCAAAGTTTTTCAACCAGCTTCTTGTTCAACATTAACCCTTTACAAAGGTACTGTTGAATACATTGCCAAGACAACTTGTATGGGAGAGGGTCTGTGGAAGTCCCATGAGTCTAGCTTATAGGTAGCAACCTACCTTCTTTGTTATGCAGCTTAAGCTTTTGCAACTAGGGAGCATGTTAGATATTCACATCTCTTCTTATAATTGACCTTTCACAAAGAGTGTTGGCCTAGATGGGTTTTGAATCCTTGGTGGGGCAAGTTGTCTGCACACTTTCCATTCGTTTGGCTATTGTTATCACAGTATCGGGGAGCAAAACTGAGTCGAAGGCCAATCACCGCATTTATCACTACACGGAAATGCAATCTCCGCATTTATCACTGCACGGAAATGCAATCTCACCTGTTGATATTTCTATTTTTTGTGGAAGTGGATTGTACCACAATTTGTATTAAAGTGAAAAGAGGAATGTCTGGGTATAAGAGGGACGTATACAAAAGTCCCTCTATATAGGAGGATACCTAGGTGGTGTCATTCACTCACCAGTCAAAAAAACGAAAAAGAGACTACTCCTCGATATTTCTCGTTAGAAGTACTTTGTGTTTTGTCTTTTGTGTGGTTTTTCTTTGGAATGTGGATAGTACAATAGTATTAATATGCTGTTTAATTGAGTCTTGTTTTCCTGTTATGCTGTGACAATGGGGAAAATATATGCTTTTTTCATTCTGTTATGAGAAACATGGATGAAAGAGTAATGTTAAAAAAAAACATGGATGAAAGATTAATGATGTGCATGCAAGATTTACTATCAATGTTTTAGTTCTCTTATTTCATTTAAACTCATTTTTTGGCTCTTTTGTTTTCTGTTGAATGGCACAGCTAGCAAAAAAGCTCCATCCAGACACAAACAAGGATGATGCTGATGCTGAAAGGAAGTTTCAAGAAGTTCAGCGTGCTTATGAGGTATTTTCCTTTGTTCAGTAGATTCTTATTGCATGGGAACATTTTTCTATTATTTGAAGATTTATTGGGTGTACAAAAAGTGGAGGATCTAAGAAGCACACTGCTCTTACACTTTCAGGTGCTCAAAGATGAAGAAAAGAGGTCACTTTATGATCAGGTGAGTCTATTACCCTTGTTTTACTTATCTTATGCTGATGTCGTGCTACTAGGGGGATCTTTCTACCTGTGTTCAGCATACTTTTAGCATATTTTTTGAAAGCAACAACTGAAATGAGGTTTCAATCAAATGATATTGAACCTATGACATTCAAATGCTTTCTTTCGCATTTTATGTTGGTAAGATCCTTTCACTTTATCAAATCTCGTATTTCTTCCGACTTTCAGAAACTGTCAAATTGGAGAAACTAAAGAAGTGCTTACTTGTTCTAGCATTTTGCATCTCTCCCGTATTCTCCGCTTCCCACTTAGTGTATTTGTGTTGTTGCACAACTTGCAAGAAAGGATGTGCCTTTTTCCTCCCTAGCTCTTTTACTAGACAAATGTGGGTGAGGAAAGAGAAGCAAGTGGATAGTTATCTTGTTGTGCTGTGTTTGGTCTAGATATTTTCTTTTTGGGTTAATTATTATTTTGGCTGTTGTTTTCTACAAGAAAGTTTACCATCCATGTTTACTCATTCACTTTCTATCCGACCCTCCTCTGTTTATGCTTGTCATATGTGATACTGTTCTTATTAATCTGATAGGTTGGTGCCGAGGCATTTGAACAAGCTGCTTCTGGAGGTGGCCCAGGTGGTAGCCCATTTGATGGTGGATTCAACCCATTTGAGGAGTTCTTTCGAGGGGGTGGCATGGGTGGTGATGTATGCACTTTTCCAGAAACTTTTGTTGCTTTGGCTTATTTTTCTATCATTAGGGCAGCTGGTATCCTGTTCTTTTATATATCATGAGATCAGACGGTTGATGTCATGTAAAGACATCTTGTTTGAAAGTCTAAATAACTAAGTACCATGATTTTTTGATACTTTCTAGTAGCATATAGTATATTTGGGTCCTTATTATGTGCATCTTCTGTAAATCTTCTAACACTTCTTTCTGGTTCTCCATTAAGACTCGGGTGGTCATTTTATTCTTTTTGTTGCTTCAGCCTTAGTTTGCGTAGTCTTGAGAACATTGGTTGATGGTGTTTTTTTTAATAAGTGTGGTCTTCTATTCCTAATTATTTTGGAACTCCAAATTGAAAAAGGATGCAAAAGAGGATCACGAAAGAAGATTGTGAAAAGTTAGAAAGCATCATATCTTTAACTTATGTGATGAAATCTAATACTCTGTAAAACATATAAGATGGTCTTGGAATGCTAGTTCTTGTTTTACTGTTTCTTTTTAAGGTGATAAGATCCAGTATGCCGTCTTTATTATATGCTATACCAGTCAGTTATTCCACCCAGAGACTGCATTTCTTCACTTGTTTTCTGAAATGAGTTGGTTTTCATATTGTTGATTGCTATCTGTAGTTTGCTTACATGTAAATTGATTTTACTATGTCATTTTCTTAACTAACATTGTTTTCCATTTTCCTGATGTACAATGTGAACTTGATATCAGATCTTTGGCAATATCTTCAATCGAAAGGGTCGAGATGTTCAGGTTCCTTTCTTTCCTTGTATAAAGAAAGACTCCACCGTTACCACAGCACACAATTATTTTACTTTCATTTGCTAATTCTGTCTGGTGGCTTCTGCTATGGTGCAGATCGAACTGGAATTATCATTCATGGAAGCTGTTCAAGGATGTACAAAGAGTGTCTCTTTTCAAGCTGAACTACCTTGTGAAACTTGCAGTATGTTATCTTCTTGAATGGACTACTTACCATGGTTTACGTTTCCTTGATATCATCTTCTCTTACAAAACTTATAGTAATATTCACAGCATATTTCCTGTGTAGATGGAACTGGTGTGCCCCCAGGAACCAAGCCTGAGACATGTAAGGCTTGCAGAGGCTCAGGAATGGTCAGAAACTGAGCTCACTGTTGTGGAACCATCTAGCTGTGGTTTTTATTAATCATCGCTCATAGATGTAATGTTTTATTTTCTATGCAGACATTCATGCAAAAAGGTCCTTTTAGAATTCAGTCCACCTGTATGCACTGCGGGGGAACAGGAAAAACTGTGAAGGTACTGCCCTCACTAACATGACATTCTGCTTTTTTTTTCTTGTGAAGATGTAATGCATTTTATTAGTTTGCAATGCATGATTTGATTATAGCTTTGGAATTCAGGGCTTGTTCTTGATACTGTTGACACAAGCTGCTGCATTCTGCCAATAGCCACAGTAATAATATTATTGTTCAAATATTGAAGTCTATCCTGTAATCTATTGGTAAAAGAAATATAAGCAATACTGTAAAAGTCTGGTTTTGGCTTGTTTTTCTATTCTTAGAGTTACTGTTCTGCCTCTCATTTCAGAAGGGGAACAATCTTTACCCATTTACCCCTGTACTCTTCATCTACTTAGATCTCAGAGGGTGACACCAGATTTAGAGTCAGTCTGTATTCATGTCGGTGTTTGAGGTCCTAACAAAATCTTAGCTGACACCTGATTTAGGGGGATCAACTTTTATTGTTTTGTTTGCTTGCCTTGCCGTTGGACTTTATTTATGTATGCTAGTCATTTTTTTTTCTTTACACACATGATGCGTGTGTGTGTGTGTGTGTGTGTGTGTGTGTGTGTGTGTGTGCGCGTGTCTCTCTCTCTCTCTCTCTATATATATATATATATATGCATGAATGAAGTAATATCTATTTTGTGTATGCTTTTGCATCCATTTCTGACTGGAAAGTCTGGCAGAATTTTTGCAGGGCATGCAAGGGTGGAAAAGTTGTGAGAGGAACAAAATCAGTGAGGATAGATGTGATGCCAGGTATGCAAAACATTGAATAGTGTCTTTTTTGTTATGTGTACAATAATTCATCATCGGATAGGTAAAATATTCTTGGTTAGATACATTTTCTTCTCTGAAACGTCATCTCTCTCCTTGTTTTTCCTTGTGGAATTTGAGAATAGCCCTGGTGGCACTGGATAAAACCTATCGAGGGCAGCACACCCATGGTCCAATTCATCAAGAACTGTTGTAATTTTTTTTCACCTCTTCAGAAGTCAAAAATGTCTTCAGCTAATAAGAAGAAATTAATTTTTAATTCTGTAGAAAGCTACTGAAGAGCTTCTTAAAAGAACATCAAGAGGGTTGACTTGTCCTTGTTCTACTTGGATGTTCCCTGGGAATCTATGGGATGGAGTTGTTTTGGAGGAAGGTTGATCTTTTCCTGGCCTGTCCCCAGCTATGTTGAAGGCTTGTGAGGAAAATAGTTTGTGTTATTCTGCAAACAAACTCCTCTCATTAGCGACTGGTAGCAAATGTATGATGGGTTGACTTTTTTCTACTTTATCTATGAATTGTGGTCTTTAGGCCACCTTCCAAAAAAAAAACCTGATTGATATAGTCCTTTCTTGTGGAATCAGTTTTGTTGTAATTTTACTAATTGAATAAGTGCACTTTGGAAGAAAATTTTAAGATGTCAGCCGAGCGGCCCAAACTTCTTGTTAGACGATTTGGGTGGACCTGTTTTTGGAAATATGATACAAAGAATATGTTCTCTTTTTTTATAAGTTTTGGAACGATACACAAATTAGACATGTTACACAGCTGAAACCTATTGCCGCGGCGTTGCAGCAACAAAGGCTAGCTGGTTTTATGAGTTTTTTTTTTTCTGTTGATCTGTCTGACGGGGTTAAGATTTATGTTGAGGGTGAACATTTAGTTGACTGTTCTATTTTGGGATTTGAAAACTGAGGCTGCCATCTTTTAGACATTTTTTTCCTTTATTCAGGTTTGCATCCACAGTTCTCTTTTGTGGGAAGATGATCACTAGAACCTTTGCCTAATTCACCAAACTTTTTTTAATTTATAGCTTCTTCTGGATGACTTCGGACCTACCTTAGTCAGTTGTGAACTGTGGGACATCTTCCTCACTTATTGTTTCGATAAGAATGGGCAGATTCTAGTAAGCATGTATTAGCTTTACGGAGATAAAATTTTATTAGGATAGGTTGGAGGATCATCTGTGCATGTTCAACCTATGAATTCAATGTACCAGCATATGAGGAGCGAAATCGGTTTATGCTGCCATAAAGGTTTGCCATGTATTTGGATAAGGGAATGCATAAGTGGTGAAGTATGTTTTTCATTTTTATTTTTTCAAGACGGGCTACATTTATGTCTGTAAGTAATGGATTTCTCACTGGGTTCGACCTTCTGACTTTGTGCCAGTAAAATGTGGTTTCACAAACCTAGATTGGACCTTATTTATGTGATCTTGAAAAGTATTGAGTGGCTGAGAAAAGGCCCACCTGTAGGTGCTAACATTTATTCTAATAAATGCGACCACAATTTTCGGTTTTACTTCCCAATATCTGTTGACATGTAAACTATTGTGATTAACGGAGGTACTACAACATTTTATTCCAATGAGATCTCCATTACACCCCGAAGCCCTGTGGTTTCTTGTATATTATCAATGGTGAAATTCATCTGGTCCCCTAGTTCTTAAGTGCTAACTCTGCCTCCTCCTAACATGTCTTTGGGATGGTCGTGTCCGTAAACATTGTATCAGAACTGGGTTTCTTTCATGCTCATTGAGCTCCCTCCCATTTGGCCTGAAGGCAATTTGATGTCACAGAGCTTGTCATACGACTCCCACTTAGATGGTTAGCAAAAGCTATTTCGTTCCATACCGGATTACCTGTTGTTCATGAGTGCTAGCTACCCTCCATAAAACGTTGGACATCCACTTCCTACCAATTAGTGTTTTTAATGGACATAATTTATGAAGTGATTGTTACTGTTTTCTTTTGGATTGCCTGTTTCTTATTTGTCATATGCTGATTTGTGCTAGGCTTATCTGTAATTTCAATAAGGATTGTTATGGTATGCCAACCCCATTTTGTTGTGCAGGGGTGGATAATGATGAAACTATAAGGATTAATAGAGGTGGTGGAGCTGATCCTGAGGGTGATATGCCTGGAGATCTTTATGTTACATTGAAGGCAAGCTTCTCCGCAATACTATTTTGTCTTGCATGAAGTTTTAAAATCCATATGCTAAAACAATTCTTCTGTCACAGGTTCATCAAGACCCTGTTTTCAGGAGAGAAGGCCGTGATATTCATGTTGATGCTGTTTTGAGCATCACTCAAGTAATTTTTTTCTCTGCATGTTTCTCATTATTCATTCATATATTAGGAGCATCATTACCGCAAACTTGATTATTGACTATTATTTTTTGCCTTATTTTGTTAATTTAATGTGCATCTGAAGTGACTTATAATTTTGCAAATAAATTTATCCTAGTTGCTTGATTTGCTCAGTTGATTGCTTTTGAACTGTTTTGTCATTGTCTATTTATGACTTTTGGTTGAGATGATTTTTTCGTTTGCCATCACTTTATGCCACCTACATTATAACTTTTGCAGGCAATCCTCGGTGGAAGCATTCAAGTTCCCACTCTTACAGGGGATGTTGTCCTTAAGGTTTCCTTGAAGATTTTTCTCATTAATTTCATTTAACATTTGTTTAGTATGTTGACAACCACACCGATTGCAATACTGGACATCTATTTCACGGACTGATCCATAAATTTTGACCCCCTTCATAGGTACGCCAAGGCACACAACCCGGTCAGAAGGTAGTTCTGAGAGGAAAAGGTGAGAACTAGACAAAAACCAAATGCCATCTAGAAGAACACAAAATAAAATGGTACATTTATATGAAATTTTGGTGCCCAAAGTATATGTTCCGATCCACGGTGTGTTTTATTCCAGGATGATGTTCTTGGGGAACATTTGTAAGGAAGGGTGTGACGCATGTTCTTTTGCTACTTTGCAGGGATAAAGACGAGGAACTCTGCATTCTACGGTGACCAGTATGTCCATTTTAATGTCAGCATTCCGACGTAAGTATCCCGAGGAAGCGATTACTTCATTTTTTTGTGTACCTATGATAGTTTGTTACACAGTATTACACGGTGAAAAAGGTTTTTTTTATTATTATAATGGTGAAAATTTTACGAGGAAGGACAAGCATTTTTAAAAGGGTGGCAGTTCCTTGAGATGGATTCATGTTAACGCAAACCTTCATCTATGTGCAGTAATTTGACACAGCGGCAACGGATGTTGATTGAAGAGTTTGCGAAAGAGGAGCAGCGTGAAGATTATAAGACTGCTGCAGCTGCGGGAGCATCAGGATAGCTGATACCGCGGTGACTCTGTATTAACTCCAGTGCTTCCGTTTGGAAGTTTTGTAGGAGGTAGTTGGTCGTTGTGCCACCCATAGTGCACGCTATGTATTCTTTGAAGAACATTCGACACAATAATACTTGGTAGGGCAACATCAGCAAATTCCTAGATAGAGAGTTTACGGGACATGTATATAACGATTCATCACAATGGTTGTTGTCTAGGTGGGAAGAATGCCCTTGACCTTTTCCTGATACGTGTCGAGGAAGTCGGTTTTTTAAGTATTTGGCCATGATGGTGTTTCTGTTCTGGTTGGCTTTTTTGGACTTTTACTCGGTTGCTTCAGGTGTCTTGGCATTTCAAGAGTTGCATTTCTGGTTACGCACGAGGAACCTGACAAGAGGTCTGTCCTGAGAAGGCTCCTATAATGGTATACTAGCTAAAGAAGAACAGTTCTGTTTCATGGTGTAATTAGTTTACCCTTATTTAATTTATAGACTGTTAATAATTAATCCTCTGAGTGTGGAGGAAGAATTGCGTCACTGGTGGATGTGAAGGTGCGTGTGTTTGTATGATCGAGGGTATCATTCGCGAGTCGTTTCATGTTGGCCTGTTTCTGGAGGAACAACGTAAGATACGTTGAAGGTGCATGCTTGCCATCATGCTTGCCTATAGTAAGCAACCTGACTTTTTTTTTCTCCGCCTGTTCAAGGTTTTCCATCTATCGCCCATACTGAATCCAGCGCACACATGATGGTGTTAGATGTCTAGGAACAGAGCGGCGGTTTACATTTAGTAGTTTCACAGTATTGAAGGACGAAGTTGTTGGGAGAGTCGTGAACAGAAGTACGGACCATCTCTTTACGTTGCAAGCAAGCGAAGGCCAACCCAGGTTTGCCCGTACCAACTTCTACAGAGACAGCGGTGAAAGAAGATTCCCAAAGGGCTCATCTGCATAGGGAGCTCTCTCCTGTATCAGAAGTGGGCGTCCAAGTCTGTGGACACCTCTCTCCCTTCGCAGGGGGAGGGCGTGGGTTCAACCCCCACCATCAGCAAGGGGTGGGGATTTCCCACTTGGGGCGCCCCTCCCCGTGTACGGAAGTGCCTACGAGAGGCGCTGGAGATGGTAAAGAGATAAGGTCTATCACTGATGGACTTGTATTGATTCGATGAAATTTTAAGCACTGTGGAAATAAGTTGGGGGATTCTTTTAGTCATGCAATGCATCTCCAGAGATCGAGGATGGGGAGGAGAAGGGAGAGAGATGAGGTTAAAGTCCCATGCGTCTGTCCAAGTGGACGACTGGCGGTTCAGAGGACATGTACTCGGTCTCCGCCTGTAAAGAGCTACCTGCGGTCGATGAATAATACATTACACCCCTCCGTATACTGCCGTCAACAAGGTCGACGCACTGCCGCTGTAAATAAGAGCGATCTTCTGTGTTCCAGCACTTCAGTTTTCCCCCTTTGTTGGTAATGGTGGGCCTGGGGGGCACCCGAGGGCTGCATTCACTGCTGCATCTGCCCATCTAATGGCCATCCTCTTTTTCCCATCGCGTACTAAATTCTGCAGCAGTGAAAGGAGCACCTGCTGCATCGAGGTCGGTGGGGATGGTGCTGTGTGTGCATGTGGGGACTACTGACCTGACCTCTCTTGTCTCTCGTCTCTGAAAGGCGCCACAAGCCCGCTGTAAATGAGATGTCAGTTGTGGTCGGCGGGGAAGCTCACTCCCCCGAGCACCAACCGCACGCACCGCCTCTTCCTCGCCCCCCCCTCCCCCCACGCCCTTATGACCGTCTCGCTACCGACTCAGCTCTGCTGCAGCAGCGGCGGCGGCCATGTCTCCCCAGTGACGTACATGCATGGCCAGATGGGCGGGTGCTGCAACTGGAAGAGGTCTCTTCGGTGAAGGAAGGGAGGTGCCAAAAGTGTGGGGAACTAGGTGGTCTCTCTTTGCCGGTTGCCACCAGGCCCACCACGAGTGCCAAAAACAATGCATATAGAAATTGTTGAAGTACGGAACATAAATTTGGTACGCCAGACTCTAGAAATAATGAAATTAAATTCGATGTTCCTGAACATACCCATTTCATATGAACGTAGCAGCACCTCGGAGTAACAACTTTGTGAGAATGTAGTGACGTAATGGTCAATTAGTAGAACTGCCCATACCCAAGCGATCGAACCGATTGAACAATAGAGTTGGCCCGAGTAGAGACGTCGGTGGCACCTTGGATCACCCGAAAGACTTAAAAGATTAGGTTGTCAATAGGTCGGATTGACTCGACAGGTTCATAGATCTGACCCGATTTTGAGTCGGGTCGTTAAATCTTCTTCGATCTGTGGATTTTTAGTCGGGTCTAAAAGTTCGGACCGACTTAACTCGCGGGTCATACTTGGACTTTTAGTTCGGCCCACGGGTCAATCCGGTCCGTTCTTTTTCTTATTCTCACTTCAAATTTTAAAAATTATTTAATTAAAATTATGTTATTTTACTTACTTAAAAATTTTAAAACTCTCTTCTCGTACAAATTATGTAATTAATATTAAATTTTTAATTAATTTAATAAAATTATAAATTTTATATTATTAAATATATTCATTATTATTATTATTATTTTATTTAGTTGTCGGGTCAAGTCGGATCTTAGTCGAACTTTGTATTTTTTAAATAATGTCGAATTTGATCTGATCTGACTTGATATAAATCGGACTCGGGTCGAATTCAAACTTTAATGTTGACAAGTCAAATTTAGACTGAGTCGATCTAAATTCAATTCATACCCGATCTATTGACAACCCTTAACTTGGACGCTAGGCCGACGAGAAAGATCACATTATGCGCGCTTTGACGAAAGCATCTAATACTACTGCACACACGGGAAGAGATTGTACGGATCGAGTTGGAAGCACAAGAAAAAAAACTAAAAAGAAGATCCGAAGGTACCAAGTAGCGCAAGTCCACCGCACCACCGTTTTTGCGTGACGAGAAACCCATGACGTTCCACTGTTGTACGAGCCACGTCATCTATGGGCCAACTGGCCAATCGATGTTGTGCTGTCATCTGTCCACGCCTCTGCTCTGCATGGTCGTTCCTCCCCCCCCCCCCCCCCGAGTCAGGTAATTATTCGATTATTCCGAGTCGACTCAGATCCACATCTGCCGTCGCCACCTTCTTCACCACCTACCTCCCGAAATCAGACACTTCGAGACGTAAAGAGTCGCTGTTAACTTCTAAAGTTTTTTTTTTTAAAGGACAGGATGCAGAAGAGATATTAGTTTAAATCACCGAGGTATAGGGCGGTTATAAACTGTATAAGTACTGGTAGATTTATAGACCGGAAATATGTAGACTCTGTTTATTATTTATACATGTGATCAGGGAAACCCAAAAATGTATGAACCCGACAGGTTTCGAACTCAACCCGTCTCAAAAGTGATTTTAAATTTTTTAATTAAAAATATTAAAAAAGAAACCCAAAAATACATGAACCCGACGGGTTTCGAACTCAACCCGCCCCAAAATAAGAGGAATCACTTAACCAAATTATCTATGAAATGTTACATATTGAAAATAAAATATATTATATATACCCGTCCCAAAATAAGAGGAATCACTTAACCAACTTATCTATGGAACGTTTCATATTTAAAATAAAATATATTATATATAAAGTGTTTCGATTGCGTCTTACAGACTGAGACAAGGAATCACTTAACCAACTTATCTATAAAACATTACATATTTAAAATAAAATATATTATATATAAAACGACTCGGTTGTATCTCACAGATCGATCGTCCCGATCTATGGTTGAGACAGGAGGAGACGGGCGATTCAACCCGTCCCATCTCAATTTATAAAATCTTACATGTGACCACCTGATCATAAAATATTTAGATGAATGGGTAATTGACTCGGGTTCTTCATCTTTGTTCAACTCGCTTAATCGTGAGTGTCTCGTGGGCCTAAAAGAAAACTCATCTTTCTTGAACCCTAATAAAGATGGCAAATAGACCTTGATTTCAAGAGTAGATTTACAAAAAAAAATTATCACAACTTCATATGGCTAATGATACCCATAGCTAATAAGATCCGATCCCATTAATGACACCTCTACCAAACCGATTGGCTTGTCATGGTTGAGACTTGAGACCCGGACAAAACAGCCTCTCTAATTCTAGTCCGGCCTCTTTCCTCCGCGGCCCCAGCAATTTATTAGAATCCAATTAAAGTCCATTGATGAATGACCAGATCCAAGTAGGATCCGGGGGGTGGGTGGGGGCGTCTGACTTAAAGACTTTTAAATGAGGTGGTGGGCTCTGATCGTCTATATATGTCCTTCCTTTTGTTATTTATGAAGAAGGGGTCCGAGGTCATCTGAAGTAAAGTTCGTCGACTCGGTGATCAGTATCAGATCGGGATCGCTTTGATCCGATATGATATGTCCGAGTCGCATGAGACTCGAGTCGGCTCAGTCGTCTCCCGTCTCACCCAGTAGATCTTTCTTCTCCCATCCTGATGCTCTCCCAACCCGACGGCGGTTTCTTCTCTCACCCCGGCACCCCCGCCCCATCCCTGACAGTCTCCCGCCACGGCGGGCAACGTCCCTTTTGGCCGGATCATTGTCGCCACCGCCGGATCTCGTCTTCCACCGTTAGGTCTCGTCTACCACCGCCGGATCCTCGCCGTCACCGTTCGATCCTCGCCGGAGCACGCTTAGAAGGTCGCATAGAAACGTAGAGAGAGAGGGAGGAGTGACTCGGTCCGATTCGACCGGATCATGTCTCGAATTTTTGTGGATCCGAGTAGATCCATCCCAACTCAGACCGAGTCCACGAACCATGATCCGAAGGCCATTGCTCCGCTGAGACCAACCAATTAGAAGAAGAGCTAACCACTTCTTCTACTTCGTTACCCCAACGACGTCCTCAAATTAATCGTCCTCACCGGGGGATCTTTGACAACGGAACAGGGGTGAAATAAAGGGTGAATAAGTAAAAATATAGTTCGATAAGATGGATAGATTTTTTCATCCCTAAATTAGATTTTCTTAAAATAATTCATTCTAACTATAAAATATAATGAATTATTTCACCTTAACTCTGGGGAGTTTCAAAATAAAAAAGTAAAAAAAAAACAGGAATAAACGTGCCTGGGTTTAAGTTAACCCAAGTTTCTCTATTGCGAAAGAGGGCCTCAGATAACACAACATCTCAACGTCACCGCGCATCCGCACTAACACAAGATTTAACGCGACCCAAGACCAAAGAAAACGAAACCAAACCAATGATCAAATATTCTAACTTTGCACATATAAAAGAGGAGGA
The DNA here is from genome assembly GCA_022559845.1 of Amorphophallus konjac. Taxonomy (NCBI): domain Eukaryota; kingdom Viridiplantae; phylum Streptophyta; class Magnoliopsida; order Alismatales; family Araceae; genus Amorphophallus; species Amorphophallus konjac. The sequence goes on from CM040128.1 coordinate 223,674, forward strand.
GGAGGAGGAGGAGGAGGAGGAGGAGTAGCAGCAGCAGTAGTAGTCTTCGTTAGTGGAGCTTAATCCACACGCCATTGCTGGGCACCCCCGCGTGCACCACGAAGAGCAGGTAGTAACCCGGCGGCGCGAGGCGGGACGTGGGCGGCGCGGCCGACGTCGCCCGGTACACGGACGCCGCCCCCGCCGGTTCCACTTTCCCCACCGCCAGCACCACCATGCGCTGGTTCATCGCCAGGGCGTGCGTGGTGAACGACGGCGACAGGAGCGCCACCGACACGCCACCCTGCGGCCGGAACTCGCCAACCTTGAATGTTACCGCCAGCGGCTGCCCGTACGCCACGGCATCCCCCGGAGAGACGCCCACCACTCCCGGCCGGCGTGCGTCCAGGGACGGGTCCAGGTACGGCGGGTGGAACGCCTCCAGCCGCAGCTCCGTCGGGAACTCCACCCCGGTGAACTTGTAGTTGATGTGCGGGTTGCTGCCGCCGACCAGCACCCGGCCGTAGGTGTCCACCACCGCCGACGAGTGGTACATCCGGGGGATCGCCGACCGGTTCAAGACGGTGAATCGCTGGCCGGGGAGGCCGTACGGGCGGTAGAGAACGGGGATGGTGACGGGGTCCCTGCCCAGCTCCCACCCGGCCGTCCCCCTCGCGGCGCCGTTGATGATGAGGACGTCGCCGGTGGGGAGCAGTAGCATGTCGCCCATGACGCGAGCCATGGGCATCGTCTCCATCCGCCACGCCGCCTCCGGGTCGGTCACTGTGAGCCGCCCGCAGGTCCTGAGGGCGGGGAGGAACGTCCCGTTCAGGGCGCGCTCATAGGAACCCCGCGGCGCGCCGCCGCAGATGAGCACCTCCGCGTCGACGCTGTCCGAGCCGTCGGTGGGCAGCTGGAGTGGCAGCAGCACGGACGAACCGGAGCTCGGGTAGTTCCGGGGCTCGTCGCCGGGGATCGGCGGGAAGGTACGGACGACCCGGTTCTTGGCGTAATCGAAGAGGACCGCGCGGGTGTTGGCGAAGACGAAGAGGTTGCCGTCGGGCAAGAGATGCACGAAGGGGTAGAGGTTGTTCTCTGCCTCCACGTCGCGCGTCTCCTTCAAGAACAACAACCCCCGCGGGTAGGGCGCTTCGCCTGAAGTGAGAGGGGAGAATGGGAGAGAAGCTTGGCCGGTTTCCCTGGGGAAGAACTCGTAGTTGTACTGCTTCCGGCCCCCGACGATGATGACGCGCCCGTCGGGAAGGATCTGGTTGGTGGCGTACCAGCGGCGCACAGCGAGGTAGCCCGTGCTCTCGACCCAGTCGCAGGAGGATGAGCCGGTACTGCCGGCGCCGTCGTCAAGGGGGGACTGGCAGGGTGCGAGGGTGCGGACGACGCGGTCGCCATCGTTGTAGCCGCCGGACTGGAGGAGGGTGCCGTCGGGGAGGACGGAGCCGGAGGAGCACCAGGTGTCGGTCAGGACGGTGAGGGGGAGGACGGCGTTGGAGCGGAGGTCGTAGAGGAGGGAGTGGGCGGTGCAGTCGACCTTGAGGGCGGTGTCGAGGGGGTCGTGGCGGCAGCGGCCGAGGGGGAGGGACAGGTTGGAGGGGCCGAAGTCGGTGCGGTCGAACATGACCACCCTGTCGTTGCGCAACAGCTGCATGTGCATGGCGGAGAGGCCCGTGCTCTCCCGGAGGAGCCGCCAGTCGCCGCCGCCCACCACCTGAGAGAAACATGACTGGGTAAAGACGAGGGGGAGGAGGAGGAGGACGACGACGAGGACGAAAGCCATGTTCTTGGCTATGGGGATTAATGGGGCCGGGACCTCGGTTTCCTTATGAACTGTTCTTGATGGCGGGGGTGGGTCTTCCTCAGCTCAAACTTACTGGGGGGGGGGGGGGGGTTGTGTTGGAGCGGGGTCGGGAGAAGTGATCTTTTGCGCTGCTTGGTATTCTTGGTGAGTGGTAGGAGTAGTCTTGGACTCCTGTATGAGAAGATTCCGAGTTTTTTTTGGTTAATATCAATTTTACTATAACATAATGTATTAGGGATAATTACATTTATACCTCTATAATCCTAGATATGCTATGCTATACTAATATATTCTCCATATTAAAATGCATGTACCCATATGTGAAGGTTTAAATAATATTTAAAAAGAATACACCTCTAATGCAACTGTACGAACTTACAAAGCAAATGTTGCTCAATTAAGTGTTCTCTGCAGCTCGAATGAAGATTAATTGTAGGGATAATTTTGACACTACGTTGACATAAGAAAGTTAGGAGGGAGAAATTCGTCAGATTCACTGTAGTCTATTATCAAATCGGTTCATAGTCTAGGAACGACGCCAACCAAAACTCACTTGAGACTAGCCAAGCCCATAGTGCACACTCCGCGTATACGCGCACTCTACATGTCTCAAGGCCCTCAATCGGGTAGTTGTTATCACCACAAATCACAATCGCGGAGGTTATCCCAACAAGTGTCAGGTCTCCACCCATATAGCCGAGGTACTCGCCATGACGTTGTCTTTTCAACTCCAAGAGAGTGGACGAGGGGATAACTGGTGATCCTATGATCGGGTAGCTCATTACTGCACTAATCACGACTCCGCTTAGTCAGGAAACAGATACGCTTAAGGTAAATTATATAAATAAGACCCCGGACAGATGACCAGAGGTATGCAAACTCGTCTACAGTGAATCCACAAGTTCAAGAATGCTTATTCTCTCCCCAAAGCACTCTTCCTCTCATCTGAGCACTACTCTCCATGATCTCCATATCTTTCTCCCTTACCCGAGTATCTTGCTGACTTAAGCAACACAAGGTTATCCTCTGGGATCTCACCTAGGACTCCTTCTAATATGTTTGTGTTGTTGTTGCAGGTTTCTTTCTTCGGGACGATTGATCTCTCTCCTATTCAAGAAATCATAAAAGTGTAGTACGAGACTCGAGATACCATATTTCAGCCTCTACATTTTTACAAAATTTGTCACCGTCTGTGGGAAGAGAGCAAAAAGTCAAGGCTCCCCGTGAAACCTACCGCAATGTGAACAACCGCCGGGAGGCTTTGGGCTCCCGACCAGGGTCTCCTAATGACTCAGCCCACTCGCACTCGTCTCGGGCACTACCTCCTCAGCCCCGGGCGAATCATGCCACGGTAGAGTTGGCGAAGATGTGCCGACAACTTTAGATCTTGACGTAGGCTTAATTGTCAAGGCCTCCTGAATCGCTAGGCAAAGCAGGACCGTGTCCTAACGGCTCCTCACCCCAACGGTGGGGCTCCAACGGTGGCTGACTCATGGTGCGAGCATGAGGTATCCATGGCGTCCACCAGCCATATCTCTCGTTCGTGCGACCAGTCCTCTCGGCGCCTCGCTAGCTAGCTCCGCTCTAACCCGGAGATGACACAGTGGCTAAGGCGCTATGAGGAGCTCGAGCGTGAACTAGAGGGGAAGGTCTGCTACCTGGACGATATCCTCCAAGCGGCACGGACGAAGGGGCTACTCGACGCCGATGTCAACTTCCACGCTCCCTTCTCCCAAGAAATTTTGGAGACAGCTATCCCTCCGAAGTTCCAACTACCGGCGTTCACTCCTTACGGCGGCACCACCAATCTTGTCGACCATTTGCACAACTTAGAGTCCAACTTGATTTTCCATTGGGCCTAGGACGATGTCAAATGTCTAGCATTCACCACCACGCTGTGAGAGAATGCTCGGGTGTGATTAGAGTCTCTCCCTGCTGGATCGATTACCTCCTTCCAACAGGTAAAGAGGATGTACAAAGAGAACTTCCTTAGTTGCAAGAAGGAGGCTAGAACCGCAGTCAACCTCCTTGTCATCAAGTAGGGTCACGAGGAACTCTTGTGGGACTTCATTGCCCGCGTCTGTAAGAAGGCTCTTTGCATCTCTCACCTCAATGTCAGCATCGCCACCATCACACTGATGCAAGACACCCGACATGCCATCCTTCGATGAACGCTAGGTGTAATGCCCCGGGTTTTTCGGATCCTCGTTCGTGGGTCCCGGATCTGGTTTCTCGGAGCGTCTGACTCCGTTGTGTCCGAAATTTCGTTTCGGACATCTTTCGTGTTCGGATCGGCGCGATCCGGAGTCGTTTCGGAGGCCCGGAGGCGTTCCACGACTTTTTCCGCGTGTGTTTTCTGATTCCCGGCGTGGGTTTCGGCTTTCCCTTCGGAACCTCGTTGCGGGTGAACCGGGCCGTTCACCTAGGCGAGTGTGGTACCGTTGCGATCGGTGCGTTCCGAGGATCGCGAGGGTGTGATTTTCTATTTTTGGGATTTTTCCGATTTTCCGGATTTTCCTATATATATACCCCCCACCCTCTCTCTTCCTCTCATTTCTCACTCTCACCCTCTCTCTCTTCTCCCACTCTCTCCTCTCACTCTCTCCTCTCCGGCGGCCGACGGACCGAGGCGGGGGCGAGGCGGGGCGATGCGGGCGAGGAGGACGGTGAGGATGGGTCGAGGATCGAGGCTCGAGGGCGCGATGAAGCTCGGCCGTGAGTTCGTGGAGCGGCGAGGCTTCAACGGCGTTTTCTTCGTGGATCGGCATCCACGGTGCACGAAATCTTCGGTGGAGGTAGGGTGATGGACCCCCAGCTCGTGCGCTTCAATTCCCGTGAGTTTGGTAGGCCGTGGTGAGCCGAGCGGGTCGTTTGGGGCGTTTTGGGGAAAATCATGTTTTGGGGGAGTGATCGCCCGATCTAGCGTTTCGTGACGTTTTAGGCCGATCCGAGGCCGTAGATGCATGCTAGGGGTTATTTGGGGGCTTCCCCTAGGTTTTCCCCCTCATCCGTGGATGTTTGGGGGCGTGACGTGGATCTTTGGGGTTTTCCCGCCGTTCCCGATTTTCCGAAATGGTCGCGGTCCACCAGAAACCGCTACCATCTGGTCGCGGTCTTGGGAGAACCGCGTTCATCCTTCGTGTTTTGGTCGAGGAGGCCTTCGAGCGTCGCGGTCGTGCGATAGACCGCTTTGGTCTAGTCGCGGTCATGGGATGACCGCTACTATCTGGTCGCGGTCCTCGGGCGACCGCTACCAGCGGGGTTGCGCGTGGCTAGTTGCGGTCGTGAGGTGACCGTGACAGCATGGTCGCTGTCTCCGGTCGACCGCTACCATCTGGTCGCGGTCCCCGGTCGACCACTATCTGGTCGCGGTCACTAGGTGACCACTACCACGTTCTGGTTCCTGTTTGCGCTGTTTTGACCTCCGGTCAACCCGGTTGTGACCCAGTGATTGACTTTAGGTCTCGTGAGTGTCTCGGACACCCCGTGGAGTTCCGTGATCGTGTCTTTGGGTGTCCAGAGGTTGTCCCACTTACCTCGTTTTGCGTGTCATGAGCTTAAGGGTCCGGATGACCTTTTAGCGCTCCGATTGTGTTGTTTTGGTCTTCGGTCGACCCGGTTGTGACCCAGTGGTCGACCTCCAGCCTTGTGAGTATCCCGGACACCCCATGGGTTCTGTGTCTGTGTTTTTTGGGTGTCGGGAGGGACCGTGTTTCCTCGATTAGCGTGCCCATAGGTGTGGTGGGTCCGGGTGACCCCACGTGTTCCGGGCTCTCGTGTTACGCTCGATCGAGTTACCGTGTACCGGTGTGCGTGCTGTGGGGTCTCCCCCGCATGTCGTAGGTTTCCTTTGGAAGGCGATTCCCATGTGGGCCATGTGCTTGGCCTTGGACTCCGAGTCCAGTTATCCGGCCTGGGGATGGAGGTTTCCCGCTTGCTACAAGATGGGAAATCGTCGTGGTGGCTTGTGTGCTGCCCTGGGAATCGTGCTTCTGTGTTTTCCGTGTGGGTGGCCTTGGTCCCTTGCGTTCCCTTCCCGAGGGAGTGGTCTTGGCGACTCGTGAGTTGTCTGGGTATTCGTGATATCGTGGTTTTGGACCTAGAGATTGGGCTAGATCGACGGCCTTGTGCTGTTGCGTGCAACGGTCTTGACCCCGAGTCTTGTGACTCAAGGACCGTTGACTGTAGTGTATCTAGAGGACTGTCCAGAGTCCAGTGGCTTAGCGCCACTTGAGTTTTCTCGACTCTAGCGCACGGTGCGTGCGTGGCCGTGGACTGTAAGTCCCGTTTCTTCTCCGACTGTGGTCACCGTGTGACGGGGCCGGTACGTGGGGTGGTCCCCGTACGTCGTCGGATTCGGACGTTGTTTTCCGTTGAGTTGAGAGTCTACTCCTTCAGTGACCCTCCACTAGTCGTAGCCTACCAGTACGCGTGTGCTGGTCCCACCAGGGAGTGGTGTACGGGCTTACCCTGAGGACGGTGTTAGACTGGTTACCGTCGGGCCCCTCGTCGCATCAGAGTCCAGTGCCAGGGGAAAACCAGTCAGAGGGCCAGACCTAGGACACGTGGTCTGTGTGTGCACACGTGGTTGGGGACAGTGGACGCACGTCGACGGGCGTGACCCCAGCTAGTCACTTGTTTGTGGTTACTTGTACGGTGTTCGCGCCTCGGGTAGGACCTACCACGTCAGGCGGTTCACCTGCGGTGCGGTGTAAGACGTCAGGGGACGCTACCGACTGTGCTCCTAGTGGGTGGTACTCCTGTCGAGTACGGAGTGACAGACTGTCAGTCTCTGTGTCTTTGACCTTCGGGTTTTCGGTCGTGTTGACCGTTGAGTTTCGGTTGGTTCACCGTGACGCGTGTGTTGATTTTCGCGTCATGAGATTAGTGCTAGTGGCTTTACCGAGGTTGCACCTTGGACAGCGTGTCCAGGTTGGCTGTCCGGGGGACAGGCCTCTACGGCGTGGTTGCCATGTGTTTTTACTTCGGTAGGTGGTACTAGCGTGGTTCGGTAGCTTCGACGGCGTGATCGAGGTCTGCCTTCTGGCAGTAGGAGTAGCTGTAGTGCCGAGTTTTTGACCGGCCACCGGTTTGCTGTTCCTGCTGTAGTTGTAGCTCTCCTTTCCGCTACCGCCGTTGTTTCCGGTTGGGGTTCCGCGGGATCCCTGCTGAGTCTCTGTTTTGGAGACTCATTCCCTGCTTTTCAGGTGTAGCGGTTCTTCCTCGCGGTTCGAGGGTGCGGGGCGGAGGTTCTCAGTTGCCAGCTTGCCGGGCCGAGTGTTCACTTGGCATGTGGTACGTTTTACTACTTTAGACTGTACTTTCTGTTAGACTGGACTCTGTTGTAGCTGTAGTTGTTTATTTATTTCTGTTAATTGTTGGCTTGTCCTGCTTTATTTCCTATTTCTTTGTGCCTCCACACTCCTTTTAGCCCTTCCGAGCCCTCCCGGCTCGCGGGCGGCGGTTCGAGTCTCGGATTATCGGGCATTCCCGGTAATCAGATTCTCGGGTCGTTACAGCTGGTATCAGAGCGGTGGTTGTGGACGTACATAGGAATTCAAAATATTACAGTGATCAGAGTCCGTAAGGTCCAGTACAGTCGGCAGCTGGCTTAGGGTTTTGTGTTCACTTTCCGCCTTATTTCTCGCTTGAGAGCTTGAGTGCGCTGTGCGGCGCTGTGAAGGTGGTTGCTGTCCGCGGCTTTCGTGCCAGCATGGGGTCTAAGGATCGAGGTCGAGAGCCTTCTCCCTCATCGGGGTGGCCCTGGTTGTGCTGCGTTGGGCAGAGGTTGCTGGCAGGCGTGAGTTCGCGGTGCTGCGTTCGAGGAACCTGCAGCATGGTCAGGTGGCTGGAGAGGATTTTTCGTGGTTAAGAGGCCGTGAGCGTGCTCTGAGGGAGCTGCTGTCGATTTTGACCACTCCAGCTTGAGGTTTATCCAGCCCCTGAGGTGTTCAGGTCGTGGTTTAAGGCGGCAGAGCGGGTGTTCTGATCGAGAAGTGTGCTCCGGTGAGTGGAATGTCTTCTCGGTGAGCGGCTGTTTCGTCGAGCCTGATGTCCTTGTCTTGCTATGTGGCGTCAGAAATGACGTGTCGGTCCCGATTATTTTATGGATTTCGAGGCAGGATTGGGCTGTGGTGTCCTAGTAAGTCTTGCTCTTGCGCTCTTGTGTGCGTATGAGGTGTGTTTGCCCTGGAGTTGGTTTGAGATGTGAAGGCTCCGCGGCGAGTTCGGGACTCGAGGATGAGCATCGGCGGTTGTTGTTATGGCTCGTGTTGCGGCTCTTGGCATGCCGTGTTGCAGTTCGAGGAATTGCAGCGGTGATGCATCGAGAGATGCTGTGATTGTGGTCCGACGTGACACTCGCCGAGTGTGTCGGAGGCACTAACCTGATGGAAGCGATGGTTCTCCATGGTGCTGGATGGTGCTGTTTCCTGCGTGCGCGAGGTTCGAGGTCAGGTCGAGCGTGGAGTTCTTCCGTTGGTCGAAAGTGCGTTGGTTTCTCCTTTGGTTGGAGAGATTGCGTTCGGCTAAGGATCGTCGTCTTGCATTGTGTGTTCGGATTGGTTGGCCTTGTGTGTCATGAAGTCTGCGCGAGACGTGCTCCTTGTCTTAGCAAGGTGGTTGCCTGTGAGAAGTTGTGCCCATTCCCTTGTCGTGTGAGGGCGTGTTGGCGCTTTTCCGGAAGGACGAGTGCTGGTTGGGCGGTGTTTGCCTTCTCGGCTGTGCGCGCGTGGATCAGAGTGCGCAACGGAAGCGTGGTGGGCTTGTGACCCATTGGTTCAGGATCGTAGCGTTGGTTGCTACGGGCGGATTCCTGAGTTTGCGTTGAGCATCGGGGGATTGGTTCCTCGGTGTGAAACGTGTTGTTGCCGTGCCGTTGCTCGAGGTATTATGGTTGTTGGCACTGGCAGGATGGAGTGTTGGGGAAAAGTGCTGACTAGTGCGCCGCATGAGTACCCTGTTCCTGTGTTGGAAGCCGTGTCAGGCGTCGGTGTTGGACCTGGATGAGGTTGTTGAGGATGTCGCCTGACGGAGGTTGAGGACGTGTTGGTCAGAGTCGGTGGCTTGGTGTCTGACTTGTGTTCCCAATCGTGTCCTCGGTTGAGATCGTGCTTTGAGGATGTGGTCTCTGGCAGACTATGGGTCCCGGTTGGCGGCTGTGAGTGGCTGGTGAGCCTAACCGTGTGACCGACCACAGCAGTGTCTGTTGGTTCTACGGTCTTGTCGGATTGTGACGGTGAGATGTTTATTGCTTAGGGACCCGTGAGCTCTGTTCAGGTGGTGTCCCGTGGCTCTGTGGTAAGGGCGGAATTGGTATTGGCGGGTGTCCACTTGCATTGATCGAAGGATTTGATGAGACCAGATTGAAGAGTGATGCTTGCGGGCGGAGGCCTTTTTGTGAGGTTGGCATCGAAGGATGGTCCTTGATAGGACGTTGGTGTCGCAATGGTTATCCCTGGTTTGGTGACCAGCATGGGATGGTTCTCCTGTAAGTCTGAGTCTATTGAGGTGATGATTGAAGACACCAGGATCCGTCATTTGGTTTCGTCATGCTCCCCGAGAGGGTCGAGTTAGAGCGATGTTCGAGCTCGGATGCGGTGTCCGAGAGGAGTGCAGCTCGAGATGCGGCATCAGTCTGTGTGTGAGTCGACGGATGGCTTGCCGAGGTTTGGAATGTTTCCTTTGGACCCGGTCGAGGACCAGGAAAGAAGGAAGAAGCTGAGCAAGTGGAGGTTTCCCGTTGACGAGCAGTTGGTGACCAGTGGATGGTCTTTGCAGAGACAGAAGATGCTGGCTGTTGGGGCTCGAGCGTGGCGAGAGCCGTGTGCCAGCGAGACCTTTGGTGGTCGTTTCTGTGATGTGCCTTTCCGGATGGGATCTGGACTTTGTCGAAGTTTGTCTTCTGACAAGAGTTGGCACAGTGTTATGTCCGGCTTTCGGCTTGCCATGTGTGAGGTGTTTCTTGGTGCTGAGCCGATGTTCTGGTTGCAGTCTGTCGAGATGGCTGCGTGAGCTGGTGGAGGCTCTGTTTTGGTTGCTCCCTTGAGGAGGGTGTGCGACCTGTCAGCTGGCTGCGAAGCTGATGTGCGATTTGTCTGCCGACCATTGGATGAATCGATAGCTGTTGCTCGTGTCGAGGGTTGTGTTTCCGCGGCGAGCGAGATTGTGGCTGCGGTGCCATGTTGGTTCTCGCGTTGTCTGAGGTGATGTCGGACTGTGTCCTTTGGTATATGCCCGCTCTGTTGGCCAGTGTGCTCGGCGCGAGGAGCGAGATGTTGCTTGTGATTGTAAGTCTGGCTGTGTCCCTCAGGGCCGGTGTTTTCATGAGAATCGAGATTTTCTGTGCTGGGGCTCTGACAGCGTTTTCCGTTGGTTCGGTGTTCTTCCCCTATGACTTCGTGCTTGGTCTTGAATTTCGAGGACGAAATTCCTTTAAGGGGGGAGGGCTGTAATGCCCCGAGTTTTTTGGATCCTCGTTCGTGGGTCCCGGATCTGATTTCTCGGAGCGTCCGACTCCGTTGTGTCTGAAATTTCGTTTCGGACATCTTTCGTGTTCGGATCGGCGCGATCCGGAGTCGTTTCGGAGGCCCGGAGGCGTTCCGCGACTTTTTCCGCGTGTGTTTTCTGATTCCCGGCGTGGGTTTCGGCTTTCCTTTCGGAACCTCGTTGCGGGTGAACCGGGCCGTTCACCTAGGCGAGTGTGGTACCGTTGCGATCGGTGCGTTCCGAGGATCGCGAGGGTGTGATTTTCTATTTTCAGGATTTTTCCGATTTTCCAGATTTTCCTATATATATACCCCCCACCCTCTCTCTTCCTCTCATTTCTCACTCTCACCCTCTCTCTCTTCTCCCACTCTCTCCTCTCACTCTCTCCTCTCTGGCGGCCAACGGACCGAGGCGGGGGCGAGGCGGGGCGATGCGGGCGAGGAGGACGACGAGGATGGGTCGAGGATCGAGGCTCGAGGGCGCGGTGAAGCTCGGTCGTGAGTTCGTGGAGCGGCGAGGCCTGAACGGCGTTTTCTTCGTGGATCGGCATCCACGGTGCACGAAATCTTAGGTGGAGGTAGGGTGATGGACCCCCAGCTCGTGCGCTTCAATTCCCGTGAGTTTGGTAGGCCGTGGTGATCCGAGGGGGTCGTTTGGGGCGTTTTGGGGAAAATCATGTTTTGGGGGAGTGATCGCCCGATCTAGCGTTTCGTGACGTTTTAGGCCGATCCGAGGCCGTAGATGCATGCTAGGGGTTATTTGGGGGCTTCCCCAATGTTTTCTCCCTCATCTGTGGATGTTTGGGGGCGTGGCGTGGATCTTTGGGGTTTTCCCGCCGTTCCCGATTTTCCGAAATGGTCGCGGTCCACCAGAAACCGCTACCATCTGGTCGCGGTCTTGGGAGAACCGCGTTCATCCTTCGTGTTTTGGTCGAGGAGGCCTTCGAGCGTCGCGGTCGTGCGATAGACCGCTTTGGTCTAGTCGCGGTCATGGGATGACCGCTACTATCTGGTCGCGGTCCTCGGGCGACCGCTACCAGCGGGGTTGCGCGTGGCTAGTTGCGGTCGTGAGGTGACCGTGACAGCATGGTCGCGGTCTCCGGTCGACCGCTACCATCTGGTCGCGGTCCCCGGTCGACCACTATCTGGTCGCGGTCACCAGGTGACCACTACCACGTTCTGGTTCCTGTTTGCACTGTTTTGACCTCCGGTCAACCCAGTTGTGACCCAGTGATTGACTTTAGGTCTCGTGAGTGTCTCGGACACCCCGTGGAGTTCCGTGACCGTGTCTTTGGGTGTCCAGAGGTTGTCCCACTTACCTCGTTTTGCGTGTCATGAGCTTAAGGGTCCGGGTGACCTTTTAGCGCTTCGATTGTGTTGTTTTGGTCTCCGGTCGACCCGGTTGTGACCCAGTGGTCGACCTCCGGCCTTGTGAGTATCCCGGACACCCCATGGGTTCTGTGTCTGTGTTTTTTGGGTGTCGGGAGGGACCGTGTTTCCTCGATTAGTGTGCCCATAGGTGTGGTGGGTCCGGGTGACCCCACGTGTTCCGGGCTCTCGTGTTACGCTCGATCGAGTTACCGTGTACCGGTGTGCGTGCGATGGGGTCTCCCCCGCATGTCGTGGGTTTCCTTTGGAAGGCGATTCCCATGTGGGCCATGTGCTTGGCCTTGGACTCCGAGTCCAGTTATCTGGCCTGGGGATGGAGGTTTCCCGCTTGCTACAAGATGGGAAATCGTCGTGGTGGCTTGTGTGCTGCCCTGGGAATCGTGCTTCTGTGTTTTCCGTGTGGGTGGCCTTGGTCCCTTGCATTCCCTTCCCGAGGGAGTGGTCTTGGCGACTCGTGAGTTGTCTCGGTATTCGTGATATCGTGGTTTTGGACCTAGAGATTGGGCTAGATCGACGGCCTTGTGCTGTTGCGTGCAACGGTCTTGACCGAGTCTTGTGACTCAAGGACCGTTGACTGTAGTGTATCTAGAGGACTGTCCAGAGTCCAGTGGCTTAGCGCCACTTGAGTTTTCTCGACTCTAGCGGACGGTGCGTGCGTGGCCGTGGACTGTAAGTCCCGTTTCTTCTCCGACTGTGGTCACCGTGTGACGGGGCCGGTACGTGGGGTGGTCCCCGTACGTCGTCGGATTCGGACGTTGTTTTCCGTTGAGTTGAGAGTCTACTCCTTCAGTGACCCTCCACTAGTCATAGCCTACCAGTACGCGTGTGCTGGTCGCACCAGTGAGTGGTGTACGGGCTTACCCTGAGGACGGTGTTAGACTGGTTACCGTCGGGCCCCTCGTCACATCAGAGTCCAGTGCCAGGGGAAAACCAGTCAGAGGGCCAGACCTAGGACACGTGGTCTGTGTGTGCACACGTGGTTGGGGACAGTGGACGCACGTCGACGGGCGTGACCCCAGCTAGTCACTTGTTTGTGGTTACTTGTACGGTGTTCGCGCCTCGGGTAGGACCTACCACGTCAGGCGGTTCACCTGCGGTGCGGTGTAAGACGTCAGGGGACGCTACCGACTGTGCTCCTAGTGGGTGATACTCCTGTCGAGTACGGAGTGACAGACTGTCAGTCTCTGTGTCTTTGACCTTCGGGTTTTCGGTCGTGTTGACCGTTGAGTTTCGGTTGGTTCACCGTGACGCGTGTGTTGGTTTTCGCGTCATGAGATTAGTGCTAGTGGCTTTACCGAGGTTGCACCTTGGACAGCGTGTCCAGGTTGGCTGTCCGGGGGATAGGCCTCTACGGCGTGGTTGCCGTGTGCTTTTACTTCGGTAGGTGGTACTAGCGTGGTTCGGTAGCTTCGACGGCGTGATCGAGGTCTGCCTTCTGGCAGTAGGAGTAGCTGTAGTGCCGAGTTTTTGACCGGCCACCGGTTTGCTGTTCCTGCTGCAGTTGTAGCTCTCCTTTCCGCTACCGCCGTTGTTTCCGGTTGGGGTTCCGCGGGATCCCTGCTGAGTCTCTGTTTTGGAGACTCATTCTCTGCTTTTCAGGTGTAGCGGTTCTTCCTCGCGGTTCGAGGGTGCGGGGCGGAGGTTCTCAGTTGCCAGCTTGCCGGGCCGAGTGTTCACTTGGCATGTGGTACATTTTACTACTTTAGACTGTACTTTCTGTTGGACTGGACTCTGTTGTAGCTGTAGTTGTTTATTTATTTCTGTTAATTGTTGGCTTGTCCTGCTTTATTTCCTATTTCTTTGTGCCTCCACACTCCTTTTAGCCCTTCCGAGCCCTCCCGGCTCGTGGGCGGCGGTTCGAGTCTCGGATTATCGGGCCTTCCCGGTAATCGGATTCTCGGGTCGTTACACTAGGGGTCGAGTCTCCTACCACGTTAATGGAGATCCTTGTCCTAGCCCAGAAACACGTCAGCTGTGAAGAGAGAGCAGCAACATTAGGCCGAGCAGTCGGAGCTGACCACTCTGACTAAAAGTGCTCTACCGAGTTCCCCCATTAAGATCGAGGCAGGCAGGAGCGTCATGATCGGGGCGTGCCAAGAGGGAGGACTCCCTTCAAGCACTACACTCAGCTGACCGCCACTCCCGAGCATATCCTCATGGAGATCTGTGGGGAATCATACCTCTGCTGGCTCAAGAGGATGAAGTCTGACCCTCAGACGAGGAGCTAGAAGAAATATTGCCACTATCACCGCGACTACGGCCACGACACCATAGAGTGCATTCTACTCAAGGATACCCTCGAGGACCTACTCCATCGAGGACTCCTGGACAAGTTCATCGCCAAAGTTGAGAAGCGACAACACCAGAGGACCGACACTCCTCCCCCCCCATCGGCAACCAACCTAACGAATGAGTGATTATGATGATCATTGGTAGGCCGACGTCAGGTAGGGATAACTCTAATACGCGCCTGGCCTATGCACGTCGTACTTGTAAAGAAGGTCGAACAAGATGACTCTAGCCATCGCAACTTACCTGCAAGGATCTCTTGCCCGGGATTGTCTCAAAAAGCCCATCACCTTCTCAAACGAGGACTTAGCAGGCGTGACCACTCCCCAATCCGACGCTCTAGTCATTCCGTCACGATCAACCAATGTACTATGCGTTGAATCTTAGTGGATAATGGAAGTGATTCCGATGTGATTCCTTACGACTGTCTCTCGCTGATGGGTGTAGATTCTTCTCGTCTTACAAAGCCTCATACTCCTCTCTTTGGATTCTTCGGGTCCATCGTGTACCAAGAAGGGAGGATCTCTCTACCGATCACTTTAGGGATCATCCCAAGGGAGATGACCTTCGTTGTAACGACCCGAGAATCCGATTACCGGGAAGGCCCGATAACCCGAGACTCGAACCGCCGCCCATGAGCCGAGAGGGCTCGGAAGGGCTAAAAGGAGTGTGGAGGCACAAAGAAATAGGAAATAAAGCGGGAAAATTCAACAATTAACAGAAATAAATAAACAACTACAGCTACAACAGAGTCCAGTCCAACAGAAAGTACAATCTAAAGCAGTAAAGCGTACCACATGCCGAGTGAACACTCGGCCCGGCAAGCTGGCAACTGAGAACCTCTGAACAGCACCCTCGAACCTCGAGGAAGAACCGCCACACCTGAAAAGCAAGGAATGAGTATCCAAAATAGAGAATCAGCAGGGATCCCGCGGAACCCCACCCGGAAACAACGGCGGCACAGAAAGCTGTAACCACGAGAGCAACAGTAACAGCAGGAATAGTAAACCCGGTGGCTGGTCGAACTCGGCACTACAACTACTCCTACTGTACCCGAAAGCACACCCCGATCTCGCAGTCGAGGCTACCGAACCACACTAGTACCACCTACCGAAGTAAAAACTCACGGCAATCGCACCGTAGAGGCCTGTCTCCCAGGACACGGCCAACGCGGACACGTTGTCCAAGGTGCAACCCCGACCACCTGGTCACGAGTACCGCACAGCGAGACGCAACCTCGGTAAAACTACTAGCACTAGTCTCACGGCACGAGAACCGACGTACGCGCCACGGCGAGACAATCGAAACTCAACGGTCAACACGACCAAAACCCAAAGGTCAAAGTCACGGAGACTGACAGTCTGACACTTCTGACTCGACAGGAGTACCTCCCACTAGAAGCACAGTCGGTAGCGTCCCCTGACGTCTTACACCGTACCGCAGGTGAACTGCCTGACGTGGTAACTCCTACCAAAGGCACGAACACCGCACAAGTAACCACAAACTAGTGACTAGCTGGGGTCACGCCCGTCGACATGGGTCCAACCGCCCCCAACCACGTGTGCACACACAGACCGTGCGTCCCTGGTCTGGCCCTCTGATCGATTTTCCCCTCAGCCGGACTCTGGCTGCAAGACGTGGGACCCGACGGAAACCGGTCCACAAACCGTCTCTAAGGGTAGCCTCTCCACCACTCCCTGGTGGGACCACACGCGTGTAAGCAGGCTACGACTAGTGGAGGGTCACTGAAGGAGTAGACTCTCAAGTCAACGGAAAATAACGCCCGAATCCGATGACGTACGGGGACCATCCCACGTACCAGCATCGTCGCACGGTGACCACAGTCGGAGAAGAAACGGGACTCGCAGTCCACGGCCACGCACACATCCTGCGCGAGAGTTGAGAAAACCCAAGTGACGCTAAGCCACTGGACTCTGGGCAGTCCTCTAGACGCACTACACCCAACAGTCCTTGAGTCACAAGACTCGGGGTCAAGACCGTCGTACGCAACAGCACAAGGCTGTCAATCTAGTCCAATCTCTAGGTCTAAAACCACGGTAGCACGAGTACCGAGGTAGCTCACGAGCCGCCGAGACCATTCCCTTGGGAAGGGAACTCAAGGGACTAAGGCCACACACACGGCCCACACGGAAAGTATAGAAGCACGATTCCCAAGGTAGCTCGCACACCGCCAAGCTGCAGCCCACCTCAGGGAGAAGAGGGAAGCCTCCAACCCCAGACTGGACAACTGGGCTCGCAGCCCAAGGCCTCACATAGGACCCACTCGAGAATCACTTTCCGGAGAAATCGACGACGCACGGGGACTCTCACCGCACGCATGCCAACACACGGTGACACGAGTCGAGAATGCTACACCCTGGGACCACACCGTATCACGACACCTGGTCCCGATGAAGTGCACAGCATCCGTCAGGCCACTGGTCGACACGTGGATCGAGAATTACACACCCGGGACTCGAATCGGTCAAAACAGAAGCACCGGATTAGACTGGCACATGGGTGGTTCATCCTGGGCCGCTCAAGGGACGTGCGGCTGGGGAAGAGCCGCTCAAGAGACATGCGGCCAGGAAGGAGCCATACAGTGCACTAATCAGACTAACCCCAAATGGAGGATAGGCGGTTAGGGCTGAACCGCCCAAGGGGATGTGCGGCTAAGGGTTGCCCGCACAACCCAACCGACCTACTCCAGTGTCGGTCAAAACGGTTTTGACCAAACCGCACAACCCGACCGACACAACTCGTTGACCAAGGGTCAATAGGGACATGCGGTCAGCGCCTGGCCGCACAAGCCCAACGGAGAGACAGACGGCTGGGGACCAGCCGCCCATGGGGGGACATGCGGACCTCTCCTGGCCGCACATCGCATGTGTGGTCTATCGTCCGACCGCACAACCCCAAAGCCAGAACGAGAAGAACGGACCAAAGCCAGCCCCCCATACGATGGACGGGCCCTGGTTCGACCGCCCAACCATCACGGCGGGTAAACCTAGGGGGTCGCCGATCGCGACCTTTCCACGCCCTGTTCGTGCCGAAACGAAGGGGATACAACCACAACCACCCTGGCAATCACATGGACTCCGACCGGAGTTAAAACGACGCACGGATCGGGAGAAACGGGCGATTCTATCGAAGTTACCTAAAAAGGGTTTTCGAGCTTCCCGGAGCCCTACCGGTCCAACGGGACCACCAATCGAGATGAAATCAAGGGGAAAAGAACGCTCTCGCCACAAGGAATCCGTTGACAGTAACCGATCTGGAAATCGTCGCCGTTTCCCAACCGACCCTATGAAACCTACAAAACTACGGTTTCGCTAGAACGGACCCAAACACAGCCGTTTCTGCGCCGAACGACGTGCAATGACAGGTAAAACGGGCAGGATGCAGTAGTGTTCCGTCACCCTACCTCCACCAAAGAAACCGCGCGCCGAAGCGACTAATCCACGCCGAAAACCGCCTGGAACACGAACGACGCCATCTCAGAATCCACCGAGGGATCGCGCCCGCAACCGCCTCGATCCTCGCCCATACTCGCCCGCATCCTCGCCCGCGCCCCCTCCACCTCGCCCCCACCTCGCTCCGTCGGCCGCCGGAGAAGAGAGGGGAGAAAGAGAGTGTGAGAGAAGAGAGAGGGAGAGAGGGTGAGAAATGAGAGGGGAGAGAGAAAAAGGGAGGGGGTTTATATAGAAAATCCAAAAATTCTGGAAAATACCGAAAATGGAAAAAATACATCCCCGCGATCCTCGGAACACGCTGATCACCGTGGTAACGTCCCGGGGTCGGAGAACACAATGGTTCACCTTATACGGGGTTCCGAAGGTCCTACAGACGGAAAACACGCGTAAAACCCAAAACGCAACCAGGGACCCACAAAGGTGCTCCGAAAATTATAGAAAATTACCAGCGTGCTCCTCACAACACCACGGACCCAAGGAAACTCACAGGCACACCACCAGTGGGTCCGACAATCCGGTAAAAATAATCCAAAGATCGATCAGACACAATCTGAAACACACGGAAAGGCAATCCGAAATCCACGGATCCAGATCCGAAAAACCTGGGGCATTACAGCCCTCCCCCCTTAAAGGAATTTCATCCTCGAAATTCAGGACCTAGCACGAAGTCAGAGGGGAAGAACACTGAACCAATCTGACAACACTGTCAGAGCCACAGCACAGAAACCTCGATTCTCACGAAAAGCTCCAGACCTGAGGGACACAGCCAGACTATAAACCCAAATAACACCTCGCTCTACGCGCCGAGCACACCGACCATCAGAGCGGGCATATACCAGAGGACACAGTCCGGCATCACCTCAGACACCACGAAAACCAATCAAGGCACTGCTGCCACCATCTCGCCCACCGAGGAGACACAACCCTCGCACGAGAAACAGCTACCGATCCATCCAATGGTCGGCAGATAAATCGCACATCAGCTTCATAACCAGCTGACAGGTCGCACACCCTTCTCAAAGGAACAACCAAAACAGAGCCTTCACCAGCTCAAGCAGTCATCTCGACAGATCGCAACCAGAACATCGGCTCAGCACCAAGAAACACCCCACACATGGCAAGCTGAAAGCCAAACATATCACTGTGCCAACTCTTGTCAGAAGACAAACTTTGACAAAGCCCAGATCCCGTCCGGAAAGACACATCACAGAAACGACCACCAAAGATCTCACTGGCACACGGCTCTCGCCACGCTCGAGCCCCAACAACCAGCATCTTCTGTCTGTGAATAGACCATCCACTGGTCGTCAGATACACGCCAACGGGAAATCTCCATCGACCCAACAGGCACGATCCAACTCACAACAGGCCGTCCGCTGACTCACACACAGACCGATGCCACATCTCGAGTTGCAGTCCTCTCAGACTCCGCATCCGAACTCGATCATCGCACCAACTCGACCCTCTCGGGAAGCACGATGAAACCCAATGACAAGATCCTGGCGTCTTCAGTCATCACCTCACTCGACTCAGACTTACAGGGGAACCATCCCATGCTGGTCACCAAACCAGGGATAACCAATGCGACACCAACGTCCCATCAAGGACCACCATTCTGACGCCAATCTCACTAAAAGGCCTCCGCCCACAGGCGTCACTCTTCCGTCTGGTCTCATCACATCCCTCGACCTCCGTCAGGCGACATCCTCAACAACCCCATCCGAGTCCAACACCGACACCTGACACGGCTTCCAACACAGGAACATGGTACTCATGCGACGCACTAGCCAGCACATTCCCCAACACTCCATCATGCCAGTGCCAAGAACCATAATACCTCGAGCAACGGCACGGCAGCAACACGTTTCACACAGAGGAACCAATATGCTCAACGCAAACTTAGGAATCCGCCCGTAGCAACCAACGCTACGATCCTGACCCAGTGGGTCACAAGCCCACCACGCTTCCGCTGCGCACTCTGATCCACGCGCACAGCCACAAATTCTCAGAAACACCGCCCAACCGGCACTCGTCCTTTCAGAAAAGCGCCAACACACCCTCACATGACAAGGGAATGGGCACAACTTCTCACAGGCAACCACCTTGCCAAGACAAGGAGCACGTCTCGCACGGACTTCATGGCACACAGAGGCCAACAAATCCGGACACATAATGTAAGACGATGAACCTTAGGCAAACACAATCTCTCCAACCAAAGGAGAAACCAAACGCACTTCCAACCAACGGAAAACTCCACGCTCGACCCGATCTCAAACCTCGCGCACGCTGGAAACAGCACCATCCAGCACCAAGAAAAACCATCGCCACGTCAGGCCAGCGCCTCCGACACACTCGACGAGTGTCACGTCGAACCACAATCACAGCATCTTTCGATGCACCACCGCTGCAATTCCTCGAACTGCAACACACCATGCCAAGAGCCGCAACACGAGCCATAACGACCACCGACAACGCTCATTCTCGAGTCTCGAAACTCACAGCGGAACCTTCACGTCTCAAGCCAGCTCCAGGGCGAACACAACCCATCCACTGACAGAAACGCAGGAGCAAAGACTTACCGAGACATCTCTGCCAAATTCTGCCTCGCAATCCGTAGAACAATCGGGACCGACACGTCATTTTTGATGCCACAGAGCACGACAAGAGCATCGGGCTCGACGAAACAACAACTCACCGAGAAGGTATTCCGCTCACCCGGGCACACCTCTCGATCAGAACACCTCAGGAGCTGGATAAACCTCAAGCTGGAGTGGCCAAAAACTGACAGCAGCTCCCTCGAAGCACGCTCACGGCCACATAACCACGAACAATCCTCTCCCGCCACCTGACCATGCTGCATATTCCTCGAACGCAGCACCGCGAGCTCACGCCTGCCAGCAACCTCTGCCCAACGCAGCACAACCAGGGCCACCACCGATGAGGGAGAAGGCCCTCGACCTCGATCCTTAGACCCCATGCTGGCACGAAAGCCGCGGACAGCAACCACCTTCACAGCGCCACTCAGCACACTCAAGCTCTCAAGCGGAAAACAAACACAAAACCCTATGCCAGCTGCCGACTGTACTGGACCTTATGGACTCTGATCACTGTAATATTTCGAATTCCTATGTACGTCCACAACCTCTGCTCTGATACCATCTGTAACGACCCGAGAATCCGATTACCGGGAAGGCCCGATAACCCGAGACTCGAACAGCCACCCACGAGGCGGGAGGGCTCGGAAGGGCTAAAAGGAGTGTGGAGGCACAAAGAAATAGGAAATAAAGCAGGATAATTCAACAATTAACAGAAATAAATAAACAACGACAGCTACAACAGAGTCCAGTCCAACAGAAAGTATAGTCTAAAGCAGTAAAGCGTACCACATGCCGTGTGAACACTCGGCCCGGCAAGCTGGCAACTGAGAACCTCTGAACATCACCCTCGAACCTCGAGGAAGAACCGCCACACCTGAAAAGCAGGGAATGAGTCTCCAAAATAGAGACTCAGCAGGGATCCCGCGGAACCCCACCCGGAAACAACGGCAGCACAGAAAGCTGTAACCACGAGAGCAACAGTAACAGTAGGAACAGTAAACCCGGTGGCCGGTCGAACTCGGCACTACAACTACTCCTACTGTACCCGAAAGCACATCCCGATCTCTCAGTCGGGGCTACCGAACCACACTAGTACCACCTACCGAAGTAAAAACCCACGGCATCCGTGCCGTAGAGGCCTGTCTCCCAGGACACGGCCAACCCGGACACGCTGTCCAAGGTGCAACCCCGACCACCTGGTCACGGGTACCGCACAGCAAGACGCAACCTCGGTAAAGCTACTAGCACTAGTCTCACGGCACGAGAACCGACGCCATCTCGGAATCCACCGAGGGATCGCGCCCGCAACCGCCTCGATCCTCACCCATCCTCGCCCGCACCGCCTCCACCTCGCCCCCGCCTCGCTCCGTCGGCCGCCGGAGAAGAGAGGGGAGAAAGAGAGCGTGAGAGAAGAGAGAGGGAGAGAGGGTGAGAAATGAGCGGGGAGAGAGAAAAAGGGAGGGGGTTTATATAGAAAATCCGAAAATTTTGGAAAATATTGAAAAATAGAAAAATGCACCCCCACGATCCTCGGAACACGCTGATCACCGTGGTAACGTCCCGGCGTCGGAGAACACAACGGTTCACCCTATACGGGGTTCCGAAAGTCCTACAGACGGAAAACACGCGTAAAACCCAAAACGCAACCCGGGACCCACAAAGGTGCTCCAAAAATTACAGAAAATTACCGGCGTGCTCCTCACAACACCACGGACCCAAGGAAACTCACGGGCACACCACCAGTGGGTCCGATAATCTGGTAAAAATAGTCCGAATCTCGATCGGACACAATCCGAAACACACGGAAAGGTGATCTGAAACCCACGGATTCAGATCCGAAAAACCTGGGGCTTTACATTCGTGGCCGACTTCACCATTGTGAGAGAAATGTCCGGATGCAACGCCATCATTGGCTAAAGAATCCTAGGAGTGTTGAAGAGAGTGCCCCCATCTTATCACCAAAAGCTGAAGTTCCCCAATCCCTATGGAGTGGGGGAAGTCCGAGGCGATTGTAGGGAATCCCGACGGTGTTATTTAATCTCCACCAATGAGAGAACAGCAGAAGAAGCACCACCTATGAAGAAGCCCAAGACGGATGAGCCTGGACCTAACGAAAGCACACCAATCAAAGACCTTTTCCTTATCTAGATCGACGAGGACCCTAACCGCTCTCTACGGATTGGCTCGCTCCTATCTGAGGAGGAGAAGAAGGCGTACCGACACTTCTTGGAGGCTAATTAGGACGTGTTTGCTTGGTCCGAGGATGAACTCCCTGATATCCCTCTTGAGATAATCACTCATAAGTTCAAACTTGATCCTCCTTGTCGCGAGCGTTCAGCAGCGGAGGTATCGCTGTAACCTCGAGCTACGGGCAATCATCCAAGAGCAAGTCAACGAGAAGTTGCGCTCAGGATTGCTAAGACCCACTCAGTTCCCAGAGTGGGTCTCTAATGTAGTTATGGTTCTCAAGAACAATGGGAAGTGGCGGATGTGCATCGATTACATAGATCTCAATAAAGCCAGGGCAAAAGACAGCATCCCCATGCCGCACATCGACCAACGCATTAATGCGACATTCAGGCACCAAATGCTTAGCTTTCTAGATGCGTACTCTGGGTACCACTAGATCAGCATGCACGAGCCCGACTAAGAAAGGACTGCATTCGTCATCGACCACGGCTTATACTGCTACACTAGAATGCCATTCGGGCTGAAAAATGTAGGGACAACATATTAATGATTAGTGAATCACATGACCGACTCCCAGATCGGCCACAATATGGAGATCTACATCAACGATATGTTCGTCAAAAGCCTACATGCGACCGACCACCTGGAAAATCTGGCAGAGACGTTTGCCACCCTGCGTTAGTACAACATGAAGCTCAACCCAAATAAATGTGCATTCGGGGTCCGATCAGGCAAGTTCCTATGTTTCTTGGTTACTCACCGAGAAATTGAGGCTAACCTAGAGTAGATCAAAACCGTGTTGGAAATAAAGCGCCCCGAGTAGGTGCATGACGTTCAACACCTCACCGGTTGTGTCACTACACTCAGTTGATTCCTATCCCGAGGAGCCAAGCAGTGCCATTTTTCAAACTGATTAAGCAAGCCAACAGATCGTCAGAGAAGAGATGATATATTGAGTGGGACCAGGAGTGCAACCATATCTTTGAAGAACTCAAAAGGTACCTCTCCTCACCACCCATCCTTTCCAAGCCTCAACTTGGCGAGCAACTGTTGCTCTACTTGTCAATGATGTCGAGCACACTCAGTGTTGTGCTTGGCCGAGAAGATGATTGTAACGACCCAAGATCCAGATACCGAGTCAAACCCGATATCATTCGGATCCTACGCCGTCACTCACGAGCTGAAAAACTTGGAAGAGTTATTTGGGATGTTGTGGTTATGCATTGAAATTCTAAACGATAGCAGGAAATAAATTACAGGATTAATATATAACTGACAGAAATAAAACTAGCATTTTATAACAATTAATATAACTACAAAGTCAAGTCCACAAGTATAGTCAACTAGAAAAGAAATGTTCTCTGCTACAGGGCACACCCTGACACTGGCAAACTGACTACTACTGACCTTTCGACCAGAAAGCTCTACCTCCAAGAGAAGTGCCACACTTGAAAAAGTAGGGAGTGAACCTCATCTCATTAACTCAGTAGGGATTCCGCGAATCCCCACCACAACAAAAACGGTAAGCAGTAACAACAATAATAACAACAACAATAAAATAATGACAACGATCGAAACAACAAAGATGATAAACGGAGGAACTACGAAGCCTCTACACTACCCTAAGTCTCGCAGTCGTACAACCCGTCTTCGCTGACGGAACCTTTAATAAGGTCACGCGGCCAAACTCATAAACTCAAAACGATCGTGCTTAAAAGATATGAGAGAATAAATATGGTTCAGAAAGACTACTTAAACAATTATAACTTTTGTGAATTCCTTTTGCTATTAGATTTTTTATAGAAAGATTACACAACATAAACAAGCTTATATTATTTTTTTTACTTTTTTCTATAATTCAGTAATATCATGTTTAAGAGGGGGGAGAGTAGCAAGTTTCAAAAGAGTAGGGGGAACAATTGTCTCTATATATACCCGTAAGAAAACTAAAATTTTAAGAGGGAGATGTTTTGCCCCTAGATAGATCTCGTGCAATTTTCGTATACATGATTTGACGTACCGATCTAATACAATGCATATCATACGTATCAAATTGTACAAATCATAGATCGATACGACTAGTACGTGATACACAGTCAATATTCATATTCTTTTAAACATTATACATTTTATTTTATAATCAATATATCTTGATAGATAAATTGATTGCAAATCTTCATTTAGAAGGTTTGGTTTTAACTCCGGAAACGTGTGAGCATCATATTTTTCTTAATTTTTTTCATTGTTCTTTATAAAAAAAGTCAAAAAATAGTGACAATTGTGAGATTTGAACTCTAAAACTCATACTTAAATAACACAATCCTTAACCACCTAAATTACACATGATTTCTTATCATATTTCACTATAATAGATATTTATTAAATAATTTTTCATAGTTGACATATAGTGACACGATACAGCACGATATCATATCATACCGTTTTAGTAAAATATTAATACGACTAATACGATCGAACCGACAAATCTTGTTGACACGTGACATCTTTTTTATTTCACTAGCCACTCAAAATTCGTTGTGTGAAAATATTTTTAACTAAAATTCTAAAGATAAATTTGTTTTGAGTATTTTATAAACTATGCTTGCCTTTTATCGTAACTCCCTATTTCACTTTTACCTATAACTCAGTTCTATCAAGTTTATATAAAATTTTCACTTTTGTGACAATTGCCTTATAAGAAAATCAAATTTTATGGGGAACAATTGCCCCCCCTTGATCTCCCCTCCCTCTGCCCTGGGTAAATCTGGTGTAGTCTTGGCACGTTCGCTGGACTGTTCAGGAAGGTAAAACAAGATCCTTTTTGTGACAATATTTTTTTCTAAAATTTTAAAGATAGATTATGTTCCTCATTTCCAAAACTATGCTTCTCTTCCATCTAGAACCCCTATTCCTATCTCTCCTCCCCCGCCCCCCGCGCCCCTTCCCAGAGAATGAGAATCTCAGGCTCCTCGTCGGCTTCAGCTGCAGGGACATTCGCTCAACATCAAATTAGCATTGCTGAAACGAGTTACCCTTAGTTTCCGTTAAATGGAAGGTGTTATGCTTAGCCGCCGTTGACGGGAGGTTCCGACGAGCAAGATGGTCTTTTATCTCTGACCCATAATCTAAGTCGTTTCATATTTTTATTATAAAAAAGAGTTTGATTTGAACAATTCGGCCCAAGACAATCCGAGTCGGTTGATTTGAATCAGACCGAACCCTACCAACTAAGACTGATCCAGATCCGCCATCCCAGCGGTACTGCAAACCTGACCCTTAGGTGGTGCTTTAGAGAGAGAGAGAGAGAGAGAGAGAGAGAGAAGGATTCCAACAATTAGCGAGAATCATAAGAAAACAAATGGACTTTCTTTTCCTTTTAACAGTTTTTCGTAGGGAGAGATATATAATTGATCTATAACTCAGAAGTTAGTATATAAGTGTATTTGTAATTAATTTTTCACAAAGAAAGTAAACTTTCACATCTCCAAAATCTCTGACATCAAAAGGAAAAAAGAAACCATCCCCCTAGTCTTGTTCTCAACAAATGCCTTACGCTAAAATTTATAGTTTTCAGAATCCATGACTTCAAATACTGATAATCATAGTTCCTGATTTCTATTTAGAACAATTGTTATGAAAAATGGAATCAAGAATTCCTTGGCAGAATGGATAAACTTGATTTGAATTTCGGTATTTATATATATATATATATAAATCTACAGATTTCGGTGGCTTAACAAATCACAGTTTTCATTAAGTTATTTTGCGTTAAAACGAAATCTACAGTGAGACACCTAGATATCTGAACCAAGGGGATAAAATTCCCAGTGTACACTAAACACCACCAGATTTCTGGAAACAGATGTTTTCGGTGACAAATTTTCGATTTTATAATCCTTTACACAAAATTACGGAAGGAAATATGAAAGAGGGAAGGGTATTTTGCATTTACATAAATTCGAATCCAAACTCCGAGGCCAAACGAATCACTTGACTCCCAACCTTAACCCAGGAAGAAGCCACATGAATATCAACCTCTTAAGCCAAAGAAATTTGTTGGCGCAGAGACTTGCCCTAAAAAGATCATTTCAAAAAGCCCCCCCCCCCCCCCCCCCCCCCCCCCCCCCCCCCCCGAAGGAGAGAACGGAGAGGTTCTCTTTACTTCATCAATCACATCCAAAAAATAGTTCAGGAGAACACCCTCAGAGTTCTTTTTTTTTTTTTTTTTTTTTTGGGGGGGGGGGACACCCTCAAGAGTAAAAAGAGTTGTCCTACCTGCGGTGCCGTAAAAGACCTTCCTCGGGGCTCCCACATACCAATTAGGATCTCTCTACATGAAGGTTTTAACTTCATGCACGTGCGAAGGGAGCTTTCGGTAGGGGGTCTACAGCTTGAGCCGCAGGTTTACCAAAAAAAAGGGGGTCAAGAACAAAGAAAAGGTGACATATTACATCGCTCGATTTATGGATTTTGCGAGTCTGAAACTTATCGCATAAATCATCAAGTCCCAAGCAGATTTACCATTACCGATAGAATCAAGAGAACAAAACCAAGGACTAAGTCGAATGCCTTGCGTAAGTATACGAGAAGATGATGGTGGGGATGAAAATAGCTGCTACACTGATTGTCAATCGGCTCGAGATTGACCAGCACGTGATGAGAGGATGATGCCCACAATAAGACCATAAAGTGCAAGCGCTTCGGCAAAAATGAGGATGAGAATCATACCCACGAAAAGCTTCGGTTGTTGAGCATTAGCCCTGCAAGTATACCACTCTGAGAACTGCGGTCCATGAGCAAGCAGGAAAGGAAGTATACTATGTTGGTCGAACAGAACCAAAAATTACCGGTATTACTATCAGTAAGCTAGAAATCAAGAGTAAACGATTATCTCATTGCATGAAAGCTAGCTTGGCTTGCAAGACAACTAAATAAAATAAATGAGCATCACAACATCTAGCAGTTCTCTGAACATCTGGCATTTCTCTGCATCATAGAGTGTCCCTCTTAGTAAGGAGGGATCTTGATCCATGAGCATTGGACATTCAGATATGGGCACATAAAACTATTTATGGCAGCATGTGGCTAAAATGTCTAGGGTGTTAAGACTCCAAATGCTTGAACAAAAACATGTTTAACGAGCCCTCTGTCTATCACATTTAGGTGGTCCTCGTCAACAAGTCAAACCCACACAATTGAGGATGAGGCTAGCTAATCGACATTTTCCCTTCAAATTGATTATAAATCCTTCATAGTTAAGGTAGAGAGAAGAAATAAAATCAGTACAAAGTAAACAACTATGAAAGAATAATGATGACAACAATAACAATAATGTAATCATAATATTAGGCAAGCGAGATCACTTCTCATTGCACTTACCGTATTCTCATCTCCTAGTTTGCCTACACACCTTTTCTCCGAAAAAGAAAAAGACACCATACATCAAACTCAGCACCCCAAGGTTTTTCAACATCTGAGATCAGTTGTTCAGATCTGGATGTTTGCTCAAGAACTCAACCCAACACGGAATCACATATAGTCGTAACTTGTGCCTTGATCAAAGACAAAAGAAACAAGAAACAATCATATGGTGCAATGCAGCAAGCAAGAACTACACATGAAGGCAATCGAATAAGAGAGAGGAGATTCTGGATTTCTTTGCACAGTTGGAGAGCTAGTTGGCTTGTCGGGGGAAAAGGGCCATACTTTCTGTAATAAGATGTGAATGAGGATATTGACAGATATAGAGAGCTTTCAGAAAATACCAATAATGGAATGAAAAAATGGACATAAAGGAAGGATCAACTTGAAGAATGAATTTAATGATGACTTCGGGAGCAGATATAACTTGTATTCATTTGGCACAAGGGCCGGACATAAAACATACTCATGGTGGGTTGATGAACAGACAAACCGCTGACATCCAGAGACATGGTCATGGTATATGGCATTTCTGCTCTGCTTTGAGGCACATTGCAGTGGTGCTTTAAAGTTGAGGATAGCATGCTCTCTTGAGAGATGGACAGGTTCTTTTTATTGCAAAGAAGTATTACAGTAATGAAACTTCAAGGCGAGCAGTTGCTTTTGTGAAAGAAGAGGAATTTTGGAACAACGATCTGATGCAGAGAAGGAACAATTTATTGCAAAGAAGTAGTTTTGTTCAAAATCTCATGGTTGATGGCTGTTTCTACTCAGATCTGATGCACACTTTTTTATCTGCATATAGAATTTATCTTTTGTAAAAAAGTGGCTCTGTCACAATCAAATAAAAGCAAAAAGGAACAACGATACACTAAAGCACAGCTCTTACAATCTCACTGAAGATGGACTTGTAAAACAACTGGAATGCTGCCTCATTCTATAGAGTGATCAGCTTGAAAGGTTCAAGTGTCTCATATTTCAGATCACTAATCAATGATAAAATGCTTGAAATCCTTCAAATCGACTATGACAGGGACCTATTTTCTTTCTAATGACTATTTTATATTGTTCTTCATTCTCGGTAAAACCCCAGGCACTAAATATTAAATATTTACATCGTATAATCATCATTTTTTTAAAGTCGGTGGTACCATTGTTGTATTAAATGAAAAGGGGCGTACTAGTATAGTCAAAAGGCTCCCAAAAAATTCCTACACAAAAGGCCACACTAAAACAATGTGAAGGGCGTTAGCCCCCCAACAAAATAAAAAGAGAAGAGTTTGAGGAATTCACATTACAAAGGAGGTCAATCCATTCCCTCGCAAACAAAAGAGGCAACCAAGTCCTCATCTCTCAACGCCCTCCTAAAAATCTGGTTGTTACGTTCCCCCCAAAGCGTTCACAAAGTGATATGGAGGATGAGCCACCACACGGTCATGTCATCTCTAAGGGGCCAACTTCTGCCCCAATGCTTCATCAGGTGATGCACATCTTTGTGCCAGCCGAAGACACTGTAAGTCCTCCTAGCAAACTCTCCCCACACCCCCTGTGAGTAGGTACAGTATACAAACATGTTATCCAAAATCTCGTCATCCTCTCCGCACAAGCTGCAAGTCTGTTGGAAACCCGGAAGAAAACAAACAAGTATGTCTCGAGTAGATAACCTTCCGTGAGAGATCCTCTAAGACAAGACCTTCACCTTCAGTGGACTTTACGGCCTCCAAACTTGGGAGAAGAGATTATGTCCAACGCCTCCATCTGAGATAACAATGTAAGCTGATCTAACCAAAAAATAGCCCTCATTTTTCCACCTCTAAGTTCACTCATCCTCTCTGTTTGACTGAGGATGAAAGTGGAGGAGGAAGAAGAGAAGGTCTTGGAACTACTCCATCTTATCTACGCTGAGATCCCCCCTGAAGGTCAGAGCTCAGGTGCCCCCAAAAAGGTGGGGATCAAAAGCTTGGAAAATCGACTCCAAAGGGTCAGCTGCAACCGCAAAGAGGCTAGTGAACAAAACCTCCAAGGTGAAATCTCCACACTATTTGTCCTTCCAAAAAAGACTCATGCCACCTTTTCCTAGTCGGACTAGGACTCCAGAGGAGATGAAATCCCTACAGGTCAAGATATCACACCAAAGAGGTGAAGTCATGCTGTGGAATAGGATTTGAATCCCATACTCTCCTCCTGTCGTAATACCTCCGTCTAATCACATGCACCCATAGCCCATCCTCTCCCACCCCCAACCACCGCAACCACTTACACAAAAGCGCTATATTGAAGTCCCTCACATCTTTGATCCCCAGTCCTTCCACTTCCCTACTAGCTGCCACCCTCCCCCAAGCAATGTCATGCCATCTCCTGCTTCCCTCACCACTACCATGCCAGAAGAATCTCTCCCGAAATCGTATAATCATCATTGAGCACAGCCTTGACCAAATTCTTCTTCTGTTTTCATTTCCTTTTTCAAACTGCAGCCATGACAAAATTCTTTACTTCACATTTGCGGTTCAGTTACATGTCTCCACCAATCAATTTTGACCACTTTGCACTACTCAATATTTGCGTAAGAGGTGAAAAAAATGGTTAACATGTTCAATCGTATCAGCAAGATAGCTTTTGGGATGTTTGGAGATAGTAAATCGATTTTCAACTAATTTTAGGTCGATAGGGTTAGTTTAAATGGATTTTCAACTAGTTGCATAAAAATAACCCTCAAAGAACTAAAAGTAAGAACAACATTTTCTTTTGGCATCAAAATAACAACAAATATTTCCATGTTTCATTAACAAAAAGGAAAATACAAACTATAAACAGCTACATTCCATCATCCCAGCCATGCTACTCCAAAGAAGTTCATTAAAACCAATTTTAACAATTTCTTTTTTTTTCAAAATCTCAATATATGTAATAATTCTAAACAAAATAACCGGTAATCCGGAATAACATATTCCACCTTAAAGGCAAGTGACAGAAGAGTACTTCGCATATCAATTAACCATTCATTCCAAAGGTTCAGCTAAAGCTGAATCCCAAGGATCAATAACAACGACAGGAAATGGATGAAGAAATTGAAAGTAGAAAGCCTAACCTATAACAGGTGCCATAGATCAACAAATATAAAAAAAAACGAGGAAAGACAAATGAGGAGATTGAGTGCAAAAAACCCCTAATTCATAGATCTCATCAACCTCGCAAGATCGGAAGAAGAAGAAGAAGAAGAAGACGAAGACATCAGGGAGAGGAATTACCGCACTCCAGCGTCCCCGACAATTCCAATCGCCATCCCGGCGGACAGCCCCGCAAGGCCGCAGGCCAGCCCAGACGAAAGGTGAGCATACCCATCGAACAGGTAATAAGACTTCGCCTTGGGATTTATCCCCGTACTTATAATCACCGCTATGATCAAACCATAGATCCCTAGCACTCCCGCCATGACGACGGGGACGATGGACTTCATCACCAGCTCCGGCCGCATCACGCCCATCGACGCCACCCCGACCCCGCTCTTCGCCGTCCCGTACGCCGCGCCCATGCCTGCAGAACCAAAAGACGTAACAACCCCATCGAAACCCTAGAATCCAACGTTACCGAGCAAGAGAAAACCATCGGGAGAGAGAGAATTTACAGGAGAAGACAAGGGCGGCCGCGGCGCCGAGGAACCCGAAGAACGGAGCCGTCTCATCCCCGCTGAAGGTGGACATTCTTCCCGGGGGATTCGAGATCTCTGGAAAAACACCTGACTTCCGGTATTTCCCCCCTCTTTTCCTTCTTCCCCTTCGATTCCAGGGAGCGAGGAAGAACAGCGAGAGGTGCGTGCTGGATGACGGTGGGGGAGAGGGGGACGTCGTCCTCTCGTGGCCGTGGAGGGCGCTGCGTGCGTCCACACTCTCCAGTACCAGACCAGATCTGGGGTGAATGCCCAGGTTATCTCCGTCTAAATTACGGGGTCTACCAGCCTAGCTGGCGGGTAGGCGCGCGGGCCGGACGGGTGGAGAGGCCTTTCCTTTTGCGCGCGCCGATGCCGCTCGAGGAACCCGTGAGTGATGAGTCCGTGGCTGCTCATTTTGATCGGTAGTGGAATATAAAAACCGTTGCTTGGAAAACAAACTATAAACTTATTACTCTCGTACACTTATATGTTATATTAAAAATATCGATACTGTATAAAAAGATCACAAAATAATTTATTTCACATGTTGGAATGTCTTCAGAAAAATAGTGAAAAAAACTATCTTGTGATGTTTATACTATTGACATTTTCTTGATAAATATGTAAATGTAAATACATAAGTGACAAATATATAATCTTCATTTTAAAAATCATTCCAAATACTCATTGTGAGGAGAAGAAGGTTTGGAGACGAGCAAATGGGCGTTGATCCTATTCTCAAGTATAAAAATAAAAGTTTAGAGTGTTGAGGCTATTCAAAGTCACTTAATAAAGTCGTTTGATTATTAGATAATTAAAGATGTATAAATTTAGATATCTCTTCTAAGATATTATCTCCTCTATATCTAAAGGCGACTAGACTTTTATCTTTTTTATTGATAAAAGGACCCTAAAAAAAGACTCAAATTTTACTTTTAAATACGTACTCATCTTTATAATTTTCAATATAAGATCATGTGAACCTCCTTAAATCTCCGCACTAACCCCACAATAAAGGTGAACTTTATAGTTATTAGACCAAAAATTTCACAGATGACATGAACCAAGACATACAAATTTGAGTGACTCCTCTAAAATATTATCTCCACTAGCTAGATTCGAGGACGACTAAAATTTTAACTTTTTTTGTTGATAAAAGAATCTTCTTTTAAAGAAGAAGACTCGAACCTTACTTATAAACACATACCCATCATTATAATTTATGATACGAGATCTTCCAAACCCACTCCTTAAACCTCCACAATAATCAAGATATTACTGTTGCACAGTGCATGAAATATGTGTACCTTTTGCATTGTTCAAGCCAGTTCAACAACTCGATCGAAAGTCATGAACTTGATCCATTTACTCGGTACCTCTAAATTCTTAAAAATTAAAAGTTTACGACATGTTTGTTCTTTTATCTTTATAAATTGTTCAATTCCAAGAAATAAAAGCGCATATACATTAAGTTTGACTGCCCTGACTGTCGCAATATTACAGTGGGCATGGTACACGTAACCGTGCTTGCTGAAGAGAACAAAGACGACCAGTAAAACGCCACCACTGTTCAAAGATGAAGGAAATTGGCAAAACAAGGAAAGCTCCTCTCCCTCGTCTATATGCAAATATGAAACAATTGCCAAAGTGCAGTGATTCCCATCAAGGCCATCACTGATGGATGTCAGATGTGATGCCTCCTCACCTCTTGGATCGCTATGCAAAAAACACTAGGAAAACCGAACACGAGCAAAAATGTGAGACGCGGAACTCGTTTAAAAGACAAACTCTTCCTCTTCGTTTCCGAGGGGTAGGCCTCCCCGCTCTGCCGCTGTGTCTCGGAGGGCGCTGGCGGTTGCGTCGCTGATGCCGAGCAGATACTGCAAACGCGAGAGCTTCTCCGGCTTTGGAATGCTCTTCAGATAAAGACAGTAGAGGTCGGCAAGCTCTTCAGGGGAAGACCAGGACAAGGGCTCAGCTGGGACGGCCTTGTCGCAGGCCAGCATGTCGTTCAGGGAGGAAACCTGCAAAAAGGAAGCATATTACTAGTTGTGCCCGAAATAAACCAAGCGGCATGTGATGCACCATACATTTAGATCAAACATACTTCATCGCTTGAAGGTGGCGCAAGACAAGCCTTGACACAAGACGTGTGACCACTAACCAGAATCATTTTCTGTTGGAACGAATTATAAAATGGCAATAATCTCAACATCCCATCTCTCTCTCCTGAAAAAAGAAAAAAAATCCACTTCCCTGGACCTTAACACCGGAGCTTTTGGTCAAAAGCCAAGAACTAACAAAAAAATCTATATAAATGTCTTCCGAGTCCTGTGCTCAAAGTATGTGGAAGCACAAAATGTTTCCAATGGAAAGTTGCACAAAACACCTTTCAAGTCCCAAGAAGTTTAGAGATGGC
Source organism: Amorphophallus konjac (assembly GCA_022559845.1). NCBI lineage: Eukaryota > Viridiplantae > Streptophyta > Magnoliopsida > Alismatales > Araceae > Amorphophallus > Amorphophallus konjac. Next base: position 257,379 of record CM040128.1, read on the forward strand.
ACGATAACTTCTCTCTAAGGACCTGCATTTTCCCCCCCATTTTCCCACCCCCCCCCCGGGGTTTTGAATTGATGAGAAGGTATTGTACCAAAGCAGTATTTGTTCTATACCTAGCATACTACGGTTGTCCCACTGGGAATGAACTGTAAAACATTTGACACAATTAATCAGAGGCCCCTTCCTCTTACATGTTTAATTAAGTTGGCTGTACTTTGGATTTCATCTTTTTTTTATTTGAAATGCAGACTATTGATTTATCTTAGCATCCTATCAGCATGCCTATGTAATAGAAACTTATGTTGGCACACTAGTAAAATTAATGACCAATTGAAAACAGGGAAGGCAGACTTGGGGATCGGGGTCGGATCAGCCGGTCCCAAAGCGATCCAGATCAGTGGATCGGCCGATCCTTTGACCGAGTCTACTTTTTAAATATTTAAAAGTTAAGTTGTATGTATGCAAGGTTTCAGGGTTTTCATACAAATGTCCACCTACTTTACTCTATTGTGCTGTCATCATTTACCCCCTTCCCTTGCGTGTGCTGGTGGTGGCTCGACTGTGCAGCAGGAACAACGGACGGACGGAGAAAGAGATGGTGGGGAACGGCGCCGGTGGCAGGTGGCAACGGCGACGAAGCCGGAGGCAGGTGGTGACGGCGATGATGCCGGTGGCAGGGGGCGACGGCGCCAGTGCTGGCGGCACCAACAGGTAAGTATCTGTTTCAATTTTTTTTCATCTTCTTCCATTCTTCTTCATCTTCTTCTTCGGTTCCCTCGATTCTACTACTTCTCGTTCTTCTTCTTCCTTTTCTTTTTATTTTTTTCAGACATGGGTGGGACTGGCCGAGACATGGCACTGGATCAGCCGATCCCAGTGCGGTAATCGCCGATCCGGCCCAATCTGAGGCCGATCCACCCGATCTGGCCGATCCTCAATAGGAATCGGTTCGGAGGGCTCGGGATCGGATCAGTTTGGCCCAAAACCGATCGGATCGACCGATCCGGGCCGATCCGATCCGATTCTGCCTTCCTTGGTTGAAAAGGAGAACAAAGAAAATTCTGGTGTAATTAATTAGTTGATGTATTCGTCTAAAAAACTAAAACCCCTGTGGGTCCATATTGAAAAGGAAAATGCTTAAAGAGTAAGCATATGTGTTGTCAAGGCTGGAAAACATACCGCTCCTTCCCGGTTCCTCTGCCGCAGCAATGCCACAGCCTGTATTAGGGAATTGGATATCCTATTCCTGGCAAGTTCATGAACAACCCCTTTTGCTTTCTCAGCATCAATGTTTAAATCTCTAGGGATTTTCTCATAAACCTCCTCTTCATCAAAATCTCCAGTGCCAGATGAAAATATTTCATCTACTGTCTTTCTGAAAAGATTTTCACGCAAGCGTTCTGAGATCATGCTATCTAAATCTACACTCGCTTCTTTAAGTTCTCGAACCTGCTGTATACCAATTCTTCCTTGACTAACAGCTGTTTCTATTGCAGCTGCCATCTTTGTTGTGGTGATATTTTTGATGACTTTCTGTGCATGTTCTGCTGGCAGGCCAACTTGCTTTTGTACTTCAGTGAGCTGATCAATCCTCGCTTTGGTCAGTTGTCCATCAGCTAGAATAACCTCAGCCTGTTTCATGAATGCTTGTTCAGCCAAGCTCCTGTGGATTTCTGCAATCTCTTTACCGGTCAAACCAAGTATCCCTCCAAGTTGATTCAGAAGAAGATATTCTGAATTATCCTTCTTTGTGGAGATTTGTGCCCCAAACGGAACTACAGTAACTTCTCCCGAGAGACAAAACAACAAATAAGTTCTGTAGAGGTCTGTCCTGTCCCTTTCTGGCAGATCATCCTTCAGATTAATTTCTGTCTGAGTAGGTTTTCCTAGTTTCGCTTCGAGTTCTTTACTAGGTCTCGTCTTTCTTAGAGTCTGCAGGGACTCCCATTCATCTTCTTCCTCAGTCTGTTTAGGTTCTTCAATGGGTTCGGATGTTGTCTCAGAGGTTTCCCCCTTGATATCAGCAACCAATTCAGTGACAACCAAAGTGTTGAATGCTATCATTTTCTTCAATTCTTTGGCAGCTTCAATACGATTGCCAGCTCCTCTGGAACGCTGTATATAGTTCATGAAAACCTTTCGTACCTGCGCCAAATATGGGGCATGATGAATTGCAGACTGTCATGCAGGCTTGTTTTCTCCCACAATCTTACTTCCAGAAAAGAATAAAATTATACAATGTGAAAAAAGAGAGAAATACAAAATAACTCCAGTAAATCTCGCCAAAACATAGTAACATGACTGTTAAGGTAAGAACATACAGCCTTGCTAGCTATAGCCATGGCAGCCTCTTTAGTTAGTCGCAAGCCTTGAGAGGACTTCCGTACAGAGGCCCTAACATCAGCATCATACCCTTCAACACCTGAGGCAACTGCATCTTTCACAACCTGGAGAGCATTATTCAGAGAAAACATCAAGACAAATAAAAGAAACAACTTCAAGAAGTCTCCTAAAGACTAGTTGAGATTCGGAGACATCATTAAATTATTCAACAGCTTGTTCATTCACCTTCTCAAACAAGGTGCCACATATGTTGGCATGTGCAGCATCCACAGTTTGTTGAGGAATGCAAAGCATAACCCGCAGACGAAGCAATGTAGCAACATCCTCCTCGCTCAACTCTCCAACGGCAACACACTGCTGAAGCTTTTGGCTGTAAATTTCTGAAAAGAACTTTAAACATGTCACTACCAACACAAAAGCAAACATCTACTGAAGTAAAGGATGACTGATATATGCTGCATGAGTAAGCACACAGCAACACATGCATGCCTGAAGAAAATCCTTGAGGATCAGTAGTATATTTAAAATCAAAAGAAGAAAAAGGAAATAGTCAGGCAGGAGTTCAAGTACCAAATGTTAATCGATCATTTTAAAGTAAAATTAATCAACTTGCACCATGACGTCAAAAAGATATAATCAAGTTATGATTGCATCATAGATTAGCAGTTATTCAAAAATATCTATCCTTGGGCATCAACATAGGGTCAACACAAGTAAGAAAAGAAATACAAGTTCATTAGCAATCTTCAAAATGAATGTTGTGGGTTATTAATAAAAAATGTTTTTTTAAGGAAAAGTGGACTGTACCACCAATTTTATTAATAAAAAAGAGCTGATACAGTCAAGAGAAGGAGAGGTTCCTGTTGTTTCAGTGATTGTCTGTTCTAATGAGCAAAATGGTGGACGTTGTGCATCTGAAGTGAACTTATTCAAATTGGTCAACTATTTTCTTTCATCTAAATTGCTAAATTGTCTTTCCAGATTTCATGAAATTTATGCTGTCAATTAATCTCTTTTCCAGGACAATACCATGATGAATGAGCAAGAGGAACTATCAGTCTAACAGTCAGCATGTCTGTTACAGTTCTTGTATATGGGTGACAGACTAAGCATCTTCAAAGTTCTTTTAAAGAAAAAAATCCAAGTTTTAAAGGAATCCAATGGTAAAAAGGCAAGCTAGATTAGAACTTGCGAGAAATGGTAAACAGCAAGGAACAGATCCTGAGCTGTATTCAGCTTTTCTTCCGAACTATGAAGATAAAAGTAACATCTCACATCAGTACAGGGTGGGGTTTGTGTGTGTAGTGGGGGCAAACCGCCCATGCCTAAAGAGCCTTCCATGCAGGGTTGGCCTACTCATACCATACTGGAGCAAGTGGGCCGACTCGTAGTGTATCAAAGAGATCCCAGGTCAGTCTGAATCGGCCAAGTCAGCCCGAGTCATCAAAGGAGAAGCCGGGCAACCCAGCCCGAGTTGGGCCAACTCATACCGTACCAGGCAGAGACTGGGTCAGTCCGACCCGCCAAGTCAGCAAACCTTGCTTACATGTGTGTGTCAGAGCCTTTTCCTCTTTTTGTTGGGTAGGGGATCCTTCTCTGAAGTATTTAACAGCAAACAAAATTACCTTCATGAATCTCACTGGCCTTCTGGGGGTCAAAATGCAACGTATCACAAAGGGTTTGAAGAAAAGCCGCTTTGCTTGGGGCAGCATCCAGATCACCACTGGTGACAGCTTGTGAAAGTCGTTTTCTGTAGACCCTAGAGGTGACATCTAGCATAATGGCCTCAGCCTCACGTTTGCCCAGACCAAAAATGTTCCTTAACTGACCCAAAGCTGAAATCTACAACCATAAAAAGAGAAATATATATGTGATAAAAGTTAATCTGCCGAAAGGAAAAAAAAATAAAGCAGAAAATCTATATACATAAGAGCCTTATCCCATTCAATTGGTTTGGTAACATGAGCCCTGCCCCACTATTCTATTCTATCAAGTGCCATATATACATTATCTATAAATATGAAAAGCAAACAAACTCCTATTGAGAGAAAATCATAGCAACTTAATGGGTCCTATATAGAGAAACTGATAATAGCTCACAGCTAGTCTCAGTATAATAAACACCATAAAAGATAATAGAGTGGAATTACTAGCTATCTATACCAAAACTAGGTGAAATTTGCCTTACAAGTTGAAACGAACAGCACCAATTGAACAGAGACTACAGACTTAGGATAACGATCAACAAGATGGAAAACACAGCAGTAATGCCTTTTTCTACTAGAATATCTAGATGAATGTGTCAAGTAAATCATCAAATTTAAAGAAGACATTGCTAAAGTGCTTTCACTACATCAGACATGTCTGATTACAAAAATACTAAATAACAAATCTAAGAAGCACAAATGAAGATGAAATGAGATAGAGTTGATGTTCCACCAAGCTAACCTACGGAGAGTAGGAAATAGAAGGCATCGGATCCTGAGAACAGTACTGAAGAGTCATTTTACTTGTTTTGCTCTTCAAGGGGCCAAGCTGAAAATTTTTGTGGGGAGACATGAAGGATGCAAAGGGAATCCCTTAACATGCTCATGTTCTTCCTCTCAGTATAAAAATCATGTGAAGCTTAAGGGGATGTCTATGGCAATGATGTTGACTCACCTATGACACTAAGACCATGTTGCATTTGTTCGTTCAAGAGATTGACTTCACCTAGCTGGATTCCCTAGTGGCTAGTGATATTACATTAAGGCCTACCAGTGCCCTAAACTTATTAGGGATTTTTGCATAGATATCCCTGTAAATATTGGTTTTGCCAAATAAACCCCTCATTTAGACCTATTATCAACAATATCCTTAATATGCTCCTAATACTTGCGGTTATACCCTCGCCGGAACCCTGTGTGTTTACCCTGAGTAAAGTGTGAGTTAAAGAGTAGAATGACTAACTGGGTAGAAACCTTAGCCATGGCGGACTTGCCGTACGACTTCATCGGCGGCTTCCATCCCCTCCACTTCCCTGACGACACCCCCTCCAACATGCCCCTCCTCCCAGATCTGGACATCAACGCCGACCTCCTGGCCATGAAATCTGTTGCCACCAGCTGTTCTCTCTCTTTCTCTCTCTAGCAGTCAGGGTGGGGAAAGAAGGGGATCTCCCGGGGTGGGGGGAGAGGGGGAGGGGGGCCACTTGGGTGAGGGTGGGTCGCAGGATTGGGGGAGACGGGGTGCTCGCCGGAGGGGGAGAGGGGGGCCACCGGGGTGGTCTCTCTCTCTCCCTTAATAATGAGGGAATTTAGGTATTTCACATGCCCTAACATTTGTCGTCACATGTTCCTCCAAATAGTCGCTTCGCATTGACGGCCAAGAACTGCAGGGGTATAACCGCAAGCATTCGAGCTATATGAAGGGTATTTTTGACAATAGATCCAAATGAGGGGAGGGCTATATATGCAAAAAATCCCAACTTACTATGTAGGCATTGAAGCATCTCTATGCCGGTAGATGCTAGGTGCACAATCCCTGGGACATATGCATGATTATATAGAAAAGTGATGCCACACACAGCCGGTATTTGGATTGTGTTGGTTAATGCCAGCATCTCCTTGGATTTGGTGTGTACCACGTGGGGTATGGGACCCACGTGGAACCATCGGTGCTTGGCAGCCCAACCCGCCGCATGGATTATGGGGTCCATGTGCGAAGCCCCTCATGCTCGCCCACAGCACGTTATAGACGTGGGGCTCTGCGCTGCATAAGGAAATACGGCCTAACCTTCGCTACCAGCTCGAGCTTTTAGCGCAACGGTAGGGGCTTGATCCTGTAAACTGGTATCAGAGCGAGGTCGCGGGTTCAAATCCCAGGTGCCGCTGGGGGGAGATTGTTGGTTTATGCCAGCATCTACTTGGATGGTGTGTACCACGTGGGGTATGGGACCCACGTGGGACCATCGGTGCTTGGTATAAACCAACAATCTCCCCCCCAGCGGCACCTAGGATTTGAACCCGCGACCTCGCTCTGATACCAATTGTTGGTTTATGCCAGCATCTCCTTGGATTTGGTGTGTACCACGTGGGGTATGGGACCCACGTGGGACCATCGGTGCTTGGCAGCCCAACCCACCGCATGGATTAAATCATGGTTCAGTAACGCTTCCAATTGATTTCTTTATGATGCAAGAAAGGAACAGGGTCGACGCTGGGAGTTCAAGGCGTCCACGCATCAGTTGAAGAGGCATTCACAGATCTACTTCACTGCGTCAACTCCACGCTATTGCAGCGTCAACTCATCAACATAAGGAGCAGAGGCATTCACATATCTACTTCACTGCGTCAACGCCACAGTAGAGCAGCGTCGACGCAGCAGTTAAAAAGGCAGTGTTAATGGTTCACTGGAATACCCCAGTGCGTCAACGCTACAGCATGATAGCGTCGACGCAGCAGCTCATTCTGATGTGAAGTTGGCTCTGGGTCAGTTCAGTGGGTCGACGCAGTGAACCCCTGCGTCAACGCATCCAGCCTTATATTCAAAGCCATGTGAGGCATTTCAAGGCTGCGTCAACCTCGTGGACTCAATGGGTTGACGCCATCTGAACTACTTACGAGATTAGTTGGGTGGACCCCAATCGTAGTGACGTCAAAGGCCACATCAGCCAAAAAGTGTTTCGATCTTGTTTTTATTCGCGATTCCAGAAGGCTCTGAAGAGATAAAATCAGTGGGCTAACCAGAAAATCTGGTTGGGGCCCACTAGATGTATATAATGCATGGATCTGGAAGTGAACGCAGGAACTTGATCGAAAGAGTTTTTGGAGAATTCGTAGCTGCTGCGGACAAGGCTGAGGAAGAGAAGCTTATGAATAGAACTGGGAGGTGATCTTCTTCCTTATATCGATCTGCTGAAGACCGGAGGAGATCTAGGAGCAGCGATCCTTGGAAGCTCATCTACATTTCAGAAGGAGAAGATCAGCTAATCGTTGAAGCTTCTTCTTCCAGTTTTCTGAATTCAAGCCAGAGATTCGGCTGCTTCACAGATCTGAGATTGTCTTTTCATTTACTGAGTGATTTCGTTTATTATTTGTCTTTTTGATTTGAACTCCATTATACTGTTTCTCCCTCATACTGGTTTGAGTAGAGGGAGGGCTTTGATCCAGCAGACTGTGCTTGGATCAAGGGAAGTTGGGCGTGTTGCCTGCAAGCTGTTTGTCAGCGGGTTAGAGGATCTGTTCCTCAGGTTAAGCCAAGCTGTAATGTTCAGCGGTGTATGCGAGGAATTAGTTCCTCGGTGTAGCTAAGCTGTAAAGCTCAGCAGGGATCCTCACTGGTTTAGTGAGGGGTGGACGTAGGTCTCCACAGGGAGACCGAACCACCATAAAAATTTGTGTTCCTCTTGTGGTTTGATTTCTCACATTATCTACCTTTCGTTAGATGTTTGATTAGACACGATTCTCATGCTGTTTGGTTATTGAACTTCTAATTATCATTCTGCTCTTTAATTCGAGTGTGATCTTGCATAAAGTTTTTAAAGGGTCAACCTATTCACCCCTCCCCTCTAGTTTGACATTCCACATAATCCAACATGTGGTATCAGAGCTCGGCTCTCTTGTCAAGGGTCTAACAACCCAGAGAGATTTAGTGGAATGGAAAATAAGGGGCTTATGCCTGAAGGGTATGCAGTGAATAGGCCACCCTTCTTTGATGGCTCTAACTATGCGTACTGGAAAAATCGGATGCAGGTATTTCTGAGAGCTCAGGACCATGAGATTTGGAGAGTCGTGAGCAAGGGACCATATCAGTTAGAAGGAGATGAAGAACTGTGGGTGAAGAAGCAGATTCGGAAGTCCAATGTCAATTGGCAAGCTATGAACATCATGCAATGCTCATTGCACCCTATGGAGTTTTCACGAGTATCCTCATGTGCCAGTGCCAAGGAAATGTGGGACAGACTCCAAGTCATTTATGAAGGTACGTCAGAGGTAAGGGAGACAAAAGCCAATATGTTAATTTCTGAATATGAAGCTTTTAGAATGAAGCCAGAGGAAAACATATCTGAAATGTATGCTAGACTAACCCTATTAGTGAATGATCTTAAAGGTCTGGGAACGGCTTACACAGATTACGAACTAGTTAGGAAAATTCTTAGATCCCTAGTTTGGCACACCAAGGCCACTGTTGTTGAGGAATCTAGGAACCTTCCTACCACTACCTCTGATGAGCTTATCGGATCTTTGATGGCTTATGAGCTGAACCTCAAAAGGACAGATGAGGATGTGAAAAAGAAAAAGCCTCTTGCATTGAAGGCATGACCAAGTAGCAAGGAGAGCTCAGATGACAGTCATTCATCTACCTCAGATGATGACTCAGGTGAGATAGCAATGCTCACCAGAAAATTCAGGAGGTTTCTGAGGAAGGAAGGTAAATTTAGAAACAACAGAAGACCAGAGGTAAGAAAGTTCAAAATTCAAATCAGAAAACTCTAGGAAATCTGACAAGGTTGTCTGCTACCAATGCAGGAAACAAGGACATATAAAATCCGAATGTCCAGAGAATGTGAAGAAAGCCCAACTTAAATGGAAGAACAAGAAGCCAAAGGCCATGATAAGTACGTGGAGTGACGAGGAGAAAGATGAAGATGAAGAAGAAAGCACTTCTGAAGAAGAGAGTGATGTTAAGATATGCTTCATGGCTAAGGGAGATGATAAGGATGAGGTAACTTCCTCTTCTGAAAACTTTTCTTGTAGTGATTGGGAAGAAGCATTTAATGAATTGCTCGATAAGTATGATCAACTCAAGAAAAAGAAGAATCTGACTAATCAAGAAAATTCATTGAATGATAAAATCAAGTGCCTACAAGTTGAAATTACCAGTTTAAGAAAATCTCTTGATAAAAGTGACCAACATAGAGATCATTTGATAGAAATGAATAGAGAAAACGAATATTTACTGAAAATTCAGGATGACCTGAAACTCAGAATGCAAAAATTGGAGAGTGATGTAAAAAATGCTGAAGAAAAGTATGAAGCAATTCAAGGAGTAAATCAGGAACTCCAAGAAAATTTGAAGAAACTGGAAGATGAGAATTCAAGCAAACAAACCTCTCTTGAGAAATTAACTCAAGGTAAAAACAATCTTGAAGCTGTCATGGGAATAAGAAGTAATTTTGGAAAAGAAGGACTTGGTTATAATCCAACCAAGAAGAAGGATCTAGGAACTAGATTTATAACATTTGTTTCTGAACAAGGTACGTCTGAGCAGAGTCAAATGGCTGAAAAGAAGTCTTGTGAGGAAAATCAGGAAGAAGGAAAACAGACAAATGAAATCAGAAAAGAAAAGGGCAAAGAGAAAATGTATGATACCCTTAATGCCAATCATCATAAGAATGTGCCTAAGTTCAAAAGAAAATCCTCAGGTCAGCCTATAGACCCTAGCTCATCAACCCAGCATCAAGAATATAGAAATTCATGGAGTCATAGGACTGGTACACAACAGTTGCGTCAACGCACTGAGCATCCTGCGTCCACTCATCCCATGTCCCAGGGGTTCTACAGAAAAAAATGCTAGAACATACCATTGGGCGCGTCAACGCAGTGTCCACACTGCGTCAACGCATACACCCTTCCCTGGTGGGCAATCTTTCAGAAACATGAGAATGAGTCGACGCAGCCACTACAGTGCGTCGACGCACCCTATGTATCAGAACCCATATGACCGAAAGGCTAAGTGGATGAGTCAACGCAATCATGTGATAGGGTCTACACAGCGAACTTTCATTCCTTCAAGACCTCAATATTTTTCTAGAACTTCTCATCCCAGGTTACCCAATGCCTCTTAGAGTCACAATAACTATTGGAATGAGAACAAGAATAAAATGTCATACTTCTCTAACAACAGAAATGGCTCAAAAAGGAAATTCCAAAGGGTACCTCAACCCAATCAGAAAATTTTCAAATCTACGAACCCCACATATCAAAAACCCTCAAAACAACAGATTTGGATTCCCAAAAGTATGATGTCTTACTTGACACAATCATATGGTCTGATGGGACCCAAGTGTATTTGGGTTCCAAAATCTCTTGTTTGATGTGACTTGCAGGAGTGCCTTGCAACTGTACACAATAAATGGTACCTTGACAGTGGCTGTTCAAGGCACATGACGGGAGACAAGGCAAAATTCTGTCTCCTAGTTGAGAAAGAAGGAGGACATGTCACGTTTGGGGGAAACAATAAAGGTAAAATAATTGGAAAAGGTAAAGTTGACAAAACTCCCCTGAACTCTATTGATGATGTGTTACTTGTTGAAGGACTAGAATGCAATCTTCTTAGTATAAGCCAACTGTGTGATAGGGGGCACAAAGTTGTGTTTGATTCCCATACATGCACCATTATTGAAAAGCAGTCTGAAAGTGTCAAACTCTCTGGAAAAAGAATAAATAACATGTACATGGTAGATTTAGATGATCCTGCTCATAACAATCTTTGTCTAGCTGTGAATAAAAGTGAACTGGCTTGGCTGTGGCATCGTAGACTAGGTCATGCTAGCTATAGTGTCATGCATAAGTTAGCCAAATTCAACATGGTGAATGGTCTGCCTGATGTTTCATTTAAGCAAAATGACAACATTTGTAATGCATGCACTCAAGGCAAGCATACTAGGAAATCATTTAAATCCAGAATTGAAAACCAATCTTCTAGACCTCTTGAACTTGTTTACATGGATTTGTTTGGACCCACTAGAACAGCAAGTTTGAGTGGCAATAAATATGGATTTGTTATGGTAGATGATTTTTCTAGGTTTACTTGGGTGTTCTTTTTAACTCATAAGAATGATGCATTTGAAGAATTTCAGGTATTCTTCAGGAAAATTCAGCAGGATGGTAAGTACACTATTTCATCTATCATGTCAGATCATGGAGGAGAATTTAAAAATTCAGAATTCGATGATTTTTGCAGGGCAATGGGAATATCTCACAAATTCTCATCTCCAAGAACTCCTGAACAGAATAGAGTGGTGGAAAGAAGAAACAGAACCCTTGTCGAGATGGCTAGAACTATGTTGATTGAAGGACAACTCCCAAGGAAGCTCTGGGCAGAGGCTGTAAACACAGCTTGCTACATTGTAAACCGGGCAATGGTAAGACCTCTGTCCAAAAAGACTCCATATGAGCTGTTGAAAGGTAAGAAGCCATTTGTTATACACTTCAGAGTTTTTGGATCTAAATGCTTTGTTCAAAATAATAACAAACGGGACTTAGATAAATTTGAACCTAAGAGTGAACCAGCCATATTTCTAGGTTATTCAAATCACTCTAGGGCCTATAGAGTCCTGAATATTAAAACTCAATCTGTTGAAAAATCTCCACATATCAACTTTGATGAAACGAATGTCAAATCTGAAAATGAACTATCTTACAGGGACAAAGATGATGGTGAGTTTCTTGAAGAAAAGGAAGAACAATGCACTCAAGAGGAAGAGCCAAGGTCAAATGAGAATCTAGCAGAATCAAGTACTAGAGGTAATGCAGATGTTAATGAAGGTAACTCCTTGACCAATGTTAGAATGCTAAAAGACCACCCTCTATCAAGCATTATTGGTAATCTGCATGACCCTACCAGAACTAGATCTCATTTTAGAGTTATTGAAGAAATGGACAATTTAGCTCTTATATCTCAAATTGAACCAAAAAATATAACTGATGCCCTGAAAGATGATTGCCGGATAAATGCAATGCATGAGGAATTAAATCAATTCAAAAGAAATAAAGTGTGGCACCTTGTGCCAAGACCTAATGAACTTTCAGTAATTAGAACTAAATGGGTCTTTAAAAACAAACAAAATGAAAATGGAATTGTGATAAAAAATAAAGCAAGACTGGTTGCACAAGGATATAACCAAGAATTTGGCATTGATTTTGAAGAATCCTTTGCACCAGTAGCTAGATTAGAAGCTATCAGATTATTACTTGCATATGCATGTTGTCATGGAATAAAACTCCATCAAATGGATGTAAAAAGTGCATTTCTCAATGGTTTAATAAAAGAAGAGGTGTATGTTGAACAACCCCCTAGTTTTGAATCTATAGACTGTCCTGACCATGTTTACAGATTAGACAAAGCTCTCTATGGGCTCAAACAGGCACCTCGAGCATGGTATGATAGACTCAGCTCATACCTCACTGAGAAAGGATATTCAAGAGGTAAAGTGGACCAAACTCTATTTACCAAGGTGAGAAATAATGACATCATTCTGGTTCAAATCTACGTTGATGATATAGTTTTTGGATCCACTAAACCAAGCATGTGTGAGGATTTCGCAAATTTGATGACCACAGAATTTAAGATGAGTCTCATGGGTGAGCTTCAATTTTTCTAGGTCTACAAATCACCCAAAGCAAGGATGGATGCTTCATCAACCAGCAAAGTACGTCTCTGAACTTTTGAAGAAATATAAGATGGAGAATCTTAAGGCAATCAGCACACCCATGATCACCAATACAAGTTTGGATGCAGATCTGAAAGGTAAAAAAGTAGATGCAAAGACTTATCGAGGTATGATCGGATCACTCCTCTATCTTACTGCATCTAGGCTAGACATCCAATTCTGTGTATGTATGTGTGCTAGGTTTTAGTCTGATCCTAAAGAATCCCACTTGATTTCTGTCAAGCGTATCTTTCGATACCTTGCTGGAACTCGAGACTTAGGGATTTGGTATCCTGCATCTTGCACTTTTGATCTTGTATCATACTCAGATGCAGACTATGCTAGATGCAAACTTGACAGGAAAAGCACAAGTGGCTATTGCCAATTTTTGGGAGGGTGTTTGGTTTCTTGGGCATCCAAGAAACAACACTCAGTGGCACTATTCACTGCAGAGGCAGAATATGTCGCTGCAGGGAGTTGTGGCACTCAAGTGTTGTGGATCAAACACCAACTCCAGGATTATCAAACTGATCTTGGATGTGTCCCAATATTGTGTGATAACACAAGTGCCATTAACCTGGCAAAGAATCCCATCCAGCACTCTAGGACCAAACATACCGAAATAAGGCATCACTTCTTGCGAGATGAAGTTAATAAAAGTAACTTTAAATTGATTTTTGTAGACTCTGAACATCAACTAGCTGACATTTTCACCAAGCCACTGAATAATGAAAGATTCTCTTGTCTTAGGAGAGAGCTTGGTTTGTGCAATCCTCATCTTGTTGCCTAAATTGATTGCTTAATTTCTTCCTTGAAACTTATCTGATTAACTTTGCCTAGAAATAAATTGATTGCATATCCTACTTGAGTTGCAAATACATGTTTTCTAAATAAGTCACAGATTTAGGGGGAGTTTAATTTTGAGCTTATCTGTTTAATAACTCATGTCAAATAAAAACCCATCATGTCAACAATTGCATCTTCATTCATATTGTCTGTCATGAATAAATGGAGGAAAAGTTTGCATCAGATTTTACATGCTAAGGAGTGCAATTCTGTCCTGTTAGATTCAGTTATCTGGGTATCTGAAGAGTGGTTTATGAGGCTAAGTCAACACTGAAAGAAATATTCTGGAAACAGGCTGGAAATAGAACTGACTGGATGAGTGAGTTAACGCAGTCACCTGGTTGAGTCAACGCACTGACAGAAATCTTCTGGATACAGGCTGCAAGTTAAACTGACTGGTTAAATGAGTTAACGCAGTCACCTGGATGAGTTGACGCACTGATGTAAACCTGGTGTAAATCAGTTCTGGAATTAATTGGATTACTTCAGAAGGGTTACCGCAGCTCTGAAGTTTGGATCTCACATATCCTTCTCTTGGTGTCGTCTTCTCAACCCCTCATCAACCTTGTTGCTTCTACATTCAGTTTTTCAACTTGTAGTGAAGAACCACTCAATCTTGAGTATGAGGGATATTTCTTGAGATCTGAAATGTGAATTGATGTGATAGATTCAGGGGGAGCTAAAATGATAATTCCCTTATAAGAGGTGGTGATTTTTATTGACTGTCTCTAGGCTATATTAATGGTTGGAGCTTTATAAATCTTCTGTTCTTTGAATGCTAAAATTCATGAACACAAAAGTGCTGTGCATATGGAATAGTTTCAGAACTATTTAATAAAACTGAGAACTCCTCATTTCTTGAACTATGATGATCAAAAGTAAAGAGACCTTTGTGCAAATGAATTTAACATCTGCATTGATTTTAAACTCAGCATAGGGGTAATAAGAGCTGCAGAAACATACCCTATATATACAAATATACATATAATAATTTGTAGAGCAATGGCAAGCTTTCACTGAGAAACTGTCTCCTTGCACCAAAGAAGTGCAAATGAGCATGTCATGAGGTGGGCTGTTACCTCTGTTTTAAAAGAAAAATAATTTAGTGCAGAGCAATGGTAACTTTCCACTGAGAAACTACCTTCATGCACCAATGAAGTGCTACAAGGCATGTCATGATGTGAGTTGTCAACTCTGTTTCAGTTGTGCAGAATAGTTAGCTATGCTAAGTAGCCGGGGACTCTGGTGTCTGATAAACATGTGCACCCGTGTCAAAAGGCTAGCTATACTTGACTGCAATTGATGAAAAATAAAAAATGTCAATGTTTATATGGGGTTGACCTGAAGCTCAAAAATAAAATCCTTTTGAGTTCATCCTCAATTCAAGTTAAATTCCCAACTATAAGGATATCTTGAAATTGAACATTCTAGGGATATGATTTGAGAAAGTTCCAAATGTGAAAATTGTTCAATCCTTATTCCATAATCATGCTCTTCTTATTCAAGGATTTTTCTCAAAGTCTTAAGATTATTTTACTCCACATCATTAAATGAATTAGGGGCTCTCATAATTTCTCATCATATATCTCATAAGGGAACTTGAATTTTATCGATTAAAAATCCCTGAATATAATTTCATCTCTTCCAAATTTCAACGTCATTAGAATGCCTACATACTGTGGATCTTCACTATTTCCTGTCTACTTCACACTACAATTCTGACTCGCCTTGGTGGCGTCGACGCAGTGCCTCACTGCGTAAACGCAGTCATTCAATTACTCCCACAATCCGGTTCAGCACAGTGAACCGGTTCACCCCTTTTTGAATTGAACTTGAGTCATCACTTTCTTTAAAATCCCGCAGCGTAAACGCTGCCGTCTACTTGTTCCTTCCAAAACCTAGTGGTTTTCTATCTCTTCGACTCTCTCTCCGTCTTTCCTCCTCAGCACTTTCTCTCAATCTTCTATCTTGTTCCCATTTGATTCTCGCTGCCATGGCGCCTCCGGAACAACAGAAGAAGGCGAAGAAAAAGAAGGGTCTAAAGAAAAGAGATCCCATCTTTGCTACGGGCAGGATTGAGCCTCGAACCAAATATCAAGCGGAGACGCCGTCTGTGTCAGCTCCACCACAACAAAAAGGAAAAGAGAAAAGCTCGCCGGCAAAGACAAGGGCAGCAAAGCAAAAGGGCAAAGACAAGGGCTTGGCAGATCCTTCAAAGGAGATACCGTCTCCTTCAGCTCCACGGAAACGAAAAGGCAAAGAGATAGAGTTATCTCTTCGGAAACGCCGTCTTCATCCAAGTCCGACAACCAAAAAGAGAAAGCTAACTACCGTCAGGACAGAGGAGCAGGTTACATCTTTAGGTGCTGCGAAGGGAAAGAAAGGTGCGGACAGCTCTCATGCAAGGTCTTCTGATCCCTCTCTCACCATCAACGTGGAAGAACCTCTGAAGGTCCTTACTCCACGGTATATTGATGCTACCGACGATGAGATGCTTGAGGTTTTTCCGCAACTATTCCCTACTTTGGATTATCAGGGTTGGTAGTCTTTTGTTACAAATCATAAGTTTTATTACCCCACCCTAGTCAGGGAATTTTACCACAATTTGAAGTATGAACCTCAGATCCCCAAAATTTCTTCAACTGTCAGGAATGTTAGTTTCGAATTGACAAACAAACTGTTTGCCAGAGCTTGGAAAATTCCAATGAATGGGGTTCAATTACACAGTTTTCAGTTTGATGAACATGCAGCTTATGCTCTTTTCACTGACAAACCCAGTGATCCTACAGTCATTAGGGAGACTTTTTTATCTAGTCTTAAAGCAAATCAGTTCCCTCCATTCAATAGACTGCTCCACCATATTTGCACATCAATGATAACACCTCAGAACAGTGGTAGAGAACATGTCACTGAGATGCAGAGATTTTTACTGTATTGCATGCTGAAAAAGATAAACATTTCATTGTCAGATATAGTCATTCAGCCTATGGGATCTTGCTTAACACAATCTAGGACACTTCCATATGCTGCTCCATTAACTGCCATTTTTCGAAAAGTTGGAGTAGATTTTGGTAATGAGAAGAAACTGACTATTCCTAAAGGGAACATATACTCCCTTTCCTACATTCAGAAATTCATGGGATTTAAAGTTATAAATGGACAGCCAGTCAGGGTTCTGCCAAGTCAGAAATCTGTCTCTACCTCAGTGGAAACTGGTCCAGAAGTAAGAACTGACACACAAAATCAGCAAGAGCCCAGTCTACACAGAGTGGAAAGACCAGAGGCTAGGGAAGATAGACCTGAAGCTAGTTCAGCCAGAATGGACTACCAAGAGTTTAGCAATATCCAGGATGAGAGCAGAATGATAATTAGAAGTTCAATAACCAAACAGCATGAGAATCGTGCCTAATCAAACATCTAACGAAAGGTAGATAATGTGAGAAATCAAACCACAAGAGGAACACAGATTTTTATGGTGGTTCGGTCTCCCTGTGGAGACCTACGTCCACCCCTCACTAAACCAGTGAGGATCCCTGCTGAGCTTTACAGCTTAGCTACACCGAGGAACTAATTCCTCACATACACCGCTGAACATTACAGCTTGGCTTAACCTGAGGAACAGATCCTCTAACCCGCTGACAAACAGCTTGCAGGCAACACGCCCAACTTCCCTTGATCCAAGCACAGTCTGCTGGATCAAAGCCCTCCCTCTACTCAAACCAGTATGAGGGAGAAACAGTATAATGGAGTTCAAATCAAAAAGACAAATAATAAACGAAATCACTCAGTAAATGAAAAGACAATCTCAGATCTGTGAAGCAGCCGAATCTCTGGCTTGAATTCAGAAAACTGGAAGAAGAAGCTTCAACGATTAGCTGATCTTCTCCTTCTGAAATGTAGATGAGCTTCCAAGGATCGCTGCTCCTAGATCTCCTCCGGTCTTCAGCAGATCGATATAAGGAAGAAGATCACCTCCCAGTTCTACTCATAAGCTTCTCTTCCTCAGCCTTGTCCGCAGCAGCTACGAATTCTCCAAAAACTCTTTCGATGATCAAGTTCCCGCGCTCACTTCCAGATCCATGCATTATATACATCTAGTGGGCCCCAACCAGATTTTCTGGTTAGCCCACTGATTTTATCTCTTCAGAGCCTTCTGGAATCGCGAATAAAAACAAGATCGAAACACTTTTTGGCTGATGTGGCCTTTGACGTCACTACGATTGGGGTCCACCCAACTAATCTCGTAAGTAGTTCAGATGGCGTCAACCCATTGAGTCCACGAGGTTGACGCAGCCTTGAAATGCCTCACATGGCTTTGAATATAAGGCTGGATGCGTTGACGCAGGGGTTCACTGCGTCGACCCACTGAACTGACCCAGAGCCAACTTCACATCAGAATGAGCTGCTGCGTCGACGCTATCATGCTGTAGCGTTGACGCACTGGGGTATTCCAGTGAACCATTAACACTGCCTTTTTAACTGCTGCGTCGACGCTGCTCTACTGTGGCGTTGACGCAGTGAAGTAGATATGTGAATGCCTCTGCTCCTTATGTTGATGAGTTGACGCTGCAATAGCGTGGAGTTGACGCAGTGAAGTAGATCTGTGAATGCCTCTTCAACTGATGCGTGGACGCCTTGAACTCCCAGCGTCGACCCTGTTCCTTTCTTGCATCATAAAGAAATCAATTGGAAGCGTTACTGAATCATGATTTAATTCAACATTTTGAGTTGAATACAACATTCACATCTCATGGTTGTCATCATCAAAACCAGGGGCACAACAATCTCCCCCTTTTTGATGATGGCAACTATGAGGTGAATGTCATTGCATCTAAATAACAAAAGTATCATTCATATCACACAAGAAAGTTCAGATCAACAAGGAATTCAATTCAGTGACTGACACAGCCACCAATTTTTGTCATTCATTTAAGTCCAGGGTTTTACATCATAGAGAAAGACAAAAAGAAGGAAACATCAGTCAATTAACACATTTGATACAGATGCAATGCAGTTCTAGTTTAGACTCCAACTTGAGTTCATGTCTCTCCCCCTTTGACATCATCAGGAAGGGGAGTAGATGAGGAAGACTGAAGTACAGTTGCAGACACAATATCCAGCTGTTGCTGAAGCTGAGCAATAGATGATGCCATTGTGTCCATCCTTTCAGAAAGCAGCTGATCTCTGTTCACCACAAACTTGTGGTATTCTTTGACCTTAGTAGAAATACCATCAAACCAGTTGTGCAGTATATCAAACAGATAGTCCACCTGAGCTTTTTGCTGAGATCCCCATTCAGGTGCAGAGGAGGATGCTTCAGTTGGTGGAGGGCAGTACACATCACGCTGATCTTCAATGGTGGGTGGAAAGTTTTCTTTCAAAATATGCAGCACATCCACAACCTCATCACCGACTAGAGTTGTTCGTTCAAACAGTTTAGCAATGTCCTGACCAAAAGATGTAATCTTTTCAAACAAGGTTTGAACTTTTTCACCGAACTCATTGTTCTTGTCAATCATGGTGGAGTATTTCAAGTTCAACTTGGATTGGTTTTCCCTGACATCATAGTTGTATGTCTGTACACTCTGTATCCTGTGCAAACATTGTTGATGCAGGTTTTGTAAGTTACGCATGTCTGAACCAGCTTTCTGACAAGCTTGAAGAAGAGATTCCATAAACTCATGAAGCTTCTTGTCTGACTTGTATTTATCACGTGTAAACTTTTCCCATCTGCTGTCTATTTTCTGTTCAAGGTGTGACAGCCTCATATCCGTTGTTGAACTTAGGTGCATTATGGAGGAGTCAATACTCTTGAATTTTGTTTCCAAAAATTGAATGAGAGTAGGATTGATACCAGAAAAATCATTTTGAGAGTTGGCTGGAATCTCCTCAGAAGTAGATGCAGGTCCTCTTGGTGGAGAGGGTTCTGGAAGAGGACCTTGTACTATGACAAGTTCTCGGGAAGTAACAGGAAACACAGGAGTATCATCTTGTACATTGTAATCATCCTGGATATTGCTGAACTCTTGGTAGTCCATTCTGGCTGAACTAGCTTCAGGTCTATCTTCCCTAGCCTCTGGTCTTTCCACTCTGTGTAGACTGGACTCTTGCTGATTTTGTGTGTCAGTTCTTACTTCTGGACCAGTTTCCACTGAGGTAGAGACAGATTTCTGACTTGGCAGAACCCTGACTGGCTGTCCATTTATAACTTTAAATCCCATGAATTTCTAAATGTAGGAAAGGGAGTATATGTTCCCTTTAGGAATAGTCAGTTTCTTCTCATTACCAAAATCTACTCCAACTTTTCGAAAAATGACAGTTAATGGAGCAGCATATGGAAGTGTCCTAGATTGTGTTAAGCAAGATCCCATAGTCTGAATGACTACATCTGACAATGAAATGTTTATCTTTTTCAGCATGCAATACAGTAAAAATCTCTGCATCTCAGTGACATGTTCCCTACCACTGCTCTGAGGTGTTATCATTGATGTGCAAATATGGTGGAGCAGTCTATTGAATGGAGGGAACTGATTTGCTTTAAGACTAGATAAAAAAGTCTCCCTAATGACTGTAAGATCACTGGGTTTGTCAGTCAAAAGAGCATAAGCTGCATGTTCATCATACTGAAAACTGTGTAATTGAACCCCATTCATTGGAATTTTCCAAGCTCTGGCAAACAGTTTGTTTGTCAATTCGAAACTAGCATTCCTGACAGTTGAAGAAATTTTGGGGATCTGAGGTTCATACTTCAAATTGTGGTAAAATTCCCTGACTAGGGTGGGGTAATAAAACTTATGATTTGTAACAAAAGACCACCAACCCTGATAATCCAAAGTAGGGAATAGTTGCGGAAAAACCTCGAGCATCTCATCGTCGGTAGCATCAATATACCGTGGAGTAAGGACCTTCAGAGGTTCTTCCACGTTGATGGTGAGAGAGGGATCAGAAGACCTTGCATGAGAGCTGTCCGCACCTTTCTTTCCCTTCGCAGCACCTGAAGATGTAACCTGCTCCTCTGTCCTGACGGTAGTTAGCTTTCTCTTTTTGGTTGGCGGGCTTGGATGAAGACGGCGTTTCCGAAGAGATAACTCTATCTCTTTGCCTTTTCGTTTCCGTGGAGTTGAAGGAGACGGTATCTCCTTTGAAGGATCTGCCAAGCCCTTGTCTTTGCCCTTTTGCTTTGCTACCCTGTCTTTGCCGGCGAGCTTTTCTCTTTTCCTTTTTGTTGTGGTGGAGCTGACACAGACGGCGTCTCCGCTTGATATTTGGTTCGAGACTCAATCCTGCCCGTAGCAAAGATGGGATCTCTTTTCTTTAGACCCTTCTTTTTCTTCCCCTTCTTCTGTTGTTCCGGAGGCGCCATGGCAGCGAGAATCAAATGGGAACAAGATAGAAGATTGAGAGAAAGTGCTGAGGAGGAAAGACGGAGAGAGAGTCGGAGAGATAGAAAACCACTAGGTTTTGGAAGAAACAAGTAGACGGCAGCGTTTACGCTGCGGGATTTTAAAGAAAGTGATGACTCAAGTTCAATTCAAAAAGGGGTGAACCGATTCACTGTGCTGAACCGGATTGTGGGAGTAATTGAATGACTGCGTTTACGCAGTGAGGCACTGCGTCGACGCCACCAAGGCGAGTCAGAATTGTAGTGTGAAGTAGACAGGAAATAGTGAAGATCCACAGTATGTAGGCATTCTAATGACGTTGAAATTTGGAAGAGATGAAATTATATTCAGGGATTTTTAATCGATAAAATTCAAGTTCCCTTATGAGATATATGATGAGAAATTATGAGAGCCCCTAATTCATTTAATGATGTGGAGTAAAATAATCTTAAGACTTTGAGAAAAATCCTTGAATAAGAAGAGCATGATTATGGAATAAGGATTGAACAATTTTCACACTTGGAACTTTCTCAAATCATATCCCTAGAATGTTCAATTTCAAGATATCCTTATAGTTGGGAATTTAACTTGAATTGAGGATGAACTCAAAAGGATTTTATTTTTGAGCTTCAGGTCAACCCCATATAAACATTGACATTTTTTATTTTTCATCAATTGCAGTCAAGTATAGCTAGCCTTTTGACACGGGTGCACATGTTTATCAGACACCAGAGTCCCCGGCTACTTAGTATAGCTAACTATTCTGCACAACTGAAACAGAGTTGACAACTCACATCATGACATGCCTTGTAGCACTTCATTGGTGCATGAAGGTAGTTTCTCAGTGGAAAGTTACCATTGCTCTGCACTGAATTATTTTTCTTTTAAAACAGAGGTAACAGTCCACCTCATGACATGCTCATTTGCACTTCTTTGGTGCAAGGAGACAGTTTCTCAGTGAAAGCTTGCCATTGCTCTACAAATTATTATATGTATATTTGTATATATAGGGTATGTTTCTGCAGCTCTTATTACCCCTATGCTGAGTTTAAAATCAATACAGATGTTAAATTCATTTGCACAAAGGTCTCTTTACTTTTGATCATCATAGTTCAAGAAATGAGGAGTTCTCAGTTTTATTAAATAGTTCTGAAACTATTCCATATGCACAGCACTTTTGTGTTCATGAATTTTAGCATTCAAAGAACAGAAGATTTATAAAGCTCCAACCATTAATATAGCCTAGAGATAGTCAATAAAGATCACCACCTCTTATAAGGGAATTATCATTTTAGCTCCCCCTGAATCTATCACATCAATTCACATTTCAGATCTCAAGAAACATCCCTCATACTCAAGATTGAGTGGTTCTTCACTACAAGTTGAAAAACTGAATGTAGAAGCAACAAGGTTGATGAGGGGTTGAGAAGACGACACCAAGAGAAGGATATGTGAGATCCAAACTTCAGAGCTGCGGTAACCCTTCTGAAGTAATCCAATTAATTCCAGAACTGATTTACACCAGGTTTACATCAGTGCGTCAACTCATCCAAGTGACTGCGTTAACTCATTTAACCAGTCAGTTTAACTTGCAGCCTGTATCCAGAAGATTTCTGTCAGTACGTTGACTCAACCAGGTGACTGCGTTAACTCACTCACCCAGTCAGTTCTATTTCCAGCCTGTTTCCAGAATATTTCTTTCAGTGTTGACTTAGCCTCATAAACCACTCTTCAGATACCCAGATAACTGAATCTAACAGAACAGAATTGCACTCCTTAGCATGTAAAATCTGATGTAAACTTTTCCTCCATTTATTCATGACAGACAATATGAATGAAGATGCAATTGTTGACATGATGGGTTTTTATTTGACATGAGTTATTAAACAGATAAGCTCAAAACTAAACTCCCCCTAAATCTGTGACTTATTTAAAAAATAGGTATTTGCAACTCAAGCAGGATATGCAATCAATTTATTTCTAGGCAAAATTAATCAGACAAGTTTCAAGGAAGAAATTAAGCAATCAATTTAGGCAACAAGATGAGGATTGCACAAACCAAGCTCTCTCCTAAGACAAGATAATCTTTCATTATTCAGTGGCTTGGTGAAAATGTCAGCTAGTTGATGTTCAGAGTCTACAAAAATCAATTTAAAGCTACTTTTATTAACTTCATCTCGCAAGAAGTGATGCCTTATTTCGATATGTTTGGTCCTAGAGTGCTGGATGGGATTCTTTGCCAGGTTAA
Source organism: Amorphophallus konjac (assembly GCA_022559845.1). NCBI lineage: Eukaryota > Viridiplantae > Streptophyta > Magnoliopsida > Alismatales > Araceae > Amorphophallus > Amorphophallus konjac. The sequence continues at coordinate 280,609 of CM040128.1, forward strand.
TGGCACTTGTGTTATCACACAATATTGGGACACATCCAAGATCAGTTTGATAATCCTGGAGTTGGTGTTTGATCCACAACACTTGAGTGCCACAACTCCCTGCAGCGACATATTCTACCTCTGCAGTGGATAGTGCCACTAAGTGTTGTTTCTTGGATGCCCAAGAAACCAAACACCCTCCCAAAAATTGGCAATAGACACTTGTGCTTTTCCTGTCAAGTTTGCATCCAACTTAGTCTGCATCTGAGTATGATACAAGATCAAAAGTGCAAGATGCAGGATACCAAATCCCTAAGTCTCGAGTTCCAGCAAGGTATCGAAAGATACGCTTGACAAAAATCAAGTGGGATTCTTTAGGATCAGACTAAAACCTAGCACACATACATACACCGAATTGGATGTCTGGCCTAGATGCAGTAAGATAGAGGAGTGATCCGATCATACCTCGATAAGTCTTTGCATCTACTTTTTTACCTTTCAGATCTGCATCCAAACTTGTATTGGTGCTCATGGGTGTGCTGATTGCCTTAAGATTCTCCATCTTATATTTCTTCAAAAGTTCAGAGACGTACTTTGCCTAGTTGATGAAGCATCCATCCTTACTTTGGGTGATTTGTAGACCTAGAAAAAATTGAAGCTCACCCATGAGACTCATCTCAAATTCTGTGGTCATCAAATTTGCGAAATCCTCACACATGCTTGGTTTAGTGGATCCAAAAACTATATCATCAACGTAGATTTGAACCAGAATGATGTCATTATTTCTCACCTTGGTAAATAGGGTTTGGTCCACTTTACCTCTTGAATATCCTTTCTCAGTGAGGTATGAGCTGAGTCTATCATACCATGCTCGAGGTGCCTGTTTGAGCCCATAGAGAGCTTTGTCTAATCTGTAAACATGGTCAGGGCAGTCTATAGATTCAAAACCAGGGGGTTGTTCAACATACACCTCTTCTTTTATTAAACCATTGAGAAATGCACTTTTTACATCCATTTGATGGAGTTTTATTCCATGACAACATGCATATGCAAGTAATAATCTGATAGCTTCTAATCTAGCTACTGGTGTAAAGGATTCTTCAAAATCAATGTCAAATTCTTGGTTATATCCTTGTGCAACCAGTCTTACTTTATTTCTTATCACAATTCCATTTTCATTTTGTTTGTTTCTAAAGACCCATTTTGTTCCAATTACTGAAAGTTCATTAGGTCTTGGCACAAGGTGCCACACTTTATTTCTTTTGAATTGATTTAATTCCTCGTGCATTGCATTTATCCAGCAATCATCTTTCAGGGCATCAGTTATATTTTTTGGTTCAATTTGAGATATAAGAGCTAAATTGTCCATTTCTTCAATAACTCTAAAATGAGATCTAGTTCTGGTAGGGTCATGCAGATTACCAATAATGCTTAATAGAGGGTGGTCTTTTAACATTCTAACATTGGTCAAGGAGTTACCTTCATTAACATCTGCATTACCTCTAGTACTTGATTCTGCTAGATTCTCATTTGACCTTGGCTCTTCCTCTTGAGTGTATTGTTCTTCCTTTTCTTCAAGAAACTCACCATCATCTTCGTCCCTGTAAGATAGTTCATTTTCAGACTTGACATTCATTTCATCAAAGATGATATGTGGAGATTCTTCAACAGATTGTGTTTTAATATTCAGGACTCTATAGGCCCTAGAGTGATTTGAATAACCTAGAAATATGGCTGGTTCACTCTTAGGTTCAAATTTATCTAAGTCACGTTTGTTATTATTTTGAATAAAGCATTTAGATCCAAAAACTCTGAAGTGTATAACAGATGGCTTCTTACCTTTCAACAGCTCATATGGAGTCTTTTTGGACAGAGGTCTTACCATTGCCCGGTTTACAATGTAGCAAGCTGTGTTTACAGCCTCTGCCCAGAGCTTCCTTGGGAGTTGTCCTTCAATCAACATAGTTCTAGCCATCTCGACAAGGGTTCTGTTTCTTCTTTCCACCACTCCATTCTGTTCAGGAGTTCTTAGAGATGAGAATTTGTGAGATATTCCCATTGCCCAACAAAAATCATCGAATTCTGAATTTTCAAATTCTCCTCCATGATCTGACATGATAGATGAAATAGTGTACTTACCATCCTGCTGAATTTTCCTGAAGAATACCTGAAATTCTTCAAATGCATCATTCTTATGAGTTAAAAGGAACACCCAAGTAAACCTAGAAAAATCATCTACCAGAACAAATCCATATTTATTGCCACTCAAACTTGTTGTGCTAGTGGGTCCAAACAAATCCATGTAAACAAGTTCAAGAGGTCTAGAAGATTGGTTTTCAATTCTGGATTTAAATGATTTCCTAGTATGCTTGCCTTGAGTGCATGCATTACAAATGTTGTCATTTTGCTTAAATGAAACATCAGGCAGACCATTCACCATGTTGAATTTGGCTAACTTATGCATGACACTATAGCTAGCATGACCTAGTCTACGATGCCACAGCCAAGCCAGTTCACTTTTATTCACAGCTAGACAAAGATTGTTATGAGCAGGATCATCTAAATCTACCATGTACATGTTATTTATTCTTTTTCCAGAGAATTTGACACTTTCAGACTGCTTTTCAATAATGGTGCATGCATGGGAATCAAACACAACTTTGTGCCCCCTATCACACAGTTGGCTTATACTAAGAAGATTGTATTCTAGTCCTTCAACAAGTAACACATCATCAATAGAGTTCAGGGAAGTTTTGCCAACTTTACCTTTTTCCAATTATTTTACCTTTATTGTTTCCCCCAAACGTGACATGTCCTCCTTCTTTCTCAACTAGGAGACAGAATTTTGCCTTGTCTCCCGTCATGTGCCTTGAGCAGTCACTGTCAAGGTACCATCTATTGTGTACAGCTGCAAGGCACTCCTGCAAGTCACATCAAACAAGAGATTTTGGAACCCAAATACACTTGGGTCCCATCAGACCATATGATTGTGTCAAGTAAGACATCATACTTTTGGGAATCCAAATCTGTTGTTTTGAGGATTTTTGATATGTGGGGTTCATAGATTTGAAATTTTTCTGATTGGGTTGAGGTACCCTTTGGAATTCCCTTTTTGAGCCATTTCTGTTGTTAGAGAAGTATGACATTTTATTCTTGTTCTCATTCCAATAGTTATTGTGACTCCAAGAGGCATTGGGTAACCTGGGATGAGAAGTTCTAGAAAAATATTGAGGTCTTGAAGGAATGAAAGTTCGCTGTGTAGGCCCTATCACATGATTGCGTTGACTCATCCACTTAGCCTTTCAGTCATATGGGTTCTGATACATAGGGTGTGTCGACGCACTGTAGTGGCTGCGTCGACTCATTCTCATGTTTATGAAAGATTGCCCACCAGGGAAGGGTGTATGCGTTGACGCAGTGTGGACACTGCGTTGACGCGCCCAATGGTATGTTCTAGCATTTTTTCTGTAGAACCCCTGGAACATGGGATGAGTGGACACAGGATGCTCAGTGCGTTGACGCAACTGTTGTGTACCAGTCCTATGACTCCATGAATTTCTATATTCTTGATGCTGGGTTGATGAGCTAGGGTCTATAGGCTGACCTGAGGATTTTCTTTTGAACTTAGGCACATTCTTATGATGATTGGCATTAAGGGTATCATACATTTTCTCTTTGCCCTTTTCTTTTCTGATTTCATTTGTCTGTTTTCCTTCTTCCTGATTTTCCTCACAAGACTTCTTTTCAGCCATTTGACTCTGCTCAGACGTACCTTGTTCAGAAACAAATGTTATAAATCTAGTTCCTAGATCCTTCTTCTTGGTTGGATTATAACCAAGTCCTTCTTTTCCAAAATTACTTCTTATTCCCATGACAGCTTCAAGATTGTTTTTACCTTGAGTTAATTTCTCAAGAGAGGTTTGTTTGCTTGAATTCTCATCTTCCAGTTTCTTCAAATTTTCTTGGAGTTCCTAATTTACTCCTTGAATTGCTTCATACTTTTTTTCAGCAATTTTTACATCACTCTCCAATTTTTGCATTCTGAGTTTCAGGTCATCCTGAATTTTCAGTAAATATTCGTTTTCTCTATTCATTTCTATCAATTGATCTCTCTGTTGGTCACTTTCATCAAGAGATTTTCTTAAACTGGTAATTTCAGCTTCTAGGCACTTGATTTTATCATTCAATGAATTTTCTTGATTAGTCAGATTCTTCTTTTTCTTGAGTGATTTATTTTCTTTCTTTACATGATCATACTTATCTAGCAATTCATTAAATGCTTCTTCCCAATCACTACAAGAAAAGTTTTCAGAAGAGGAAGTTACCTCATCCTTATCATCTCCCTTAGCCATGAAGCATATCTTAACATCACTCTCTTCTTCAGAAGTGCTTTCTTCTTCATCTTCATCTTTCTCCTCGTCACTCCACGTACTTATCATGGCCTTTGGCTTCTTGTTCTTCCATTTAAGTTGGGCTTTCTTCACATTCTCTGGACATTCGGATTTTATATGTCCTTGTTTCCTGCATTGGTAGCAGACAACCTTGTCAAATTTCCTAGAGTTTTCTGATTTGAATTTTGAACTCTTTCTTACCTCTGGTCTTCTGTTGTTTCTAAATTTACCTTCCTTCCTCAGAAACCTCCTGAATTTTCTGGTGAGCATTGCTAGCTCACCTGAGTCATCATCTGAGGTAGATGAATGACTGTCATCTGAGCTTTACGGTTTACAGGATCAAGCCCCTACCGTTGCGCTAAAAACTCGAGCTGGTAGCGAAGGTTAGACCGTATTTCCTTATGGCAGCGCAGAGCCCCACGTCTATAACGTGCTGTGGGCGAGCATGAGGGGCTTCGCATATGGACCCCATAATCCATGCGGCGGGTTGGGCTGCCAAGCACCGATGGTCCCACGTGGGTCCCATACCCCACGTGGTACACACCAAATCCAAGGAGATGCTGGCATAAACCAACAGATTGCTGGTGACACACTGTATCTCGGCTGCCTGGTCAAAATCAGGTATCCGACCTTACAGACGAGGTATAACTGCTGGATCGTGCCAACCAGAAATTGCCACCGCTGCAGCAGGCAGGAAAAGAGGAATGACATACTGCACAAATGTAACGCACTTTTGGATTGACTTGGGCCTTTTTCTCCTCCTGAAAGGAAAGAAAAAAAAAGAAAAAGAACAGGCTGCCCAGTCAAGCTTTAGTGGTGCTGTCAGCACTCCCAAGCCAGCAGCTCTCCATATCACCTTTATGTATGCATATAGCCTTTCAACCCTGTGCAGAGGTTGTTTTGATAAGATAGTTGTGCAACTTTCACAGCTTCAAATTATTGCCATAGCAACTGGGAACATGTTTCATTTGGCGCAGCCAATGGCCTGGTTCTAATGCCACCAGGAGGCTGTTTATAGGTAGAATATGTAGATTCAATGTTGTATTTCCCATTATAACTCTTGTAAAAGATAAAACAAAATGCATGGAGCCCTGCAAGTTGGCCAAATGGAGTTTTTCTTATTTTAGTCCTTCAGAAAATAATATAGCGCAATGAATGTCCATTGGTTCTCTGCTGAAGGCTCTCCCAATGCGTTACTTAAGAAAAGGTGAAAGAGAGAGAGAGAGCCTAACATTGCTATCTTCAAGACGTCCATCAGAAAGAGCTTCTGATGCATAAGCTCTATAGAGAAGTTTCAAGTCATCAATCTTCCTGTCACCATCATACTCTCCACCTGAATCAAAGAATATGGACTTTATTAGTTGATTACATCATTCAACATCTTATTTGGCACCATCATGAAAAACTGTAAATAGCATTGAATGTCAACACTACCTAACAAAAAAATAGGCCCAACCCCAGGTGCAAATCGGTCAGCATCAGGATGTTTTTTCAATGACAAAAGTGAATCATTGAATACTAAGACTTTTCCAAGTTCCTCGATAACTTGAGCCAATCCCCTACTAGCGAACTTCCTGATTTGTTAGCAAAAAGATAACAAATATAAAAAATAACATATAATATATGCCTGTTAATGGCATACCTTGCTCTTGCCCGTGACTTCAAGATCTCCAGTGCTGATGATATGTTCTCTTCAGCCAATTTTCTTGTCCGCACTCTAAACATTTCAGCAGCAATCTGCACGTGAACAAATCTCATTGGACAAGAACAGCAAGCAGAGCAATTAAATAATGCGGATGCATGAAATTACAATGAGGTTTCTGCAAACATACCTCATCAGAAAGCCTATAAAGAAGTTGAGTTTCCCTCAAGCTAATAAGTTGTTTTGCGTCAACATCTAGGAAGTGGAATATATTTTTAAATCAATGTCTTATCTTCTAATAAAATAATAGGTATAAAATGAATATGGTTCATTCATATATATGTTGCAAAACAAAAATACATTCTTTTTCCTTGGTTAGTTACTTTTTCAATCAATGTCTTACCTTCATAAGATAACAAGCATAAATAAATATTGTTCATTCACATACGTTACAAAGCATGCTTTTCCCTTTTGAGGGGAGAGCAGAGGAGACAGTTTTCTCACTTTTTAACAATGAAGAGTATCAAGCATAAAGATGTAATTGCCCGCAAAACCATGACATTGTTATTACAATTATAAATGCAGATGGCAAAAACATCTCCTCTAACCAAATTTTCGTTAAGCTACAGCAATCAAGAATTATCACTATAACTTTCAGGACACATAGAACACATATACTATACCAGTTTATTTTTGAAAAGTATGCTATTTATATCTGATCAATTGCATGTTTTCAAAGCAAAGCAAATACAGAATGTCTCTGTGTCACCTCTTCCGATTAAGTTTAGCTTCAGAGAGTAAAGCCAAGTTTATTTTTGAAAAGTATGCTATTTATATCTGATCAATTGCATGTTTTCAAAGCAAAGCAAAAACAGAATGTCTCTGTGTCACCTCTTCCGATTAAGTTTAGCTTCAGAGAGTAAAGCCTCTGGGCATTATCTCGAATTGCAATCTCCACCTGCCAGATAAATTGTATCTTATGAGCAGGAGACCGGCATAATAACATGTGCAAGTTTAAAGACAAGGGCTTCCATATGTTTAGTTAAAGAAAACGAATAAACTGCCAGGTAAATTGTATTTTATGAGCTAGAGACCAGCGAATATAGCACTTGATAGAATTCTTTGGCGGAACAAGATTCATGTACCTGACCCCAAATAATGGGATGAGGCTGTGATGATAATGATGATGAGCAGGAAACCAGCATAATAACACGTGCAAGTTTAAATACAAGTGCTTCCATATGTTTAGTTAAAGAAAACAAATAAAATCACCGTCCATGTCTAAATATACAAAAGAAACAAAATCTTAGAAGGAAAGCAAAAAACAATATACACATATATTCATAGGAAAGGTAAATTTCTAACTGAAAAAATGTCTGCCGACTCAAAACAATCAATATCAGAAAATAAGCCAGCTAGGTACAACTGTTTCCAGTGAACAGAGATTGTCCACACATGATCCTACTATAGTCTAACAGAAACTCATCAGTTTGAAAATATATCTGTTTGATTGAATACCTGAGCATCAGTGACTTTGAAAACACGTTTCCAAGGCAAAAGAAACTTTGATGCTTCTCCGAACACTAGTGTGGAAACATAGATAAGCTTCTGAAAGGCCTGCCTTCCAAATAATAATAGTCAAAGCCACAGTTTTGTTTGCAAAAATATATTCATTTATGTGACTGCACAAAATCTATGAGCAGAAACATATAAAAGAAACATACCCGACGCTGTTCTACATCTGCATCACGGTCACCAGTTTCCAATCTTTGCCTGAAGATGCGTCTACCGATCTAGGGAAGAGGGAAAAAAAGTTTTAATGACAGAGAAAGGATCACTGCTTCACATGCAACGAAACAACCACAACAGGAGAAGCAGTTAAAATAGATAATGTATATTATGTATCTAATACAGCTCTCTTAGGCTTCCTTTTCTGTTTGATTTTTTATTTTAGTTATGATTAGGATTGCTTTCCTTTTTCCCTTTTCTTAGGGATGCTATTTGCCTTGCTATTCATTGGATGTAACACATACTAGAAAAAATAAAACTTATGCCAAATCCCACCACTTCAGCATACCTCCACATGCACGGATGCTGCATCTGGGTCATCAATTCCAAGACCATTTTTGAATTTAATAATAGTTTCAACCTCACTTCCCGTGAGATTTTCACCTCCCAGTGGAAGAACTGAGTTCACAAACCTGAATGTAGGCACAGTAGGCAATAATTTCAATACCTATTAATACATTAATCAAGACAGTGTTTGCATGTACGGATCAGTGGGATAAAAACTAGGATTTATTGAGTAATAAATTTACTACTCACCGACTATACAGGTCACAGAGCTCTGCCTTGAAGGTGTCATCTTCCTTGCTAACACCGTATCTGGATTGAATCAACAAGAAAGCAGGTTACGTGACAAGCATCCCCAATATCGATCTAAAATGTGGCAGAAAAACCAGAAAACCGGATGTCTGGGACAAACTACACTCCAATAACAAAAAAGGATCGTAACCATCAAAGTAAACAACTGAAAACCCCCTTATTGCCAATGAAGCTTGTAACTCTAGGGGCAAAGAAGTGCTTATACCAACCAAGTGCAGTAAAAAGACAAAACTAAACCCCAGAATTCCCCATCCTTAGATAAACTTTGAGACGAGCAATTTACACGAAACAAACAGTAGTAAAACAACAACCCTGAGGCCGATAGAGCAACATAAACATAAACCCTTCCATATGAATATAGAAGGAAATGACAATTGTAAGTACGAAACTGGTATGGTATGAATATATGTGAATGCTGTTTTGTGTCTTCGGGCATTTTTTCTAATAATTTGGACAAAATAAACCTGTAAGTAGGCAATCACGCTAAAATCAACCCAGACAAAAGAAGGGAACCAACTTTTTCGCTATTGCTTCCACTTCGTCTTTCCTCAAGGCCGTCGGATCATCACAGCCAGCCACGAGGTTGTGCAAGCTCGCCGCCGCCACCTCTGGAACGCAGGCATTCAACGCGTAGGCCGCCGCCCCGCCTGCCGCTCCCATCACCGCAGCCGCCCCCAACCCTACGGTCTTGCTTCCCCCGACCCGGAGCCCCAGCCCGTACCCCGCCGCCAAGGCCCCGGCCACGATGATGGCCGAGCTCGCCAGCCTCACCGGAGGGGACATCCCATCTACAACAGCATGCACGCCCGATAGCTCCCTCTTGCCACCGAACACGGATGGACCCACAGGCGCGGCCTGCTCCTGCGGCCCCTCGGGGTTGGCCGCCGAGCACCGGACGAGGGAGACCCGGTAGCGGACGCGCCCAGACCTTGACGGGAAGCGGAGGCAGAGGCGGTTGCGGCCGACGAAGGGGGAGAGCAAAGGGCGGGCGAGGCATGGCGAAGAAGAGGGGGAAGAGAGGAGGGAGCGATCCATCTGTTCTTCTCTTCTTCTATAGGGAGGGAAGCGATGCGAAGAGGGAGACGACCTTTCTGCGAGAATTCTGTGAGTGAGTGCGGAGCACGGCAGCTCCCGGAGGTGCGGGGAGGCAGACAGCCTGAAGGGAGAATTGGGGCGGGGGGCGGGTGGCGCGGGGGACGGAGGACGGAAGACGGCGGCTTATCCTTTTCGTTTCGTGCTGTGCCGTGTCCCGGATCCGGCCCGATACGTCTCTCTCTGTTAAGGGATGGGGATCCCGGCAACGCGGGTGACTCGGTGGCCCATAGCTCGGACTCGCCGATGATGGTGCTAGGCTGCCGGCAGGTGGAGTACTGGCAACGCTGGAGGGAAAAATAGGGTTGAATCTTATAGGCCCCATTTGAAAATCGGTTAGGCCCGCTTGTTCGACCAACAAGGTCGAATAAGTCTTAACCGGGTGCTGTGTGTGAGGGGGGGAGGGGGCCCGTCCTACGAAGCGGCCGACCGCCTCCCGACAATTCGTTTATCAAACAAAGCCTATATTGATTTAACGAGTAAATTGGAGGTAGGAATTTTTACAAATATATCTTCTTTATAAATTTATTTAAAAAATTATCTCTTTTCAGTTTATATTATTTTCAATACCTTCATTTAATACTTGTAAAAATACTCTTATCATCACCGCTGTTAGCATTTTATTATCTTTTATTTAACTCTAGTTAACCTTCAAAAAAGGCCAAAAACTCTTAATCCCTCTTAAATTGTTTCTCTCTCTACCTCTTTATCTCTCTCTCTATCTTTCTCACATAACACATAGATCAAAAGAACTCTTTTTATAACGACATTTTTGTCTAAAAAATCAATTGTATGGATCAATATAAAATATTCTTTTAATCTTCAACCGATACCCACACAAATATTTTAACATTATATTAATACATAAACTTTATTAAAAATAATAAAAATGAGCATAGAAATTTCATAAATTAATAAACTTAGTCCTTTTTGTACGAGCTACCATGCATTATACATAAAATAACACAATAATACTTTGTTCACTATTCGTAAAAGATATAGTAGCAAATGTGTCATTCATGTTAAATACTCCTTGCTAGATTGGAATATGCTTAGATTATATTAGTCACATCAGTTTAAATGTGATGGTTAATTAGTAGAGATAAGAAATCACGTCGAAATTGTCCACATCATTCACATTTTTCTCGTTACAAAAGTGCGGCCATCGCCTTGGCACTCTCTCCCTCTCTTTGGTGTTCTTTCTTAATCTCTACTGTCTTTCTGCGTGACAAATGACAAAGGTGGTCGAAGTAGATAGGAGAACCATATCATATTCACGCGTTGGTTGACTTTAATCCTCCTTAATTTGGTTAAGAAAATGGAGGGTAATGACAATTATAAATTTAACATTAATATCTTATAAAACTATTTAATATGATGTCCTATATCGATAACTATATATTTAATGTTAATAAAAATTTAAAGATAACTTTATTACATATATAATTGCACAAAATGTCATTACGTCATGTTAGTCACAAAAAACACAGGTACAAAAGCATCCCTCGTGTTAGGCACCAACTACTCCTAGTGCACCAACTTATTACTATAAAAATAATCATGTTGTGTAAACAAAATTATAAATATCATGTATTCATATATTTTTGGATGGCAATAGATGTAAGGGTATTGTTACACTTGCATCTATATAATGCAGTTATTTTAAATAACAATAAGGGCAACTCTACAATTTTTCATATAATATAGTTACTTCAGTAATTATTCTCCAATTCTAAGCCAAAAACCATGCCGTGGCCGGATGGCCCGGATCACATCAGCCCGGAGCCTCGGACAATATTTCACTCGTCAACCGACCTTATGACTTCCGCCTTACGGGGGGACCCGAAGAAGGCCCAGGTTCCACGCGCGCTTTCTTTCGCTGGGCTTTGTTCTTTGCTTGGGGAAGAGAAGGGAAGAAGATGGAAACAAGAGCGAAATACGGATGGGGAGTGGCCCTCGTCTGCTTCGTGGTCCTCATGGTTGTTACCCCCGCCATTCCTCAGTCACAGGAATACCACCGATTCGCGGATCAACGCCGGCTGTTTCTAGGTGATGTCAAAAGCACGACGCTGTATAATATGTCCTTTACACTCTTCCTATGCCGCTCTTTCAATATTGTCCCTCTTATTTTGCGTGCTGAATCTGAACTCGAAGTGTCAGCCGATCTAGTTTTTTTTTTGTGTCCATTGGAGAACTATCTATCGAAATGTTATTGGAACCTTAGTTTTGCGATACACGGTATGCACAAACCCTAGAGGCCACGGAATTTTATTGAGCTGCAGGTTATCTGTTTTGAATCAGTTGCAATTTTGAGGTTTCTACTAATAGCAGGCAACGTTCGAGCTTGGTTATGCTAGTTGCAATACGTATCGACCTGTTATGGATGCGGCTTATGTTAACTTAGCGCCCTTTTTGTGGTACAGGAATACCCAATACTTTGAACGTGATCTCGAACTTCCCCTTTCTTGTGGTTGGGATTATAGGGCTTATTCTATGCCATCACGGGAACTACTTTAGGCTAAGGTAACTCTTGATGTGTCCGGTTACCATTTAATGTTATGGCTTAGAAATTTTCTTATATTGAAGTTCATATTTTGATTACTACTTCTTTTTGATCTCCGAGTAGATTGGAAGGGGAAATCTGGGGTTGGACATGTTTCTTCCTTGGTGTGGCTGCTGTTGCTTTTGGCTCTTCCTACTATCATCTGGATCCAAATGATTCGCGACTTGTGTGGGATCGCCTACCTGTAAGTTTTCTTCCTTCATGAACACCCCACACGTGTATTTGGTTTTTATTCAGTTGCTTATCTTTCGTGCCTTTCTGCATTAACATTGTGAATGTTTCTTTATTTACTCATTATATATTACAATATTAGGCAGGGCATGTAAGACCCGTGAAAGGCCCTTTTGGAAACAATGGCTCAGTCACTTTTTTGAAGGCATTTGTTTGTTCAGCCGACCAGTAAACCAGAGTTTTAAGAAACCAGAGGGATTTAGTTACAAAACTGGCACTTAGTTCAGATTTCATAATTTCAGGATAAAATACCCTTAAGAAGAGTTGTCAATTGTCATACAGTTCTAAATTTTGGTTTTTGGGTATGAAGAATTACCGCTTGGCTTGTTATAATCACTGGCATTTCTCTAGCCATCTAGCTAATGTGGTTAATGACTGGGATTCAAGAAGCAATTGCACAAATATTTGTGCCAGTGAAATCTTTCAACTCTTCAATGTCAACATGGACATATCTGCTTAACATTGGTTTCTAAGAGAATAATTCATGAAGGGTCTTGTCCATTTTCTTAGAAAAAGACCGCTATTGAGTCCAAGTAAGAATCAATGCAAACTATATAACCTTTTTCTTTTTCATTTCCTGGTTTCAAATACCATGGTTTGTTGTTGTCAGAGACTTATCCTGTCCATTGCTGTGATGCATAATCATGATTGTTATTTGCATATATGACAGGGCTCCAGGTTCCCATTAGATACATTGACCTTCTAATTGTTATTTTATGGTTGGCTGTCTAGTTTGGGTCTGTATGGATAGGCAGCGTCTAAAGGTGTTGGATTAGTTTCTTTATTTTTTTTAAGATTTTTTTTTTCAAATTCTTGTAGTTCTGCATGGGGAGGAATCTGTCCTTTACCTATGATTGTATTATCTCTAATCATCTTTGAATGAATGGTTGTATAATCCACTTCTTATTAAAAAAGGTATCAAACTCTGGACCCTTAAAGGTGGAGGATTTATACCCTAGGTGAACATATGCTGTGCTATTAAAATGACAGTAAAGTGAATAGTTATGTTTCACAAAACAAAGAAGAGGTGAAAGGATAAGTAGTCAAGCATGAAGCTGAAGTGGTTGGATTTAACAACCTAATGATCTCTTTCTCTATTCTCAAACATGCATTCCATTACCCTCATCATGAATATCAGTTTCTTCTTCACAGACCTGCATCCCAGGATATATTTAGTTACTTCAAGGCATCATTTTACCCTTTGTGCTGTCTTTGACCGTCCTTTGCAATATTTTTCAATATGGATCCGTGACTCTCTTTTACTTGTAGCCACACCAAGCCGTTATTGCATATGCTAAAACATATCAAATTATTATATATGTTAGCATCTTATCCAAGTTCCTTCATAGTCCTTCCTTGCTTCCATGTCTTATTATATCATTTTGGCACTCTCTTATCCAAGCTCTTTCATAGTCCTTCCCTGCTTCCATGTCTTATTATTACATTTTTGATCTCTCTAATCCAAGCTCCTTCATAGTCCTTCCTTGCTTCCATGCCTTATTATTTACATTTTCCTCTCAAAGTCCTCTCTCTCTCTCTCTCTCTCTCTCTCTCTCTCTCTCTCTCTCTCTCTCTCTCTCTCTCTCTTTGTCATATTGGCTTATGACTCTCTCTCTCTTGTTGGCTGATGACTTGGGTTTGTTCCCCATGGTTGAGTTTGACTATACTTGGTCATATTGGCTTATCTATCTATCTATCTCTCTCTCTCTCATGACTTGGGTTTGCTCCCCATGGTTGAGTTTGACTATACTTGGTCAAACCCATTGCACCCATCACGTAGATGTTTCACACAGCTGGCTTTATCTCACAACAGCGACGAACTTCACAATATCCAGTGGAGCGAGCAACCAAGAGCTTGCTTTTAGAAGTTCATCCTTGTTCAGGCATGACCCTTCAATGTGGTGTCTTATAAGGCTGGCCCAGGATACTCCTGCCAAGATGTGAGGGAAGTTATTTTCTGTCCCTCAATGAAAGTGGCCCATAGCACGCATCCCCTATTGGTCTGTGTTATAGCAGGAAATGGACGAGAACTACGAGGAGATCCGATCAGAGATGTAGATGGGGTCGAAAGTGAGAACTGAGAACTCAAGTCGTGGAGCGGACTTGAATTAAATGAACGATGAACCAAGAAGGCTGCAACAAGGTCCTTGATTCTCCGTCTTCCTTCGATTCTCGGCTTGCAAGAGCGCAGGAACATCGTTAGAGGCCCCTCGGAGTTCTTAGGGGGAATAATCGTCTGACGGTCAAGTCAGTTGAGCCGAGAACAGGAATAGTGGGAAAGAAAGTACAAAGAATCAGAAAGGAATAAAATTGTTGTTACCTTTTGGGGGTGTGTGTGTATTCATAGCATCATAATTGTATTGGCGAAATGACAGTAACAGTTGTGATCATCGGAGGACACGTGTCCCCATCAAGCTTCTCTCAGGGCGAAGTTGTGGCCCGGGGGCCCATTGAGTAGTAGGACTCACCAGGCAGGTCCCACTCCAAGAAGTAGGCCCCACCTCTTGCCATGGTGGCGAAGCGTAAGGCAAGGACAGGCTCAGACATGAATGCATCACAACAGAGGATGAGAACTCTTGATGTTCTCGGGAGCAACTTAGAAGAGGACTCTCACCAGGAATAAATTTCTAAATCGTTGACATCCGAATTTCTCGAAGGTGAAAAGACCAAAATACCCTTGGAGACGATCTGACCTCATCAATCTGCAAGGCGAAAATATCTTTTCTATTTGTTTCAGTAGTGCTGGATACTCATGCCAGTCTTTTCTAATATGAGAAGTTGGCGTACTTCTTGTTGTTTATAGAGTGTTTTGGTTGCTCTTTTTTTGCTCTTTTTTCTCCCAAAATAAAATTTACGAATAAGAATCTCACTTTCACTTGTTTGTGTTAGCCGTCTTTTATTTTTAGAATGGAATCGCATCCTTTGTGATGTGGATGGGATAATGGAAATGGACGGATGCCTAACAGGACTCGAGATCACCAATAATTAATATAAGAAAAATCAATGCAAGACGATGCGCACAATAGGACTAGCATAATGATGATGCCTGAAGACAAGAAGTCGGCTCGGTCACCGTCCCTCGTTGGAGAGAAACGTGAAATCGGTGGTAGTTGAGGAACTACCATAGTCTTGGGTAAGGCAGTGCCGCAGACAAGGTCCAGACAAAACCTTCAGGACTAGGGTCTCACACTCATAAGCCGACAGTGATGATAAGCATGGGCTAGATCCCTATCTTACAATCGGTGACAAATTAAACAAATACTAGTAAAGCAAGTGCCGTGGAAGGTGAGAGGCTGAGGGAAGCGGTGGCAGGGATTCCCTACTGTTGCTGTCCCCACAGGCACTAGCGTTGAGGGCTGCAGCGGGGGTCTTGACGCCGCCAATGGGCAAGAAGGGTGGGAGAGGCGAGAGAGAAAGAAAGAGCGAGAGCGAGAGGGGAGACGGGAAAACTGTATCCAAGGGAAAACGACAAAGGGAGAGAGGGAGAGTTGATGGTGGTTGGGCATCTCACCCAAGCTCCTTGGGATTTGGGGCCTCCATCTCAGATGAAAAGGTCTCAAAATTTGCTCAAAATTTTTGCATTAATCGAAAAGCAATTATCTACATACTTATTTGTAGGGTTTAGGCTAACCCTAACCCTTATAGGAGTCCCTAAACAATTTGGATTAAAATATCTTTGGACTTAAGAAAATAGTGCAAAATCACACCAAAAATGCATCAAAAATGGAAAAAAGACTTTATACAGACACCAAATGGACCAAATAAGGACTATATGGACTTGTCGTCCGACCCTCTACAACTCATATGTCTAGTAGGTCCTCTCTGAGCAAAATCGAAGCATGTGTCACCTACGAAGGTCTCCAATGGCGAAAAACATGCACTGGGTCAAAGCAGACCCGTGCTCTAGTGTCTTCACCACTTTGATAACCACTCTCAAAATTAAAACAACCTCCACCCTAAGTTTTTTTTTAGTTCTTGAAAAACCCACGACGCTTGCAAGGAAGAAGATGACAGCTCGCCCCCTGCCCTCCTTGCAATGATGCTGGCAGTCCTTTCTCTCTTCAATCTGCTTCCCTCGCTGGTCCCTCACTGCCTTCCCGCAGCAACGCCACGGCACCATCCCATGCCCCCTGCAAACTTGACGCAAAGCATGGGTTCCCCTGCAGCTTCTTCTCTTGTGTTGTTCCCCTTGCCTGCTGCGCATGCACCTCGTACTGCCACTGCTGCAGCTTCCCCTGCTTGGTGCCTTTCTTGTTAACCCTTCCCCCCCCAACACACACACTCTTTTATTATGTGCATAACACACACGCTCATGGAATGTAGAATTGGCCGATCAGGATCGAGAACAGCCAATTCGTATCGGGGTTTACAGGGGCCAATCCGATTCTGCCTCTTAAACTGATCCCAATTGATTTTTTATTTTTTTAATTCAAAAAATAATTAAAAATGAAACAACAGCCAAAATCAGCCGATTCGGTCAATCCTATTCGGCTGATCTGATCCGATCCGAACCGGATCGTGTTTGGCTGGGTCCAATCCCAAGGCCTGATCTGATTCAGAATTCTGTGCACATGGTCTCTCTCTCACACACACACGTGCACGAGCGCGCGCACATACACACACAGATGCCAAAGGAAGTCTATTGAAAATTTGAAAAAAAAAAAGTGTCCGCCCAACAGGTCTATCCAAATTTTAAAAATTATGTCACTTTTGTCCGATAGGTAGTTCAGTTTACATCATTTTTAATAAGTCAAAAACTGGCATAGCACAATTTTTTAGATAGAAATAACTTAAAGAAAAGTGCTCTCGAACACCCTATTAGTTGTTTTTTACATTTTGGTAATCTTTTTGCATTTTCATTGGTAGATGATGTAAAATTTTGGACAATTAAAAATCCTTTACATTGATAACATTACTTTGATTATAGATGACTATTGCGTTCACGTCTATCATGGCAATCTTCATCATTGAAAGGATTGATGAGAAGACTGGAACTGCATCTATTCTACCTCTTATTATGGCAGGCGTGATAAGCATTTTATATTGGAGGCAGGAATTTTACTATTTGGATAATTTTAACTATTAAGTCTCAGGAAGTTGTATATGCATCCCAGTATTAACTTCTGATGATTTCTCTACAGATTCTTTGATGATCTCCGCCCTTATGGATTGATTCAGTTTGTACCTTGCATAGCTATACCTATAATGGCCATCTTGATGCCCCCAATGTATACGCATTCATCTTACTGGCTGTGGGCTGCAGGTTTGTGTCCTGACAAGCTAAAGGACATCTGATTACTCGCCCCCCTGTTTTTTCTGTTTTTGTTTAATCTGATATGTTTGTCTCTATAGCACTATGGATGTGAAGAACTTTGTAGCAAAGGACACATTAGCAGGCTTCTTAAGACAAGAGAAATGGTCCTTGCTAATCTGCTGCTTTTTTTCTGATCATTTAAGTTTCACTTCTCAGTAGTCAGTACTAAATGAAAATATGCCGTCCCGTCTCAACTCGAGCAAAAATATTTCACTCTTTCTTTCAACACCTGGTAGATGGAAACACATCTGTGAAACCCCCCCCCCTCTTCTCATGTACAGAAAGGGAGACAACTGAGAAAGGTAATATAATATGGATTGATGATGGAAAAACATCTAAAAGAAGCATACTGTTGTTTTGTTGAGTATTCGATCATATAAGTACTAGCATTGGGAATCAGAGACTTCATATTACAAAATTTCCATGTTCGGTTGCTAGGTGTGACTCCCATTGGTGTGCAATATTTTTTTCAAGGGTTTTTTGCATATTAGTCCCTACAAATTTAGTGAATTGTTGATTAGTCCCTCAAATCTAACTATTATCTTAAAAGTCCCTACAATCTTCACCATTATACATATAGGTCCATATTGTTCATTCCGTCTGACCAAAGTTAACCAAACTATGGTTAACCTAGACCCAAGGTGAGTGAAAGACTAAATTATGCCTAGTTAGTTTTGTGTGTGTGTGTGTGTGTGAGAGAGAGAGGCCTCTGGTGGCCTCTCTTCCCCACCTTCATCCCGTCGACCAACCTCCTCACTCCCCATCCCCCCACACTCCGACAGCCGGCGGCCATTCTACCTACTCTCGGGCCACCACACACACAAAGGGGGGTTATGGGACGAGGGAGGCAGGTTTCACAGAGGGGGAGGGGGGCTCTGGCGGTGGGGAGGGGGTTTCATAGAGGGGGGACGCTGGAGGGAGAGGGAGGGGACGGGATGAGAGAGAGAGAGATAGTGCAGGAGGGCCTCCGATGTCCACCCTTCAACGGTCACAAAGAGAGGGGGAGGGAGGGAGGGGACGGGATGAGAGAGAGATAGTGTAGGGAGGGACTCCGACGTCCCCCCTCCAATGCTCACAGAGAGAGGGAAAGGGAGGGAGGGAGGGGGACGTCGGAGGTGTCTCCCCCTCCGGCGTCCCCCCTCTGACGGTGACAAAGAGAGGGAGAGGGAGGGAGGAAGGGAGGGGACGGGATGAGAGAGAGGAGGATGCCGGAGGTGTCTCTCCCTCCGGCGTCCCCCTTTCGACGGTGACAGAGAAAGGGAGAGGGAGGGTGGGGACGGGGTGAGAGAGAGGGATAGTGCAAGGAGGGAGGGAGGGACCTCGGGAGAGAGAGAGAAGGGCGGACGAGAGGGAGCGAAAGTCGCTCCGTGGGGGGTAGAGAGAGAGATAAATGAAAGTCGCTCCATATGGGAGCGACTTCAGATGAAAGTCGTTCCCACACGAAGCAACTTTCCTTTTAAAAATGAAAAAAAATGAACCCTGTACACCCCCTTCCCCTCCGGCGGACCCCGCTCCCCCTCCTGTCCCCCTCCCCACTCCGGCGGAACCCCCTCCCGTCCCCCTCTAGCCCGGCGAACCCCCTCCCGCCCCCCTCCCGCCCCCCTCCAGCGAGCAAACCTTCGGTGCCACCAACCCCCAAAGCCGGCGACCCCCCCTCCCCCTCACATTCCTAGTGCCCCCCCTCCCCCCGAGAGAGAGAGAGAGAGAGAGAGAGAGACCACGTTGAACAGGGGTTTTTGGTCTTTTCTCCTGTTTTGTTAACCACTTGATGGAATATTTCACTGAATATTCCTTTTTTGGACGGCAACAACCTATAGGAATTTATTTGTAAAATGGTGATGATTGTAGGGACTTTTAGATGATAGCCAGATTTGAAGGACTAATCGGTAATTCGCTATGTTTGTAAGGACTAATATGTAAAAAACCCTTTTCAATTCATGTCACAAAAATTTCCATGTTTGTTATTTACAAAATGAACATCATGGACTTGATAATGTGATCCATGGGTGGTTTGACGCATGTGATGTGGTGCTTTTTTTCTGTTGGTGAGGTATGATTAAGTATATATTGACTTCGGACACGTTTGGAAAGGATGTTGGGGAGAGATTTTGAGGATTCCAAATTGGAATCCTCACCCCCTTCAAAATCTCTTCCAAATGTCCCCGTGTCCCATCAGCTTTTACTTTATGCGGATTTTGAGATTTAGAGAAAGATAAGAAGGAGATTTTAAAATCTCCAAAAGGTTCCTCGAGACAGTTTCCTCTCTCTCTAGGGATTTTGAAAAAATCCCCACACCCAACATTGTTACCAAACACAGCCTTCATATTCCAAGTTTATCCTTAGATTCTAGCCACACAATTTTCATGTTCATGCATCTTGCGTTCATGCATGCACAAAATGTTTTGTGATATTGTTCAAGAAAAGAAAAAAAGGATGCTGATGCTTCTTTCACATGCCTGGTGTGTTGTAGATATGTTGTCAGTCCTGCATCACTCACATGCACCACTGCATCAGGCCCTGTCAACTGCGCCTGGGAATGTGGTCACTATGAGGTTCTTACTTTATGATCTCATCCACGTGCAGCTGTGTCAGCCCGCTCCTTCTACAGCATGTAGGAGCATGGTCGCTGTGAAGGATGAATTTCATGATTGACTGGGTTATCATTATCACATAGCGTTGTTACACCAAACTTGAATCGGTCTACCTGTCTTAACATTTTTAATTTACAGCTTCTTGTATACAGATTTTGATAATCTGTCAAATATTCTGGGGTTTTCCAACATTAAGATCGAAGTTGCTAATAAAAATTATAGTTAAGGTAGTGTAAATTATGATATTAGGTCATACATTCATCAAAGAAGCAAAAACATTTGAGCAGCCCCTGGCTTGGCTTCTTGTTAATTGCTTCTCTTGGTAAGTTTTTATCATTTCATATACAAGCTGTTACGTGTATTTCCACCAGTCATTGAGCTGCACATACAAGTAGGGCAAGTGTTTAGATTTTGTTTGCTATGAATCTGGTAATCAACATGCTCCCTTCTGGTTATTATCAATGAATGTTCTTTTGGTTATTCTCGCAGTAGCTTTGAATAAGAATTAGTTATATGCTACTTGCAGGATTTTATCTCCTGGCAAAGGTGGAGGAGGCAGAGGATAAAATAATTTATGGGTGGACGCACCACATCGTTAGCGGACATACCCTCAAGCATCTTTGTGCTGCAATGGTGCCTGTTTTCCTGACGCTTATGCTTGCAAAGCGGAGCATCGAACCTGACAGGTAGATTTCTTGCCTCTTAGCTTTCACAGTCTACCATCTTAATGCATGAATTATTTCCTATGATCAATAAAGTAAAAATCCCCATCAACTCAAATTTGCTGTGGAAGGAAAACTCGAAGAGACTGACGCATACATCAATTTTCTTCCCCTTCTGTGCAGGAGAAGTTTACTGGAAACCTGGCGGATTTCGTGGGCAAGGGTGAAAGAAAAACACTTCAAAGCCGAGAGTGTTCACTGCGAATACTCCGTTGTTTCCACTGAAGCATGATTCCCGGGTGGGCGTTCTTCTCTTCTCGGCACACATAACACCAAAAAATATCTGTACAGTTTGGCGACTCGTCACACTTGTACATACATAGACGGCAGACCAATGTGTTGTTTGTGACTATCACATACTTTGTCACGGGAAAAAAATTTGTAACACTAGTACCACACTACCACCTTTTCCATACTGATTTTATGTATGGATCAAATGTAGAACCTTCACTGCTGTTACGAAAAAGAGAATCACATTTACATCTATACTTGTCTGGGACGAATTCAAATGTTCGTAAAGAATCGGATATGCCCGTTTTTTTTGTCTCCAATCCTGGTTTTCTTCTACAAAGTAGGTCGACAGAGGTTGTGGAAGTACGATAGGGGCTTCGTGGGAAGGCCCCGCCCGGTACGAAATGTTGGTCAAGGATCTTGAGGTCACGCTGTGCGATCAGGTATTGTCACACCTTTGCACGCAGGATCGGTCTTATGTGAAGCTTTAGTGGTTGATGTGCTACAATGTGATGTAATCTACCGTGAAGCTATATTTTTTAGCATGCTCTCGACATTTGATGTGGCTGTGAGCATTTGATATGTTCAATTTGCTTCAGTTTTTTCAATCTTGATTTGAGTTTACAATTGTTACAAACCAAAAATCAACATTTTAAGATCAAGATATTATGATATTTTTACATTACATGATATACAGCCAACTGGGTCAACCTGATGCAGCAACTACACTTTTTTTTAAAATATGGGGAGGCGGGGGCCCACCTTTCCCATCAGCCCGTACAACTCAAATCCGATCAGACGGCTCAAAAAAGTTTAGCCCTATTTGATAACGGGTTAAGTCTGAGTAAGGTAGTTTAATCGGAGTCAGGTGAGTTATTATTATTTGATATTTTTTTATTCAGAATCGAATAAGGTTAAAGTGGATTAACTCGTTCTTAACAAATATGAGGAATGAGTTAACCGACTTCAATTAAGATTAGGGGTCAGGTGGATCATCCGAGTAAATCACTCGCCTCTAACTTATTTCGTTATCAAACTTGCCCTTAAATATGCCCGCTCGCATATAAGTATCAACTTGAAACTGGTCTGATTGATACGAGTTGGTTCGAGTTGCAGTTTGAGTTATTTTTAATTTATAGAATTTTAAATTTTATAATTTTTAAATCATTTGTTTTATATTTAACTTGTAAAAAATACTATTTCATCATGTATTAATTGTTTGATATTTTTTATTTTTAATATTATATTATTATTGAATAATTAATAAATTAATAAATTTGATAATAGAGTTTGATGATTTCCATCTATGAAATGTAAGATCTATAACCACTCTTATATCATCATATCATTATTATAATTTTTTTAAAAAATAAAATTTATAGTAACTCGTATGATCTTCAACCTATCATGGCGTGAGATCATCACCTAGTTGGTGTGAGTCGATTCGAGACATCAAACTTTGAAACAAAATTAAGTGACATTAGATGACCATTTAAGGAATAAACATCAATTAAGTTGAGACTTACATCAGAGTAAATCTAACAAGTTTCAGAATCTGATTCAACTTTTTGCTCATTTGAACACGGGTTTAAATCCTGAATTAAGAATTTGCCAGTAAAATTCGGCAAAGCATATACCAGAGACGACTCTGATTGATGCGACTTCAGGGACACCGCACCGATGTTTCTGATCGAAACGCCACCTGAAAGTTGAGATAAAAAAAAGATTTTTATATAAAAATTATTATTAGAAGTCAATTTGTAAAAAAATATTCTTAAAAATATATTAGAATTCATATCACTGGATTAATTTAAATAATGTGTAAATATCATTTAAATGTAACTTTTTTAAAATTATTGATAAAAAGAAGCGATATATATATAAATAAATATAATATTTTTATATAATTTAAATTTACACAATGGTACATCTGTTATTATATTTTTAAAAATAATTTTTATAAATTAATTTCTAACAAAAATTTTTATAAAAAAATCTAAAAAAAACGATCGGGGCTAGAACATTCAAGAAGACTCCTCCTCTCAACGGGAACAAAAGTAAGCGAGTCGGTTCCTCGTCGGTTGGTCTTCTCCAGAGTTTGCGATCCAACTCTTAAACCGGGCCGGTGTCGAGTCGGCGAGCAGAGAGGCGAGGGGAAGAAGAGGGAAGGCAGAGGTCGGATCGGAGGAGGGAGGAGGAAGAGTAAGAGATGTTCTTCTTCTTCGTGGGGGGCGTGGAGCAGCAGGTGAGCCGGGTGCTCAAGGAGCGGGCGGGGCGCTGCATCGTGTGCGGCTCCTACGCCGACCTGGTGGAGCTCGACAAGGTCCTCAAGCTCTTCTTCGTCCCCGTCTGGCGGTGGCCCGCCAAGGAACCCGCCATGCGGTGCACCAGCTGCGCCTTCGTCTCCCCCAGGTCCTTGGCCCTGCCCCCGTCCGACGGCCGAGGTGAGGAATCCCCCGCCGCCACCTCCCTCCCTCCTCCCACCCTCCCCGGCTCGGCGCCCCGGTGCTACTCTTGCGACCGCCCCGTCGACCGCAGCTTCCGCTTCTGCCCCTTCTGCGGCACCGCTCTGTGATGCGAACCATGGGGTGGTGTGGTAATTTGAAGAGGACTAGGTTAGACCCAGCCCTGGGGCCCGTTGTGATGTACCGGTATGAAGTGGAGCCCTTCCATTGTGCAGCTCTTCAATAAATGTAACAGCGGTTGTTGTGAAAAAAAACTCAAATTTTCGCTTCAGTGAAGTCAAACTAGAGTTTTTATTGTTAAGCAAGTAATAAAATTTGAGTTGTCCCTTGGCTAAAAAAATATATATTTCGAAGTGTCATTTTCTGTTCTTAGGCAAAGTTTGGAAAAAATAAAAAAGGTATTTAGAAAGTAGCATCATTGGAAATGCCTTTTTTTTCTCACGTAAAAGAAAAAAAATGCGGATTGCCTAGTATTTGGATAGAGGAAAACGGGGGAAAAAACCACTGATTTGGAATTTTTTGTTTAGGTGGTGTTGTTCCAAAAAAAAAACAATAAAAGAGTTTTTATATACGCATATATCTATCTTGCGATATATGCGTATATAAAAGGTATTTAGAAAGTAGCATCATTGGAAATGCCTTTTTTTTCTCACGTAAAAGAAAAAAAATGCGGATTGCCTAGTATTTGGATAGAGGAAAACGGGGGAAAAAACCACTGATTTGGAATTTTTTGTTTAGGTGGTGTTGTTCCAAAAAAAAAACAATAAAAGAGTTTTTTTATACGCATATATCTATCTTGCGAAGAACCCTAGGAAAGAAAAAGGTCCTACCGGGATTCGAACCCAGGTCGCCAGATTCAAAGTCTGGAGTGCTAACCACTACACCATAGAACCGCTGTGATTGTACTTTGTGGGTAATCCATGTTGAGGGTTCTTTATTGATGGCACTGCAGCGAACGGGTTAATCAAGCTGCCTTGTGGTCGAGGAAGAATCACAAAACTAGAACCCTTGAAATCCAATTTATAGCAAACATTTCTATTTTTTTCCTTTTTTCCCCCATATATGCATTTTCACATGGGCACGAGCACCAAAACCTAATGCACTTTCAAGTTCTATTCCATGTACACTCTGTGGTTATACAGCTATTGACCCTGCCTTGAGGGAGAGATTTCTGCAGGTTCTGGAAGTATGATGACGAGGAGGGAGTCGACGGTGGCGGTGAAGTATCGTTCATACGCATTTTCCTTTTTTTTTCGCCTTCAGAATCCGGTGGTGATGCCCCATTAGTCTCTAGCTTCTCACCTTCACACGTGAAGTCGTCTAGAGTTGCCAGTGATTTCAACTGCTGACTCATGGAAGCAATTGTGTTCTGGCACTCGGCAAACTTCTGGGCAGCAACAGCAAGTTCCTTCTCCTGTAGAAAGAACAGAACAACAGTACGATCTTTAGGGGTTGTTAGAAGTGTCGTAAAATAATGTAAAACGATTTCAAAACTCATGAAAATAAATTTTTTGATTTTAAAATCATCGATTTTATTTTCTGATGGTTTTGGATATATTGGGTTGAAAATTGAAATCGGTTAAAAAAGGGTGCCCCGTGGGTCAACTGGTTATAAAATCCAACGATATACGACAATTTTCAGCAATCCGAACGTAAGGAAAATAGTGTAAAATGATTTACCACGTTCCAAACGTAAGAAGTATGTCATCTTAGGATGTTTTATGATATTGATATTGTATGATGTTTTATAGCACACCAAATTACCCCTAAATCAATGTCAACACTCTAATAGAAAGTATGATAGTGTCAATCTAGAAAAGTAAACTCCATCATCCAAGTTTTCTAGGTCATGGTTCGCTGATTCGGTGATCCGTATCGGATAGAGATTCTCTCGATCTAGTACAATACGTCCGAGTCAATCTGAGTTCACCCTCTCTCCTCCCCCCCCCCCCATCTCTCACCTCGGCAGCCCTTTTTTTCCCTCACTTCTGTGGCCCCTCTACTCGCAAACTAACCTCCCCCCCCCCCTCTCCCTTGAACCCCCAACCCCTATAACTGTCTCCCCCATGCTTGCAACCTCCCACCCACATCGGCAACTCGTCCCTCTCTCAGTTCAAATCGACTTTGAAACGTCTCAAATCTAATCAAATTAGTCTCAAATTTCTATGACGATGGATCCGCTTCACCATTATGCAAGCACGTCGGAAATCGACCCGATCACATTGGCCGACTGTTCTAGTGATGAGACATCCTGACTCGATCGATCCAAGATGGATTTAAGATCAGTTTCTCTCAAATCCGGTGTGATATGCCCGAATCAATGCGAGTCACACCGAGTGGACGAACCATGTTCTAGACATTACTGCACATGCGGGTGAAAACGAACTAGATCTCTGATTAAAGGGCCTGGCACAAGATTGGTAAGGGTAGCAATGGCATTCACCTGTTTAATCTTGAGTTCTCCATTTGAGAATGCAGCTCGTCGGACCTCGGCTTCTCGCTTTCTTTTTGACAGTTCGTCCTCCAAATTCCGACATTTCTTGGTCAGTTCTTCTGACAAGACTCTCTCTTCTTCAATCTTCCCTTCTAGCAGAGCTACCTTTTCATGTAGCTCTTGTACCATGAGGTCTGCAGACTCAAGATGGGACTCTAGCAACTTTCTCTGTACTTCTGCATTCCCTGCTGCAATCTCAGCAGCCTGTTTCGAATCTTTAGCAAGTTGTAATTGCCCATGCAGATCCACCAACATCATTTCAGTTTCTTTCAGCAGCTTGCATGTGGCCTCGAGACGATCCTGGGTTTCAGCCAGTTGCCTTTCCATCTCTGCGTTCTCAGCTTCCATCCTCCTTTCATTCTCTTCCAACTCGGATATCCTCTCGAGTGAAGCCTTCAGTTCTGCTTCCAGCTTGTTGTTTCTAGTGTCATCAGTGGAAGGATCTACTCGGGGATCAGCAAAAGAGTCACCAGGGTTAGTCTCAGGCAATGCAACAAGTTTCTCCATTTCAAGGAAGTCATCCATGAGATCAATCTCTACACAAGTTGCTGTGGGGTCTTGCCCGACAGCTCTTCCCGATTTGAACTGGTCGAGTTCAGCAATCAAGGCCGATGCCCACGAATCTAAGCAACTCGCTTTCTTATCCAACCAAAGTGGTCCTTCCCTACTCCCTGATAGGCCATCACCATGGGAAACCACAGAAACTGGCTTCACATAAGGCTTGTGTTCGCCTGATGATGATCTACGAACCATGGCTTGCAGCATGCGGCACTCGGCTTCAAGCTTACCCACCTTCTTTGTACTCTCCAAATGCTGTTTGCTAGCTGTTTCTGCAGCACGGCTACTCAGATCCCTCTCTAGAGTCCGCATGTTGAGCTCCTCGGATCGAGCGAGGAGTTCAGATTTTAGGATAGCATCTTCCTTCTCTATTTCCTTGAGTTTGAACTGCAGGTCATGGCTAACTGAGGCAGGCATTCCCTTTGCAGCTTCCAACTGCACTTCTAGATCGATGAGTCGGCTCTCGAATTCGAACTTTTCGGACTCCCATTCTCGAGTCTTCTTCACCAGGGCATCATGTAGTTTCTGTTCTTGCTCTTTTCGTGACTGTTGGAGCTGCCTAACACATTCCGCAAGCGCCCCATCAAGCTGGCCAATTCTGTCCTCAAGGGTAGTGTTCTTCTGAGCTGCAGTTTCTAGCTGGCGCCTCAAAGATATGACTTCTTTTTCTGCCTTCTCCCACCCTGTTTCATCAATTCAAAGAAGAGGAGGGGGGGACAGAGGAAACCCATCAACCATGTAAAAGAGAGATGCAGGTGCTCGTTTGTTTCTGTGAACAATAAAGCCACGGTGGGAAACCCAAATTCATTATTATGCAAAGCAAATTACAGAATCATTAACAAATCAGTCCAGGTGAACAGAGGGAAAAAAGAAAAACTAGATGATGGTTCTGCTTCACTCAAAAACTTCTTCTCCCTTTATGGTCAAACATACTCCAACAAGCTCACAGAGAAACCTCTGCAGTTAAATGCCAGCAAATCAAATGCTTCCTAGGAAAGACTCAAAACAGTTTCTAAACTAGCCTTTTTTTCCTTTTACGCAAGGCATCCAACAGCATAAAGCATGTTCATCACTGATCAAACATATAACAAAGGCTAAGAGACCCGATGGACCAAACTTATCCTATCATTATTCCTAGTGATGGCTCAAGCAGAGACCTTAAATGGAGTATTATACAACCACAACATGCGTACATGCATGTGCCACTGTAGATGTTTTTTTTCAAGCAGGTATTCATCCTTTAAACTAGACCACTAGGTAACTAAGCAAGCATATTTTCTACAGAAGGAAGGCGATCTCCAGGAAGCAGTTTTTTTTTTTTTTTGTGGGGGGGGGGGAGGTGACCAAAAGAACATATTTCATTAAATAAGAGCGGAAAACACAGGAGGAATAACCCAAGAGAATGAAAAATAAAGAAAAAGGACGGCTACAAGGAAATGGTGAATGACAATAGTACCTGAAACAGCTTCTTCTGCAACCTTGGCGTTCTGGTTCACTAATTCCTCTTTTGCACGGATGTCCAGGAGTGCAGATGCAAGTTTCTCTGTCAAACTCTTGACAGTGTCACTATCCTCACAACTTGCAACATTGGAAGAGACTTCGGGGGATCGTGTAGGGTTGGGAGAAGCCTTTGACACCTCCTGCATGTGTTAAAAGCAGTATCCTATCACTATTAGAATCCAAGTAATTTCAAGTTGTTTTCTCAGGGATTATTCCTAATTTTACTGTCATATGGGGAATGAGCATTTAGCTCGCCATCCACCACACCCGGGGTGACTATCTGAAACCACCACCATTGCACAGGTGCCCAACTCATTATCCTTGGTCAATCTTTTATTTTTCCTTCTCTCTCAAATCATGTTAACTGGAAATCTGGAATTTGGCTGACACTAGAAATAAACTGCAAACAGGGATCCGCGTAGGCAGGTCCTGATCCAGTAATAGATCCTTAAACCTTTCACTACAGGAGATTGAAGCGCCAAAACCTTTCTGCTATAATGGAATGTCATATTGGAGGCAATGAAAAAGGCAGTAAGACAAAACTGCTGGGCAGGCCTGGATGCCAAGCAGAATACGAACACCAGAAAACGGGAAGGAACCCCAGGAAAGATGAATGTTTTCTTGTGCATATGACAGTATATCTGTGGGATAAGCATTACTTCTCACTCTTAGAAAACCATTTACGATTTACTACATGGCTCATCCTAACTTGCGTATTCCCAATTTTATTTCCTGCCATTTTCCAGCTTTACCAAAGTTGGTAATAAGAAACTACTTAAATGTGGCATATCTAAGTATTTGCCCATCGGTGCGGAATTATTCTGAAGAAAAAGGCCCTGCAAATTCATCCCTAACATCCATCTCCCCTGTGCTTCCTTCCGTCCCAACATTTACAAGCACACGAAATCAAAATTATGACAGCAAAAAAGCTTTAAAAAAGACGAGTTTTGAGGGGAGCAGCAGAGGCGGACCTGATCGTCCGAGTACCTCTCGGAGTAGGAGGACACGGATCCGCAGCTCTCGGTCTCTCCGGGGCTCTTCTCAGAAGACTTGCGCCTCCACAGCCAGCTGCGCCGGTCCATCTCCCGATCTCAATCTCCACCTTCAAACAGCTTGGAGACCCCACTCATCGCAGCCCCATATTTCCTGGAGTTTAAGCCCAGATGAACCCCTTTGGAAGACAAGATCCACCAGAAAGATGAGAGGAAAGGGTAATCCGAAGAACAAGCAATAACCCATCTTTTCAGAGCCCTTCATCTTTTCAGAGAAGTCTAACCCGGAGAAACACCAACAAACCCATCATGATGCAGCAACCCCACCCGCCATGGCTTGCTTCAATTCCACCCCAAGATAAGAACGGTATAATAAAAATGAAAATATAAGGAAGAAAAGAAAACTCTGCCGAAGCAGCCTCAACGGGAAGGAACCGTCAAAAGATCGCGACCCCCAGGAGCAAACAGTCAGAATAAAATGAACCGCTCACTTCTCAAACAAAGAAACAGACACTCACATAAAAAAGATCTTCTTTTTTTTCCTTCTTTTTTCTTTTAATTCAATGCTGTTGATGGAGACCCATCACGATGAACTCCAGGACTGGAGCTAACCAGTTGGGAGAGGAGCGGTCATCTCGGAAGCACACTGTTGAGAGGGGAAACGAGTGGATACTGTTACACAAAGCAAAAGAGGAGGGAAAATCATTCATATAAAGGCAACAAAAAATGGCGAATGGGTGGGAAGCATGCAGATGGGTGGGGGAAGATGTTGAGGACGTCAGGAGTACTTTTGGAAGAAGATTTATATAATGCGAGGAAAATGGTGATAAATTATTGGAGATGCCGACTGCTGCTGCTGCTGCTGCTTCTTCCTCAGTCCTCACCTGTCAGTGGGGGAAGGGCCTGCATGTGAGGTGACCTGGGCCTCGGCTGCTGCGGATTGCCGTCCCTGTCGAAGAGGAAGAAAGGGGGGGGGGCGATGCTTCTCAGCTTTTCTGAACCGTGGGCCGGCCGTGGCCCCCAGATCATATCTTTTCAAACCAGAGCCCTCTTTGTTCCCGCCTGTCCCTCGAGACATGGATTCTACCCATGTCGTCCCCACCCTCCACTGTACTCCCTTCGTTTGCGTATGAAAGATCTCTCTCTCTCTCTCTCTCTCTCCACATGCAGACCTGGAGTTAATAATGAGAAGGCGTGTGGAGGTGTGCCTCGAGGCTGACACTCTCTCTCTCTACCTCCCTTCCTTCCTTTTGCGTGTGTTACCTTTCATCGTCCTAATTGACAAAATTTAGTTCAAATAATCACACCTTATTATTCTTAAAGGGCCACTTTGATAACGGGTTAAATTAGGTTATGGTGAGTTAATCGGGGTCGGGTAGGTTGTTACTTGTTTGATAATTTTTTTCTTAACCCGAGTCGGATAAGGTTAAAGTGGATTAACTCATTCCTAGAAAATAGGTGGAATGAGTTAATCCACCCGAGTTAGGGTTAGAGGTAGGGTGGACTAACTCGGATAAGCCACCCGCCCCTAACCTAACACGTTACCAAAGTGGCCCAAACTGATTTATTATCGGGTTAAAATAGAAATACGATATCCGACAAGAGAGATTTGTTGGAGGGTCCACACTCTCTTCTCGCACACATGCTCTTTATCCGGGGTCGAATAAGTTGAACACGGTATCTCCAGCCGAATTTCGGAGAAGGTCTATAAGAAGCATTTTTCCACGATTGATAAAAACAATATCAAAATCGGAAACGCAATTATTGGCCACTAAATTTTCTGTTTATTATCTTAAGTAGGGATTAGGGAAGGTAATTGGTTGCCTGGGGTAATCAATTAATGTAATTTCTCTCGTGTTGTCTTACCCACCCACCCTCCCGAGTCACAATCCCAACTACGTACCATAATACCATGTGCCTGTCGAAGCTTGACAGCGATTTATGCGCAGTCTTTTTGGGTATCTTCCAGGCTAATTTGGCTATCTTCTCGGCTCCTACAACGTGACAAGGGTTGAGTGGAACCTACTAATTAAGTTGAAGAGGCGCCCGCAGGTTAGGACAATCAAACCTTTTAAAAATAACACATGGACGTTCCGGTCCTTAATCGCATCGTACAGTACAGTAATAATTAATACCTCCGTGTAATTAAAAACGATAGAGAGAACCGCAGATGACTCATCTATTATTAGAGATTGTATTATACGTCAACATGTGAAAGATCTCTCTCTCTCTCTCTCTCTCTCTCTCTCTCTTAAGGTTGTAATGCAAGTAATTTTAGTACCCTTGGACATATCAACCTATCGTACCGCTCTCTTACGTGTATGTATATATATACATGGCTCACTGTACCATTGGATCGGGGGTAATTCGTTGTTTTCTTTGTGAGGAGATATTGTATCGGTCCGTGCTGGTCCGACTCATCTTTAAGTGTGTGTTTGACATCCGAGTAAATTTCGAGAGCCGATGAGAGAGAGAGAGAGAGAGAGAGAGAGTGAGTTCCACTCTCTCCTCACACATAAACATTCTAATCAGAGGTGGTTAGCGTGCTCGACCTTCCGGAGTCGAGCACGTTAACCTTACTCGATTAGAAAAGGTGTCCTAAGGATTTTTCTTTTTTTATACTTTTGCATCTACCTTCGAAGGAGAGAGAAGAAACGATGATATTAGTCATACTAATTTACACCCATATTATATGAATCGGCAAATCATATCTGCATGTATAAGTGTGAGAGAGAAGAAACGATGCGGACATGCACGAGCATCTTTCTGCTGGCCATTGACCGACGGATAGCCACTGCAAACGGAGTGACAGCTCGAAGGAGGATCGAGTGACGAGAGTGCCCTTTAATCGAAGTCTCTCGTGGTGGGAACCTGAGACGAACAGGTGGCCGGCGGGAAGTCTCTCGTGGTGGGAACCTGAGACGAACAGGTGGCCGGCGGGACGCTCTTCTCATTTGTAGTGATGTTTGTTCGTTTGCAGACATCTCCTCGGCGTCTGCAAAGTGGAAATGATCGGAGACCTCCTTTCATTTATTAGTTGAGGCCAGCTCCGTTGGGGCTTGGAAGCCCCCCCACCCCCACCCTCAGTGTTGGCAGAAAAGGTGTGGCTCATGCTTCACCATCTTGCTAAATACAAGGGGTTGCATCTTGCAAGACGAGATTTTTGAGTAGACGATGTGCTCGGATCGATCAAGGACTATTTGATCTGACGTAAAGTATCGTAACATATCTTAATATACACATAATAATATTTTTATGATATTTTGTGGGACTTTTTATACGACATAAAATTAGGGTTGTCAATAGACCGTACTCGAGTCGGACTTAGGTTGACTTGACTTGGGTCCGACTCATCAATATTAAAATCTGAGTTATTCTTGAGCCCGAGCTATGTCGGGTTGGGCCAAGTCGAACTCGACATTATTAAAGAAAATATAAAACTTGACTAAGATCCGACTTGGCTCGATTTGAAAACTTAAATAAAAAATAACAATAATATATTTAATAATATGAAACTTATAATATCATTAAATTAATTAAAACTTTGATGTTAATTACTTAATTTATTTGAAAAGAGAATTTTTTATTTTTTAATTAAAAAAATACCATAATTTTAAATAAATAATTTTGAAATTTTGAAAGGAGAAAAAAAAAAGAGAACAAATCTGGCCGACTCGCAAGCCGAAATCAAAACCCGAGTCTCATCTATGACTCTAATCAGGTCGAGTTTTTAGGCGGCATTGTGACGCAGCTCAAAATCGCGTTAAACCCGCGGGCTTATCAAGTCAACTTAACTCATTAACCGTCTTACATAAAATAATATTTTATAATATTTTACACCAAATTAACCAAAATCACTCTTACGTCAAAAGTCAAAACTATAAATATTATCGCGAGTGGATCCTTCAATGGAATGCGGGGTGCGTCACACCCTACGTGGTAAGAAAAAGAATTAACTTAAAACTGTGTGACTTGATTTGGACTTTTTTTTTCTCTTTTTATAAGTAGAAGATTTTGTCAGAGGAGGAGGACACAGAGATGCCGACTCAAAAACAAAGATGGTTGGTTAGCAGCACACGGAGAAGGGTGGCACGCCAACATGCGTACTCGTTGGCTTATTAATCGAGAAGAAGACACGAAAGAGATAACAAAATTCCCAGGAAAGAGAAGACAACAAGGGTGGCTAGCTGTTTGCACAGTTGCAAATAGAGGAGTCCGGATTGATCTGTCCCTTAGCCACGGTCTATTGTTTGGCCGAGTGGGATCAGTTTCCAAGCCCGATGCTTGTAAAATTAATTAATTAACCCATTGCCCATAAAATCTGTGGAGCTTTTCCCGTATAGAAATCATGTGAAAAAATCTTGATATATATTTTTCATACATATAATTTCTCCTCTTTTCTAAATCTTTAATTCTTGCACATTTGATTAATTAGTGGACAACTAACTGATTTGGAAAGTTGGTAGTTTCCACATGAGAGTACGAGACAACTGGAGAGAGTTTTTTTTTTTATCTTCTGTAAATAATAAGGTCCGCTTTGATAGCGAAGTTGTCGGCCGATTGTCCGGAACTGGGGAGAGAGAAACTCCGGTGGACCTCTCCTCCTCCTCATATAATCGCACTTGATCGACCCAGAGTAACATAATCGATCCGACCCTCCGGAGTCAATTACGCTACCTCTGCCCGGTCATCAAACGGGCCTAAATGACTGTTGGTCCACAATGGGTTAGATGATCCCAATGATGTCACGCGTTGGTAAATTTACGTTTTTACAACAAATGGAGAGAGATGCTGAGACGGATCAATACGGGAATCCTGTCAGTTCTGATGAGAGTTGAGGTCCATATGATCAGGAACTGTGCAGGGATGTGTGCACTCCAGTCAGCAAAACAATAATAAAACAAACAGCTGAAAGAAGTCCGACCCAATAGATCTCTGCCCAGTAGGTGGTCCTCTGTCTCAGTGTCAGTGGTCTCCCACAATAATGAGTGGGCTGAGTGGCTACGAATGTAAGCAACAGGATTGTTTCCTTTTATCAACCCCTGGGACTCCCCGGGGACTGTCAGGGCAGCAGAGAAGGGTCTGTCAGTGACGGCAAAATAATGTTATATTACAGCGGGAAGGAAGACAACAGGAAGGGAAGGAGGAGAGAAAAAGAAAAAGACCGCTCTCTAGAAGGCAGCTGTCTTTCTCTCTGTAGTTTCATCTCTAATAGGACTGTTCATAATTTAGTTTAAATTAAAAAATTAAATCTAATCGTTCGATTCGATTCAAAGTCGAATTCGATTTAATTCAATTTCATAACGTGTGAAATCAAATCAAATCGGATAAACTGATTTTATTATTTATATATTCTTAGTAATATTATATTATATAAATATATGAAAAAAAATAAACTTTTAATTATATACATATAAAAGCATACAAAATATAACTATGTTTATTTTTATTTTCATTTTATATACATATAAATTATTAAATATATATATATTATAATAAAATATAAAAATTCGATTTGAAAGCGAACTCAACCGAATTTTTTCGATTTGATTCGATTTGGTTTGGTGATCAATTCGATTTAAAAAAAAAATAGTCTCAAATCGAACTATGTTCACCCCTAGTCTCTAGCCACTTCTGAGTCTATGTTGTATTGCCGTGTTTCGGATAACTTATTTGGGAGGAGGGTGAGGGGGGGTGGATTTCGATCATTTAAATTCTCACCCCCATAAGTAAAATTTAATGGGTTAATGTCTCAATTATGGTTCGTCGACTCGGTGTGACTCGTACTCAGTTGAGCGTATCACACTAGATCTAGGAGAAGCCGGTCCTTGATTCGCTCTGGATCATCCGAGTCGTAGCGAGTTGTTGCCTACGTCTTTCACTGTTCACCCTAAACTCTCCGCAACAGGTGTGTTCATGTCAGAACGGCGGCAATCTAGCATCTTTGCTTGAGAGGAGGCCCTCCGTGACGATCAGCCCTTGTATCCAATCTGGCATCTTTGCTTGAGAGGAGATCCCCCGTGATGGTCACGACCTCCCCCCCCCCCCCCCCCAGCCCTTGAATCCGCCGTGATCTTGAGCCCCAGGAGGTGCCTGCATGGGGAGCTCCATGCCGTTCGCCACGGACGTGATCACCGCTGTCATCACCTCTGTGACATTCGGAAAGAGCACTGACACCTTCTTCGCAGTTACAGATGGAGGGGAGGTATGAGAAGAAGGCTGAGATCATCGTCACCTTCTTCTCAGCGGGGGAGGGCGCTATGGCTGAGATCCCAAAGCTCCTCTTCCTCTGGAATCTGGATGCGGAAGGTTGTAGTCAAATATGAGGGGAGAAGATGGGTTTGAAGGGGAGAGGGACTTCGTGCATCGGACAAGTCAGATCGAGTTAGTTATTGACTCGAGTGTATCTTATTGGATCAAAAAAAATTCGATCCGGTGCGGATCATCGAGTCGACAAACTTTGATCTCAATAACTTTCAATAAGTAAGATTACGATGGATAAAGAGAGACAAAGAGAGAGATGATGAGATTTGAAAATCCTTAGTATCTATGCAAATCTAAAATTTTCTCTTTCTATTATATTCTGAAAAGAATCCAAAATCTCTAATATGTCACAAACGCGCCTTCAATCTTCAGATTTGCGACCACCCGATTGTAAACCAAAAAATCAAACTATCTTTGCAATCATTCATGTGTGATAAAGTAGCTGATTTGAGGGTTTATCATGTTAACAAAGTTAGAAAGAAAAAAAAATAAATCATGATTTCTACGCATTATTGATCCACCCATGCAAGTAGAACAAGATCTCATGTATTATGTCACATTGCGCCCGATGTATGGTGTTACATCGCGTCCCATCATGGGAGGAGACACCATAACCTTCTTAAAAGCTTGTCACATGGGGGGCCGTGACATATTCCTGGAGATGATGCGTACTACGACTCCATGGGCACGGAGCATCTCATCTCCACACAAATAGTTGGGGGGAGCGAGGGGGCGAATGGTAGGAGAAAGAAGGGCAAAGCACTGCCAAATTGTGCTGCTGCGCTCCCTTGAATTGGGCAGCGTCAGCCAACCATAGGAGGGCCATGCATGCAGTCATTAGAATGCCAACTGGCCGAAACGGCGACCCAGACCTACCTTTCGCTGTAGCCGGCTCTAAACAAGCATCACCCTAACTCCGCGAGCACACATCGATCCCAACAACCGTGACAACGGCTGGTGCAGCAGACAAAAATGATCGAGCTTCTGATCATATAACCCCATCCACGTATCGAACCTGTTTTTCGTTTGTCATTTCTTACAAAAAAATGAAGAAATATTACGACAACCCAATGTTCCACACCTTTTGCCACCCTATTTTTTTCTATTTCTATTTTCAAACTGAATCAAGTTAAAAAAAAGATTTTCAAATTGAACACCGGAAAAGAGTAAAAGCTTAAATTAAGTACTTCCAAACTCAAGATCATCGAACTTAAAAGTTTGAAGTTGACTTTATCTCAACTGAGTTGTAGTCTTGAGATAAGACGCTAACTAGTTCTTCAAATTCTAGGCAAAAACAACAGAAGCTTAGTCTAGCTGATGATAATGAAGTCGATGTTATGCAAAATGAAACCCTTTATACATCCCTTCCTGCTACAAGGTAAGACGCAAGAGCCCAAGCTCAACGCGAATGTAGGCCCAACTTTCAATAATGCAGGCAATCCAGTTCGCTGGCGGACACAAACCCTTTCTGTCACCGATTGATATCAATTTCTGTAACCTTATAGATAGATATCGCATATTTTTCATGTACCTTAATTCACGAGCACAGGAAGTACTCATGGAGTAGTACCAGGCAAAGGTAAAGCTAGCACCACAAGCTTTACATCTCAAAAGTGGCCGTCTTATACTCTTGTCCATTTAGCCTGCAAACCGGTGAAAAGTTGGAATCCAGTTAATTAGTGTAGAGCGGTTACCAGTTTCTTGGGGGATGCATTTTCGTGGATAGGGATTGAAGTATGACTTGAGTGGCAGGAAAAATGGCTTGCAGTTGATGGATTCTAACACAGACCCACCATCCAATCTTCCTCCATACAAATGAGATCAGCCTTGGCGTACCTGCCCCCATCCAAACCTACAGGTAGGACTATCTTGCAGTTGCACTTGGAGCCACAAGTGTGCTAGAACTATCTTGTCTCTTCTACACCCTTTAGCTTCTTCAGATTCCAAACCCATGTTCGGACCATATGCAAAGTCGATCTTACCTTTTAAGCTTTTTGCCTCTGGACAGCTTCCGCATGGACAGAGTCCGATGAATGCTCGTCTACTTCGGTGACTGCTAATTGTATCCCGCATTTCAAGCAGCTCGTTGTCCCATCGTCTTTCTGTGCAATCCTGGAGCTTCTACCTCAAGTAAGAAAAGAGAGAACGGTAGGTTAAACTATCGTCAAAAAAATAAATAAATAAATGTTAGCAGCCCGGTGGAAGACCATCTGTCAAAGAACCTCCTTTGAACATAATACTTTACAAAGTAAGATCTAGGGGAGAGGGCCACACGAGTATGGAGTCTTCCAGTTTCCAGTTCCCACCTCAGGTATGAAAACAGAAACCAGCAGGTAAAACTCCCATCAGAAATGTGATGGAGACGAAGTTCACAGCCACAAACACGCATACGCTAATATAGATACACTGAACTCTTGGGGAAACAAGGCCAGGTTAACATAAGCTAAAATTAACATGGAATTCATTGTACAAGTGGCTTTTCATTCTTCACCAAAATGACATCGTCTCGGCATGATTCAGGTGCAAGATCAAAAAACAGATTTGAAAGTCCAGGGGGAAAAGTACAAGCAGACATGTATACCAGTTTACTCCGTAAAGTGATCACTTTTACAAAAAACACAGCACTCTCAAATTCACCAGCCAAATTTGAGTGGGACGTGGGGCAGGGAATAGGTTACTAATGTATCTTTTCCACCTCTGGACCACCTGGAAATTGCATGCTCATGGTACACAGTTGAGCCACAAAATTGCACATTACTTTGAACGATGTTTCCCTGTACAACTGTATTTGTGATGCAGTGAGAACTTTAAACTCCCATCACCATGTGTGCGCTCGGAGCATATATCCTTGCATAATTCTCATATAACCATTTCCCTGATAATCATGACTTGGATCGCTTCAAGTATACCATCACACCAATTCCTGTTAACAGAACTGCACTAGCTAAGACCCCTGTCTGGAAAGACACCCAACCACTTTTCTGAATGGATGATAGATCTGCAGGTGGTGGTGTCCGCTGTTTCGCATTAGAGAGGTAAAGGTGCAATCTTAGGACCTGAAAAGGAACCAAAAAGGAAAGATGGTCAAACACAGGAACTAAAATTGCACCACCTGCATAAATCATAGCTGCCGCATATTTATGAACCAAGCCAGCCATCCTTGAAACGTATAGTTACATTATTACTTTTTTTATACACTGTCATCCACAAGTATATATGGCAACGATATTTATGAACTTTCTTGCAAAGTAGCTAATATTATTAGCATCTGTTTTGTCTTCTTATTGGCAACAAGGATGGATCTTCATGTTGCGACAAAAAGTTCTTAAAAACATGAGTTACCTTCCACCCGGCTGATCTTGCATGGTTCACAGCATCAGTGAGGTCACCGTCTGTGGATAACAGCAAGTATATATGGCAACTATAGTTACATTATTACCTTTTTTATACACTGTCATCCACAAGTATATATGGCAACGATATTTATGAACTTTCTTGCAAAGTAGCTAAAATTATTAGCATCTGTTTTGTCTTCTTATTGGCAACCAGGATGGATCTTCATGTTGCGACAAAAAGTTCTTAAAAACATGAGTTACCTTCCACCCGGCTGATCTTGCATGGTTCACAGCATCAGTGAGGTCACCGTCTGTGGATAACAGCACCCTGTCACCTTCATCATCTTCATACTGGAGAGCACAAGAAAATTACAACATTACACATAGTACAATGAAGATAAACACACCTTGATAAAAGAGCATTATAGAAGCTAACCATTAGTTGAGGGTTATCTTGAACACAGTCCATTCCTATTCTTTGGTTGACAGCAGAGACAAGTTCACTCAAGTTCTCTGTGCCTGCAGTAGGATAAAAGTAGTGTACCAGAGTAAAAAATTTGCTGACTTCATAGATATGCATAAATCCTAAATAGCATTTCCGGTGCAAATAATTGGCGAGGAGTCCACACTTACTGCAATTGAATCTATGCACACGTCCCTCTTGGTCCTCAAACTTGAAGTTAAACGAGTTTCCAAGGCCAAGAGAGGGATATAAAGATTCAGATGTCATTAGTGCAGAAAGTTCACTGCAAAACAAGCAACACTGACTTTCTTACAGACACCCCAAAAAAAAGAGCCATGCGTTGTAGACAAATGACAAGAAATTGGAAAGGCTATAAATGTCTGCACATTTTCAAAAGTGATACCTTCGAGAATCATATTCATCTTCAGGTGGCTCCAAAGCAAGAGCAGAATCCCAGAACTTTTGCATCATTGTGCTCGCTACGTCATTTACAGCACCAGACCCTCCATCAGCCTAGAATAAGAGAAAAAAAGGAACACTGAGAGAAGATATACCTCTTTCAATGGATTGTGAAATTAAAGCCATAAGATGAGTTGATGAAGCATATTGTCCTTATATGATCAAGAATTCAAGATATCTATGAACCGAGGTTTGAAAATTGGCCTGGACTGACTGATTTATGTCAGTTTTCGGCAGGCTGATCTGGTCCCTGCCTGCTGTCTGATCTTTGGGGCAGTCTTGGGTCAATCCGGGCACTGACGTTTCTGCATTTTTCCCATCATCAAAGGTATTTCTGCAATTTTTCCACCACTGAGGATATTTCTGTAATTTTTCCGCTATCAGGGGCATTTCTACAATTTTCCCATCACCGAGGATATTTCTGAAATGGTAGTTGGATTTATTCCCCCAAACAACCCCATCAGTTAAGCCCTTTAAACCCATCGGTTAAGAATGGGCGTGCAGGTTTTCTCCCTTTCAAAGGTCCATCGGTTAGCATTTATTACCCCCCAATTCCATCAGCCAAGAAGGTGAGATGACCGGCCATTTATTCCCCAGCCCAGTCCATCGGTTAAGCATAAGAACTGGCAGGGGGGGCCACAAGGAATTTATGCCCCCCTCTCTTAATCCACTTGTTAAGCTCTTAGAAGGATAGAAGAGAGAGAAGAGAGGCAAGAGAGAGAGATTCCCCCCTATCTCCATCTTTTTTTTATTGGGTCACCCACTCAGACCCGGTAAACCCAGGCCCATGCACTTC
Organism: Amorphophallus konjac; assembly: GCA_022559845.1. Taxonomy (NCBI): domain Eukaryota; kingdom Viridiplantae; phylum Streptophyta; class Magnoliopsida; order Alismatales; family Araceae; genus Amorphophallus; species Amorphophallus konjac. Next base: position 321,076 of record CM040128.1, read on the forward strand.
CCCCAAGTAATGAGAGAGCCCAAGTTTAAACTGGGGATCTCGTGGTTCCCCACGAGGTGAAGAACCAACTGGGCTACCCAGGCTACCCAGCTCGTTCTCCCCCATATCTCCATCAGCAAAGAGGGAGAAGAGAGGCAGCCGATCCTCCTTGGCGGATGCTTCATGCCCATTCTCCCTTCATGCTTCCTAATCCTTGGTGGATCCTTGATCTTTTTGTGTCTCCCTTAGGACTTGGAGGAAATGCCCATGGAGGGCACACGTGCAGGGATATACATGCAAGTGTATATCAGCAAGGTATTCCCTCTTTATCAAACATAGAAGCACTTGATGCCAAGTCCTTCTAGCGCACACTTCTCTTGGGGGCTGGAAATCCAAACCTTATCCCAAGCTCGATCCATGCGCACAATTACAATTCTCCTCCTTGTGAGATCTCTCGAGAGATCCTCCCTTGTGTTGTGTGTTTGTCCTGGAATAGCCCCCTCCTCCCCCTTTTATAGGGGATTCACCCGGGTAAGAGGTCACCCCCCCCCCCATAGGTCGGGATGTGAGTTAGGGATTAAAGTAGTTTTGAGAAGAGACAAAGGAGGCCGCAATCAGCCCCCTCCTCAGACAAAGGAGGCCGCAATCAGCCCCCTCCTCCCCCTGGTTTGACCAGGGAGGTAAGTTCACCTCCTCAATTAATTCTTCTTACTTTTCCTTATTCAGAGAAATGAGATAGAAGTGGGACTATTGAACCCCATAAAGTTTATAATAATTTCTGGTAATTACAAAAAATTTCAGAAATTAAAATAACACACGACACAACTCGAAGCAATATTCGATCATCATGGTGACGCACGTGGACATTTGTCAAACACCTTGTGAGCAGTGCAAAGTCATGTGCGGATCCGCTCTACAACATCAAGTGTTCGAGCCTACAAATTCTATAAAGACATTTGGGCAAGCGCCTGGTGTGCGGCGTAAAGCCACCAAGTCCTCAACAAAGTCCCACGACAAGTCGAGTTGTTAGCTCTGTTTTATCACGAGTATTTTAACAAACACCTCATGGGCGGCATAAAACTATACGCTCGTGGGAAAATCCATGCAAAATCAAGTGTTTAAGTGCCATCATGTATTCCCATGGCATTTAATTAAATTCCCATCAACCTGAAGTCGAACGGGCAACAAGGCGATGCTTCGGGAATGGCCAACAAACAAAAAAAATTCTCCACGCGTCGTTCTGCTGAAAGAAGTCAACGGAACAGTAAAAAAATCCCAAAAATGGGCCCTCACAAGAAACCACAAAGAGAGAGGAGGGGGGAGCCTCCCTCCCTCTTTTCTTCCTGCACGGGGCAACAAGGCGATGCTTCGAGAATGGCCAACAAACAAAAAAAATTCTCCACGCGTCGTTCTGCTGAAAGAAGTCAACGGAACAATAAAAAAATCCCAAAAAGTGGGCCCTCACAAGAAACCACAAAGAGAGGGAAGCCTCCCTCCCTCTTTTCTTCCTGCACGGGGAACCCACCCCACCCCAACCCCCGGGCCCTGCTGCCACCGAGGGAGCCCCCCCTATCCATCTGCGACCCGGGGGAACCCCCCCGTCCTACTGCCACCGGGGGAGGCCCCCCAAGCCTACGGGGGGCCTCCCCAAGGTCCTGCCTGCACCGGGGGCCCGAGCCTCTTCGCAGCGGAGACCTCTCCTCGATCCTCCTTGCACCAGAGGAGGCCCCCGGGCCCATCTGCCCAAGGGGGGACCTCCCCCCGGTCCGCTCTCCACCGGGGGAGGCCCCCCGGGCCTACTGGGGGGCCTCCCCACGGTCCTGCCTGCACCGGGGGCCTGAGCCTCTTCGCAGCGGGGACCTCTCCTCGATCCTCCTTGCACCAGAGGAGGCCCCCAGGCCCATCTGCCCAAGGGGGACCTCCCCCCGGTCCGCTCTCCACCGAGGGAGGCCCCCCGGCCCTGCCGCCTGCACAGCCCCCCCCCCCCCCCCCGGCCCTCTCCGCCTGCTTGCCTGCCCGGAGGAGTCCCTCCCCTTCCTCTTCTTGTTGTTACATCACCAGGAGAGGAAGAGACGGGGGAGAGGAAGAAGAGACGGGGGAGCTTACCTCCGCCAAAGTTCCACCGGGGGATCTCCTCCTTGGTCTCCTCCGTCACCTATAAAAGGAGAAGAGGGTGGAAGAGAAAAAGAGAGATTTTTTGGAGAAGAGAACTTGAGAGCAAGAAGACCGGAGAGCTGCTGCAACCTTGCAAGAGGTGAGAGGAGGGGGGTGCCCTCCTCCCCCACTCAACTTATGTTCAAAAAAGAGAAAGAGAAGTTGTAAAATCCCTCATGTTAGGGCTATTTGTAAAAATACCCTCATGAGAGGGGAAGTTCATATCACTCATCACAAATGTTGAAAATGTCAAATGAAGGCCGTGAATTTATGGTTATGAGATTTTTCCCTTAAGACAGTATGTGGAAAAAAGCCCTAAAGATTGTTAAAAAATTACAATTACACCCCGGAAGATTGTAAAATTGCATAAATATCCAGGAAATTACAAATTTCAACAAAACCATCAAAAGAGGTTTAAAGTCAGAAATATCACAAAAGTCCATGTTTTATCCCAAAGACTCAAAAATTGCGGTTTTACCCAGAACTTACGAGAAATTTCAAAAAAAGTCCGGAGAATTATAATAAAATACATCAAAATTCAGGAAAAAGACATTGGGGTCCCAGTCAAAGGAAAATTACAAAAATGTCCCCAGGGGACAGCAAATTGCAAACATACCCCGGATTGAGGGAAAATTGCAAATATACCCCCGATTGAGGAAAAATTGCAAATATGCACCCCGATAAGGAAAAATTGCAAGTATACCCCCAGTTATGGGAAAATCACGAGTATATCCTCATCCAAAAAATCGCAAAAAAATGACCCTAACCATAGAGAAAATCGTAGATGTACCCCGCCTAGAGGCATGGGGATTTTTTCTAAGGGTGGACCCTTGACATCAGGGCTGATATTGTAGGAGTGAAAGAGATCTTTGGCAATTAATCAAAGGTGTTCGGACTTGTCTGATGTAAATTAACACCGACTCCGGTCGGTGGGGAAGAGTCCAGTACACGAACCCTAAATCGTCTGATAAACTCAAATGCGCGAAATTAATGAATATGCCAAAATACACGCATAATCATCCAACGAAATTGGATGTACGAAATAATTACGCGCGTGTAAAACAAGGACCCACAGGCTCCCCCCTTTGCTTCCCCCGGTTTGACCGAAGGTGGAAGCTAGGTGTGGAACCCCCCGCCCCCCCAACCCGGTTAAGCAGAGGTGTGGGCTCCTCCCGGTTCACAGAAAAAGGGGGGCTCCCCCCGTTTCACGAGAGAGAGAGGGGGGGCTTCCCCCAGTTGACAGGAAGAGAGGGGGGGTGGGGACCCCCCCGGTTCAGAGGAAGTGGGGGGCTTCGCCTGGTTGACAGAAAAAAAAGGGGCCCCCCAGTTCACAGGAAGAAAGAGAGGGATGAGGGGCAGCCTTCCCCCACCATTTTTTCTTTTTCCTTTTTTTCCTTTCTAGGAAATTTTGGGGTTCAACAGAACTGATGAGTGAAAGAAACTAGCATTGCTGACTAATCTCAACACAGCCAGCAACAACTAGTTGGGGCCTCAGCCCCTCCCCTAAGGCACCAAAGAGCCTTCCCTCTTCTCCCATAATCTCATCCTTCTCTCATGGTGTTATGAAACCCCTCCTCCAGCTACTGCATGTTTGTGTCTACTTGTATGTACTTTGTTTGGTACAAACGATCACATGCAGATTGCATGCTCAACTTGGCATCGGATTTAACGTGGCCACACAGTTTTACCATTAATCAAAATGTAGGCATTTTGTAGATGGCTCGCAACAGATATCAGAATGCCCACGAATAGAATCCTCCTTGCCCATTTTTCTTTATGAAGAGAAGGGGGGTGGGGGGGAGACGTTCACCTGGTGATCAGACAGCCGATCTAAGAATGTGACCAGGCTGCATGAAAGGCATTGGTCCAATCTAGCATTACAAATGTGTGTGTACATTATATTTATACACACACACACACACACACATATAAGGAGATGATACCATCCACTGCCATCTTTCCATCAGTTGACTGCATTTTCAACTTGCAAACCATTGGATCTGTATCTGGTGGCCAGCATAATCATGTTATGCAAGGAGAAAGTTGGGGCACGAAGAAAGTGACTGGAAGTCACAATGGGACCAAACTACAGTTCCACAATCTTGCTGGCTTCCCCCGCCCTTCCCTATCACACAACCAAGCTCTTCGTCATGATCGAAACCCAAATCGATGCCAGCACCACTGTAACAACAACCCCCCCCCCCCCGACCCCAAACCCTCCATTGCCAGCTTCTGAGCAACCCCATCTGGCCCCCACAGTCACCCCACCTCCCCACCCCCACCGAAGCACCACTACATGTCAGCCCCTGCCCCTACACAGCCAGCAGCACCCCTGTGCGACCTCCACGCTCGCCCCGAGCACTCCCCAGCTGTGAGCAGCACCCGACGCTTGCACTAGAAGCCTCATCCACAGCCACAGCAAACCCTGCATTCACGACAAAACCCCCGACACCCAGCAGCACCCACGCTCACTGCAGCAGGCCTACGACAGCCCTGCACGTCGCTGCAGCAGCCTCGTCCATGGCAGCAACTAACCCCAGCCTCACCGCAACACCCCAGTCACCCAGCACCCACGCTCGCTGCAGCAGGTCCACACAACCCTGCATCTCACTCGCCTCGGCAAGGCGGAAGGCCACACGACGCAGCACCCTATCGCCATGTGCACCCTCAGAGCAATCCCATATGCACAAGAAAACTAACAGCTGCTGTCCCATAGAGGGAGTTGCTCACACACACTCCCCCTTCCCCCTCTTGCAGGAGAAACCATGCATTGACCTGCTGCCAACATTGCAGTGTGGGGGGAAGGGTGTTTGTGCTGCAGCTGTCACAGGCTGCTAGTGAGGACCTTGCATCAATCTCATGTGGCTGACATGCTCCTTTTATTGCATGTGATCTTGTGTCGATCTACAGCCAGAACATTAGACCTACTGCCAATGCCAGCGTGGCACCAACCTGCTGAGGCTGTTTGGCTTTCTCCCGCGATGCCCATTGCTGGATTTCCCTTTCTCTTGCCCTCTACACTAACACGGCCGAGCCCACAGAACCAGACCACTGACATGGAGCCCTGGCTTGTCGAAGACATGCCTCATGGACCTATATATGAGGTGATGCTGATGCACATGAGCCACGCAATGGCACCCAGCAGGAGGCAGGTGCTGCATAACTGGTGGACAACCATCATATTGGCGAAGCTGTTGTGCCGTGCCTGGGTGCTGCAAGGTGTCTGGGACTGGGGTGTTGCGGCAAGTGTGAAATTTGCCACGGCCATGGATGAAGCTGCTGCTGTGAGCGAGGGCTGCAGCCACTGTTGGGGTGCTGGGGGCAAGCGTGGCATACGGGGTGCTTGGGGGCTGGTTGTGCAGGGGTGGGGTCTGCCGTGCAGAGGTGCTGGGGGATGAGCAGGGGTTGCTTGCCTGTGCAGGAGTTGCTTAGAGGCTGGCCGTGGTGGGAGGTGTCGTTGTTACAGCAGCACCAGCATTGAATTGGGTTTCGATTGTGACAGAGAGCATGGTTGAATGATGGGGAAGAGAGGGGGGAAGCTAGTTAGAATCCCAAACAACCTGTGGAGGGGGTAGTTTCGTCCCATCACAACTCTTAGTCACTTTCTCATGCCGCAACTTTCTGCTCCGACAGCACGATGACGCTGACCATCAGATATGGGTCCAACAGTTTGCAAGTCCAAAACACTGCCAGCTGACAGAAAAAAGGCAGTGGATAGTATCATCTGCCAACACACATACACATGTATGCACACAGCAATTACATGTTGTCAATGAAGACATTCTGCAGGATTTACTACTATTTGGTGGGCCCTAACAACGCGGAGAGAAAGAGAAGTACGCCAAAATATGAAAGGTTTTTTATAGGATGATGGCTTTTCATGCATGCACCATAAAGTAATTAAAAAAGGGGGAATGGGGAACTGATGGAATTTCAATGCAAGATTACCACTTCCACTATTAGAATCTTGGATGCCAGTCCACTAACAGACAATAGGAGAGATTGCCAAAAGAGGTAAATATTTCATTATATGACAAATCAATGAGGTTCCATTCCACATGTCCACCCAAATGAGACATGAATATCTCTTAAGGGACTGTTTCCTTATATAGAACATTAAAACAAGGAAGAAATCTGTTAAATAACATGGCGCAGTAATAGCATTTCTATGTTGTGGAAGAAAAAGAAAATAGTTGAACCATAAGCTTTAAGGCCCATAGGGTGACCAGATTCAGAAGGATCAAACAATCTCAGCCATATTGGGAGTACAAAACAAGTTTAAAGCACAATGGGTTCCATAAAAGGTGATGAAAAAATAAAGTGTCCTTACCATTGAAATTGCTGCATGCGTTATTTGCAAAACATCCACACAGGCAATGATACTTCCTTCTAAAAAAAACGCAAAACCAGAATTAATATCCGATTCCAATATCTGCATGTGGCACAAAATATTTCAAGGCATAATGAAGAAAGCACTGGTTACCCCTATCCAAAACAGGAAGATGCAAAAATTTTCCATCATGCATTATATGAAGAGCATCAAGAATAGAAGTGTCCAAAGATGCGCATTCGGGGTTTGCAGTCATAACCTTCAACAAAAAAAGCATTGATTAAATTATACGTTAAAAAATAGAGAAACAACTAAAACAGACAAAAAATAACAATTACTAAATACCATTCTTGGATGCTATGATCTGACTACAAAAATGTATGGTTAAATCTTTAATACTTTCCCCAATGAAGCAATGTCTTCATTACAACAACACATCTGACTTCATGGATATAACAATGTAGAAAACAATTGTTGGACAGCAAAATTATCTATAATATTTTCTGTATGTCATCTCCCAATACTCCAAAAAATTGAGATTTACAACTGACCTTATTTGAACAATATCTAGAATTTGACATGCAATAGAGACCTGATCCTTCTTTCCCCTAGGTCATTAAGACGATAAAACAATATGCATGATATTTTCCTTTTCCCTTTTTGGGGTGTGTATGTGTTTCTTTTTCTTTAATTTTTTATTTTTTTGTCGCGAGGGGGGTGTTTACCCCATTCTTGCTCCCCCTAATTCTGCCATTGTTCAAGGCAAAATTAAAAGATAAACAAATATTTGAAAATGTTCATAAGTTGAACAAAGATACGCATGTTTTAGCTAATTAATTAACATGCACATTGTTAATTCCGCAAGTTTGATTTATCATGTGATTAAAGTTCTGTGTGTTGGACCTTTCTCCACCAACCGTAGTTGATGTTAATTTACATCAGCATAAAGTCCAAACATATTTGATTAACTACCAAATATTCCTCATATGTGTAATGCATACTATAAATGAGTCCCGATTATATGATCTGGTCATTAGATTTACGTGTATGGTTGCAATCCAACCGTTGGATTTGCTTTTGGTTGAGACCAAACCATTGGATTAGCTCCAGGTCAAGATCTAACTATTAGATTTATATCCGGCCAAGATTCGATAGTCGGATTTGCTCCGGATAGAAATCTAACAGTTAGATTTGAATTTTGTCACAAGTTGATCATTGAATTTTCTCCAGATCAAAATCCGACCATTGGATTTACGTATGGTCAAAATCCGACCATTAGATTTGCTCTAGAGTACAGATTGAAGTCCGACCATTGATTTTGAATTTCACCGAGATCTGACCACTGGATCGCCAGTGCGATCACTATCGGACTTCCAGATTGACTCATGATCCTAATCACTCTTTTGATCATGATCCCACCATTAAATTGAGTTTATGTCCGTAAAAGACATTTATGCACAAAGCGGGGGTATATTTGCGCTAACTAACATCTTTTTACAAAGATGAAGGTATTTCCGCAATTTTCATACTCATAGGGTACTTTTGCAACAGCAGAGAGATTTCTGTAATTTCTGAAATCAAAGGTTATTCAGAACTTCAGGAAGGTTTTTAAGCAATTTCTGAAGCTTCTTTCAGACATTTCTGCAATTTCTATAAAATAAAAGTATTTCTGCAATTTTCGAACATTTCTGAAAATTGCAGGGTTTTCTGCAATTTCAGAACATTTCTGACATTTACAAGTTTTTTTCCACAAAACTTTCAGTATTTTTGAAAATTAAAGGTTTTTCTGTAATTACAGAAAATTTACAAAATTACAAGAGCACATCCCCAATGACAAGGGGATATTTGCAAACATACCTTTGTTGGGATTTTTATAAAACAATACAAGTCTTCACGCTCCACCCTTCAAGTCTTCAAGCTCCTTGTGCAAGTTAGTAGGTGCTCAAGCTCCAAGTGTCCCTCTCTCATGGGCCTCAGCCTCCTCCTTTTATAGGAGTTGAAGGGGTTTAACGGGGAGGAGGTTGACATGGGTCAAGTCCCTCGGGTTAAGGCCCAAAAAATGCTTAAAGCACTAATGGGTTTTGGGCCTTGTGGACGCACTTTTTCTCTTCAAATAGCGATCTGTTCGTTTGTTTGGTAAGTGCGTGGGCGGAGTCACCGGAGTGACAATTTATTCGGGCTTCGTGGAAGCCCATGGTGCACTCGATCTGACTTCGTCAGACGATTGTGTGATTCGTGTCGGGACCAGATCTCATCGTGCCATAAAGGCCACGACGTCATTTACATCTCCCATACGAGAGAACACCCTTGATTAATTGCCGAAATTAGGGGCCCTGCGGCAGAAAGGACTAATACTAACTGCGCGAGAAAGAAGCAGAAATAGATTATGTTAGTCCGCATCAGGATACGAGCCGCGGGTTATGTTGGTCACTCGTGGACCTTTTTCATGTTCGGACAGAGGTCCGTAATGGAATCGCGGTGAAAGCTGAGATTAAACCCGTTCAAATGTCTGCCGGATGCACGGCAATTTTAGTACTGGCTCGGCGGGGATCCGGCCTGAGAAGTGGGTCCGATTTAATCGGAATGTCGGCCCGAGGCGAGGTCGGATCATGGCCATGTTAGGATGACTCCCAAGGCTCAGGCCCGGCCTACGAGGGCCACATTACTGTTCCTTCAGCACCGGGTCACAGGGAGAGACGGGGCTGCACTGTGGATTATTACTATTTTTATCCGGGTTACCAGATATATATATATATATATTTATTTTTTTTTTCATTGCTTATCTCCCTTTTATGTATTTGTTCTGAATGATTTTTTTTGTTTATTATTATTATTATTATCATTATTATCTCACATTTTTGTTCATTTATTATGTATATATTGAGATTTATTTATTTATCATAAGTTTTATTAATTTATTATTATTATTAATATTATCATTATATATATTATATATATATATTCCAAGAGAGAGAGTGGACCGCTGGAGGGTCAAAAAAAGGTGGGCTGAAGGGGCATGCCGACGAAGAGCGGCTAAGCTGGGCGTGCCGGCAAAGAGCGGGAGCGGGCGCGCCGCTGAAGGAGGGCAGGAGTGCACCGGGTAGGGGGGTTTGATAGTGTACCGGGTGGAGGTGTTGGGGTGTGCCGTGCTAGAGCGGCTGAGGAGTGCACCGGGCAAGGGTGGCTGAAGGCGTGCCGGCGAAGGTGTCAGAGGGTGCGCCGGATAGAGATTGGGCTAGGTCGGTGCAGGTTGTGCCAAGGCCGAAGGCAGGTCGGTGCAGGTCTGGGCCGGCAGCAAGTCGGTGCAGCCTTGAGCTGTAGAGGGGCAAAGTCTGTGCGGCCTGCGGGCTGAAGTCAACAGCTTTGGGGAGGGGCAAAGTCTGTACGGCCTACGGGCTGAAGTCGGTGCAGCTTTGGGCTGTAGAGGGACAAAGTCTATACGGCCTGCGGGCTGAAGTCGGTGCAGCTTTGGGCTGTAGAGGGGCAAAGTCTGTACGGCTTGCGGGCTGAAGTCGGTGCAGCTTTGGACTATAGAGGGGCAAAGTCTGTACGGCCTGCGGGCTGAAGTCGGTGCAGCTTTAGAGGGGCAAAGTCTATACGGCCTGCGGGCTGAAGTCGGTGCAGCTTTAGAGGGGCAAAGTCTATACGGCCTGCGGGCTGAAGTCGGTGCAGATTCGGGCCCGAAGTCAGTGCAGGTCACGAGGACTATGCACGTGGAGAATAAGGTCCGTGCGCATATGCACCGGGCTAGGCCAAGGTCGGTGCACAAAGGCACCGGGTTAAGGGGTGTCGGGTTAATAGAAGGTCGGTGTACAAAGGCACCAAGGGTGAAGGGAGAGAGGGAGACGATGGGAACGCGCGAGGGAGAGAGAGAGGGTGAGCGGCTGAGAAAGGGTGTGCCGGATAAGAGGAGGTGAGGGTGTATACCGAGGAAAGGCATGCCGAGCGTGTCGCTAGGGGTTCAAAGAGGTAAGGGAGTGTGCCGTGGAGGGTTGATAAGGTGTACCGGCGAAGGCTGGAATAGGCGCGCCGGCGAAGGCCCACTCCTCCTTTACTTATTTTAAGGCTTTTCTTTTCTTCTTTTCTTTGATCTTTATATAGTTTTATACAAATCTTTTCTCCCTCTTCCCCCAACCTTTTCCTTACAGATCGAGCATTTAATCCATCACATCGTCGTTTAATCCTATTCCTCTCATGTTGTCCGCAGTGCCTCATTTCGGTTAGAATGTTTTATCGCCGAGCGTTCCATTCGTTCGTTGTTTCTTTTTGCCTTTTAAACACATTATTATCATTTCTACCAAAAAATTCGGTAACATCTCCCCTTGACCCGAGCGTAAGGGAGATAAAGGGAACGCGCCCACAGGGAGTGGCGGAACCCGTCAACTGGAGGTGGGCGCCCAAAGGCGGCAGCACCTTTGATAAAACCTCGGAAAACCCGGAAGAAACGACGGATGGGGGACTCCTCTGGGACTGGCTAGGGGTGCACCGGGCAGTGCGCTGGCTAGTGCGCTGGCTAGTGCGCTAGTGTGCTGGCTAGAAGGGGATGGGAGGCTGGATAGGTGTGCCGGACTAAGGGTGGCCAGGGTGTGCCGGGCTGAGGGGCACAAGGGTGTGCCGGGCTAGCCTGGTTAAGGGTGTGCCGGCTGGGATGGTTTAAGGGCGTACTGGTCTAGGCACCCAGAGGGTGTGTTGGTCAGGGGCCAGTCTGGGCGGAATGGGAAGCACTCTGGCTAATGAAGGGGTTCAGGGCGCTGAATGGTAACTATGAGATTAAACTACTCAAGGGAAGAGACAGATAGTGCCCAAGATCGGGGGGAGAACTCCAGAAAGTGACGCTATCGCGAAAACCATAGGAGGGAGAACGGCCTCACGCCATCGAGCCAGAAATACCACCCATGGGATTGGATAGACTCCATAACACCCTGACGAACGAGTAGCCTAGCAGATAGGAGAATCAGAGGGAAGGAAGAAGCGAACGACCAAACACACTGTGAAAATGGGAGCTAACAGAGATGACAAAAAGCCAGAAAAGAAACCACTTTTATTCATAAAAAGGAGTGACCGGGGGCTGGCCACGGGTCGGACAATGCAGAGTACATCTGAGGCAAACAACAAAGGGGGAAGAGAAAAAAAAAAGAACAGGAGGATGGGAGAAGAAGGGGCAAGGAGAAGGCTGGGGTCGAACCGGGGCCACGGCTCCCTGCTCTTCCCCACTTCCCCGTTACATGAAGCCTATCTCTCTCTCTCTCTTTTTCTTACTCTCTTCCTCTCTTTCTCCAGCTTCTTCTTCTTCTCTGGAGCCCTCCTTGGCTTGCCGAGCTTGGACGGGCGAGCTATTCTTCTTCCTCTTCTCTCCTCTCTCTTCGTTCGTGTAGGCCTCTGTGTATTCTCCGTCTCCATGTGTGTCTTTTTTCGTCGGAGCGAAGGGTTCTTATACCCCTGGTCAGGCCGACAACTGTCGAAGACGGGAGTAGGTGGGGCGAGGACAGCCCAGCAAGGTGCAGGTATGGGCCTGCCATGCCTTCGCTGCGCGCCGAGGGCTACGAGCGTTGACCGGCGTGGATGGGCCGAACGCCGTGCCGCTGGGGGCTGAGGAAGGCGTGCCGCTGGAGAGCCTCGCAGGTGTGCCGCTGAAGGCCTTCGCAAGTGTGCCGATGGAGGCTTGAAATAGTGTGCCGCTGAAAGCTTGCAGGGGCGTGCCGTTGAAAGGCCCAGGAGGGTGTGCCGCTGGAAGACCCAAGAAGTGTGTTGTTGAGGGGCTGGCAAAGTGTGCCGGCCAAGGGGTGTTTATACTGCACCGGGTGAGGGCGTTCGGCAGTGTGCCGGTGGAAGGACACTAAGGGCGTGCCGGGTGTAACATTATCCGGGGAATTAGGCAGGAAGAACTCTGTGTGATGGTTCTTCAGCGCTACAATCACCGTGAACTTCAGATTCCACTTCTCATCAAGAAACTTGAAAGCCTCAATAATTTGATCCAACTCTATATTCAGAACCTGGTTGAATTGTGATTCACTCACACCATCCCGAAAGATAATCACTTGGTCTGGTTTCCTTTTACCAGAGCTAACATAGAAATCCAGTAAAAGTTCCCGAACTATCCCAGAATCTTCATTATCTGATCCGAGCTTGAATAGAGAATCTATTATTTCAACCTCCGGTGACTGGGTGCGCACTGCTGCTCTATAACGAGATATTAAAGGCCATTGTCGTGAACTGACAACACCCAGTTTGGCATTGATCCTGAGAAGAACATTTGTAACATACTGATCATTGATTCTAGTAGGAGCAGGACACTGAGTGAGAATACCAAACTCTGCAAGGTTCTTGCACTTCCAAGGGCCATAAACATCAGAATTCTTCCGTTCTGGAAGAAGACAGAGAAGAAAACATGGTATCCCAGGAAGTTTGGACTGTATTTGGTCAAATATTTCATCCACCGGAACAGTTGGTGGTGTTGGTGATGGAGGGGCAGCATCCATCGGAGAAAGTGCCATGGCTTTGCTCCTTTTTTTTTAATTTCAAGAGCTCTCACTATGAGTTGGACATTGCAACCAATCTTTGAGAGAGCCAAGATGCATTCACGATCAACTGCTGAGATGTTTCTGTAGGTAGGAAGATGTCTTACTTCGTTGCTGTCAAGTAACTCATGGTCATGCACATTGCTAATTTGAACAAACCCCATCGTGCAGGTCCCTGACTTGAAATCCTTCTTTATCACCATCTGGGCCTCACAATTGCAGCGCGATGATTTCTTATTTCTTTAACGTTTCAAATCTGCCATTTTCCTAGGTAGGTTTAAACTTGGCTGAGAAATTGTTCTTCCTAACAAAGCCGCAATAAAATTCTTCGGGTTCATCATCACTGCGGAAAGATTGTCCAACATATGGAGTCATGTCAACTGTTGCATTTTCTGATGGAGGTTGTGGTGAGACGGTGATGAGAGGGGGGGGTCATCCGGTACGGTGAACAGTGTGCATCCGGTGGGAGGCTGGGTGTTGATCCGGTGAGGCAAACAGTGTGCATCCGGTGGGATGCGAGGGGTGCCATCCGGCACAGCAGGTGTGTGCCGTGGGAGTCGGCGCGGTGGCGTGCCGACGAGGTGGTTGGAGGGGTTGAGCTGGGCTGTGCCGGCCAGGGGCGGGGGGAAGTGTGCCGGGTGGAGACCGTTGAAGGCGTGCCGGCTGGAGTGAACAGCAGGCGTGCCGGGTGGAGGCTCCAGCAGGTGTGCCGGTGGAGACCGTTGGAGGAGCTGGTGGTCTGATTCCCTCCTGCCGGTGCTCAGTTGTTGGTACCATAGCTCTGACGGTTAAGCCCATGGCAGATGCCGCAAACGACTCAGCAGTTACAATGCCACAAAACTTTGCAAATCTTGAAATTGAAGGATGAAGGAGAGCCATGGGGTACAGAATTATGCCAAATATTAACAGAAATGCTGCTCCCACAGGGATTTCAGCCAATAGTTTAGATAATAAATAGGGTCCTGATGCATAAGAGCCCTTCACACGTTCTCTATATACTATTGCACGTTCCTCGAGAAACACACCTACTGTCTTCGTAAGTGCAGCCATTGTCGTATTGATTACAGTAACCTGATGCAGCCCCATTCTGTCCTATATGGATGTTTGTGCTCTCCCCATTCTCCAAAACACTGTTCCAAATATTATAGCTGATGCAATCGACATTCTTGCCCGAACTTTGTTTGTAGGTCCATCACGAGAGGCCTGCAGCCATGCTATTTTAAGCAGCAGCCAGAATTGCCTCCACCAACCACCTCTGTGTTTGGCTATGGATCTTCTAGCAAACGTTGTTCTGGTTTTAGAACCTTCCCTCTTAAAAATGAGACTTGTGAGTCGAACACTAGGAACTCTCTGAGGGAAAGCATCCACGAGATCATTAATCCTTTTCTGTGATGAGTGCATAGTTTCAGCATAAGTGTAATCAATAGATATGAGATCAGCCAAAAACTCAGCCGGGTTAACATGGTCAGGGCAGTTATACCCAAGCTTTGCAAAGTATGACAGCGTTTCTTCTTTTGCAGGGCCGATATAAACAACTGCACCTTCTGACAACAAAACAATGTCATCAAACTTGCCATGCACTGGACCTCTAGGCTGGTGTATAGAGTAGATCACCGTATGTCCATCTTCTGCAAGTTGTTGGAGGGTCTCCATTACCTTCTCTGCCTGGAATGCGTCAAGTCCTGTTGTCGGCTCATTCATCCCTTGCTTCGGTCGATGACCCATCAGGGAGCTGAAGTTCAGCAGCCAGAGACAGAGTCTCACGCACCGTCAGATGTGAGAAGAAGAGGTCCTTTTGCCTCACATAAGCAGCATTGGAGTCTCCACCGCTCCTTGGCCGACCATTAACATCCAGATACCGCGTCAGGTGTAACCCGGGTGGAGCAGGGAGCTGCCCTGCAAGCACATTGAACAATGTGATCTTCCCGGACCCTAAAGGCCCCATGATTGCCAGTAATCTCCCCGGCTTTGCCTCCCCACTCACGTTCGTGAGAAGAAACCTCACCACCTCGCCGCATTGAATGGTCACAGGGGGAACTCTCCCTGCGGCTCCAGCATCGCCCAGAGCAGCACCCGTGTCCCCGAACGAACCTTGTGTGTCCTCCGCCTCGTCCTCCTCCTCCGACGCCGCCGACAGCGCGGGACCAGGGCCTGTGAGGCGTAGAAGGCGGAGAGGAAGGGGTTGTACGAAGAGGGCCTGGGGCGGCATGGTCCGCTCAGGAAACTCATTGGCCCTGGGGAACCCGGTGCGGATTTTGGGGTGTTACCCGGCACAGTGGGTGTGTGCCGCGGGAGGTGGAGTGGGGTGTGCCGCGGTGGGAGGCGACCGCACCGGGTAAGGGCATGGGCAGTGAAGCGGCGGTGGCGGGGAGAATAGAGAGAGAGAGAGAGCCCTCCCTTTTATTTATTTATTTATTTATAATCATATATATATATTACTTATATATATATATATTATCTATTTTATTTTATTATTATTTATTATTATTTCTTTTTTTTCTTCTCTCTTTTTTTTTGTTTATTCACCATTATTTATTCTTTCATTTCTAACCTTCTTCTTTTTCTCCGTCCGCTTCAAAATGGTTGGAGTTAGAATGCGCTCGCTGTCCGCAAAAATTTTGTGTGTCCACAGGCCTTAAGGTTCCTCCAGTTAAAAAGGGAAGGAGGTTTAAGAAAGAGAAAGAAATAGATATATATATATATATATAAAGAAAGAGAGAGGAGGGGGGCATAGGGTGGTGGGGCCCTATGAGAGGTGGATCCACGACACCTTAACCTCCCCCGGCTGGGGAGAGACTTCATCCATCTCTTTCCTTTTTTTTACTCCCCCCTCTTTTTTTCTTGTTATGAGAGAGAGAGAGGATGGGGCGGAGTCTATGTAGTCAAAGGCGCACTTAGGCACTCGTCTAGGCGTTGAGGCCATGGTTGGCGGTTTCGGCCATAATCGATACGAAAACGCCACCGGTCGGTTTCGGCCCGAAACTATAAGGTTTCGGTCGAAACACGATCCCTTATTGGAGTCCTCCCCGGAAACCACACTTATGCCGCTGCTGCCCGCCGCCCTGCACTGCTGCGGCTGCTGTGCAGGCTATGCCGCACTGCTGCGCCTGCCGCCTGAAGCTGTTGCCTGCTGCTGCTGGTGCTGCTGCTGCAAGCTACTGCTGTTGCGCCTGCTGGAGCCTGGAGGTGGACAGGGAGAGGCTCCCTCTCGCCTTGCTGCGCACACCGGGAGGTCGGGGCCAACACAAAGAGGGTTTGATTATTTTGTTTTAGGTAAAGCTCATTGGGTTAATTTAGGGTTTGATTATTTTTGTTGTGTTATTTTGGTTGGGTTAAAAATTTGGGGTGAGCAAGCCTTACTTAATTAATTTCTTCTAAGGGTGATTAAGGCCTTAAGGGTTAATTGCTAATTATACCCTAATCAGTTTATAGAAATTGGGGCTTTTGTCTATTTTGATTTGCTTATGCTCGATTGAACTTAAATTAAGCTTCATTGAGGCATTTGGGGTGGGAGCATGCATGAAAATATATTTTTGCAAGGGTGATTAAGGGTTAATTGCTAATTAAGCCCTAATTAGGTCATAAAAATTGGGGCTTTTGTCTATTTTGATTTGCTTAGGCTCAATTGAAGTTAAATTAAACTTCATTGAATATTTTGGGGTGGGAGCATGTGGGTAATTACTTTTTTGCAAGGGTGATTAAGGGTTAATTGCTAATTAAGTCCTAATTAGGCCATAGAAATTGGGGCTTTTGTCTATTTTGATTTGCTTAGGCACGATTGAAGTTAAATTAAACTTCATTGAATATGTTGGGGTGGGAGCATGCGGATAATTACTTTTTTGCAAGGGGGATTAAGGGTTAATTGTTGATTAAACTGTAATTAGGTCATAGAAATTGGGACTTTTGTCTACTTTGATTTGCTTAAGCTCAATTGAAGTTACATTAAGCTTCATTATAGAATGAGAGGTGGGAACATGCGGGTAATTACTTTTTTGCAAGGGTCGTTGATAATTAAGCCATAATTTTTCTAATGTACTTACAACTATACTATTTTTGTTTGACTGTCTTAATGCAGCAACATACCTAGACGTCAGCAAACACAGGAGCAGCAAGGGCAGGAGGATCCGGGATGGGCCCACATATCCTTAGTTAATGCTAAGAGAAGGAAGGTTAAATGTAATTATTGTGGTAGGGAGATGTATGGCGGAATTACCAGAGGAAAGTAACATTTGGCAGAGGTAAGAGGAGAGGTGAGACAGTGTGACCACTGTCCACGAGAGGTGCGAGAGGAGATGCGCCAGTGCCTTTTGGGAAAAAAGGAGAGGGTGCAACAAAGGGCTGAGGATGAGGAGGAAATTGCTGAGGAGATTTCTGGCAGAAGGGTTAGGAGGGATGATGATGAGGAAGGCACTGAAGATTCTGATCCGGAGCTGACTGAAGCAAGGGAGCGTGAAGAAGCCGCTCGAAGGAAAGGAAAGGCACCCATGGGTTCAGGAGGGACCTACTCCAGTACAGTTGCACGACGTCCTGATGTTGCTACCCCGCCCCCGCAGACGCAGAAGGAAAGGAAAGGCACCCATGGGTTCAGGAGGGACCTACTCCAGTACAGCTGCACGACGTCCTGATGTTGCTGCCCCGCCCCCGCAGACGCAGAGAGCAGGCCCCATGGACAGTTATCTCCACAGAAGGCCCCAGACTACACAACCTAAGATCAAAAGTGCATTAAGAGGGGTCAAAAAATCTGCAGAAGTTGCAGGGCATGCATTTAAAAGCATCTGTAAATGATTTTTTCATGCAGGTGTCCCTGCACATGCTGCTGAAAGTGAATATTTTCAACCTATGTTGGATGCCATAGCAGATGCTGGCCCTGGCTTGAAGGCGCCGTCACGTCGGGACATATACGGGCGTGGGCTTTGAGGCAGAGGTTCAGGAGCTCCATGATTGGGTTCAAAGCTTCAAGCATATATGGATGGAGTGAGGATGCACTATTATGTATGATGGTTGGACTGGTACCACGAAAAAGTCCATGATTAACTTTTTGGTGTATTGCATCGAAGGTACAGTATTTGTAAAATCTGTAGATGCATCAAATTTTAAAAAACTTGCCAATTATTTGTTTCATTTGATGGGCATGATAGACGAAATTGGTGAAGAAAATGGTGTACAAGTTGTGACTGATAATGAAGCCAGTTATAAGGCTGCAGGGAGGAAATTGATGCATAAGCGCAGGCATTTATATTGGCTCCCATGCGCAGCACATTGTCTTGATCTCATACTTGAAGACAGGGAAGGACAAACATGTGAAGAAGACGGTTGAAATGGCACAAAAGATTACCCAGTATATTTATGGCCATCCTAGGATATTGAACATGTTCAGGGAGCATGCAAGTGGGGGGCGAGATATCATCCGTGCAGGGCCAACTAGATTTGCTTCAAATTTCATTTCTTTGGAGTCTCTGCATAGGTATACTGTTGAACTCAATTATTACTTCTTTATCCTTATAGTTATGATCCGTATTTGATTCAAATTTTATTTCTTTGCACAGGTATAAGAATGAGTTGAAAGCTTTCATGTACCACAATATCCTGCGGGAATACATCGACAAGGGCAATGTTGATGCTCAGATGGATTATTTGGATGTCTGTCAAATCGTGGACGACAACAAATTCTAGGGCAGAGTAACACGATACATGAAAGTAGTCACCCCCCTCGTGAAGGTCCTAAAATTGGTGGATGGCGATGACAAGAATGATATGAGATATCTGTATGAGGCCATGGACCGTGCGAAATTGGAGTTGCAGGAGTCCCTTCCCAAAGAACATGCAAAGTGGTGGAAGATTATTGACCATAGATGGGACACCACATTACACCACGACTTGCATGCAGCTGGTGAGTGATTATTTGTATTCATATATTATTGACCATACATTAACTATATACAAATGCAGGTTATTTTCTGAACCCTCGATTAATGTACAATGCCAATGCACATGTTGATGCCAAGGTGCTTCAAGGCACTTTAAAAGTCATTGGTCGTTTATCGAGGACACCAGATAAGAGGCTTCAGGCGGAAGTAGAGGTTGGCCTGTTTGATTTCATAAATAAGAGGTATAGAATTTACTTACGTAGTTATGTTAATCTATTATGTAATTTTTGTAGATGAACTCCTATAGAATGAGAAGTGGGACGTATTCTGACTCCCAATTGCAATACGCAGTGGGAAGAGTGAGCCCAGGTATACTTCATCTTTGTGCTTTCTTTGCAATTACATCTTCCTTAATTAATTTTTATTTACATCTTATATTTATTTGTTTATGGTTGGTTGGTGTAACAGCTGACTGGTGGATCATGGTGAACAATAGAGAATTGGATAGTTCTGCATTGGCTTTCATTGCAATCAGGGTGTTGAGTCAAACCACATCAGCAAGCCAATGTGAAAGAAATTGGAGCACGTTCAGCCTTATACACTCAAAGGTTCGCAATCGGCTAATGGCTGATCGGTTAGAGAAATTAGTGTACTGCCACTACAATATGAGGTTGAGAATAAAGAATGAGGTTGAGACAACAGCTGCGAGACAAACGCGTCGCCGAGGATGCCGCCGCAGAGATTGATGTGGATGCCTTATTTGATGATGATAATCCCTTGCAGTCTTGGGTGGAGACACGAGAGCAGGTTGATGAGCCCGTTTTTGATGTTGGTGATAGAAGATGAGCCAAGAGATCCCGAATTAAAAAGAAAATCAAAGAAGGCCAGAGCTACTCATGCGCACCAGTCTAGGGTGGTTGATGACACTGAGGAGCAGTTCGAGTTTGAGCCAGCTAGACACTCAGATACAGATAGCAGGCCAGTCACTCCTAGAATGGTCAAGCCATCGGTCTCCTTAAGAAGAAGTACATCAATGCATGGGCAAACTGAGAGGACAAATGTTGCTGCTCGAGAGGACCCGGCAATTGAGCAGTTGAAGCAGATTTATGTGAGGCACACGCCAAGGGATAAAGGACTCAAGTCAAAGATCACTGAAAAATTGACACCACAAGAGAAAAAAGCATCCCCAAAGGCTAAAAAGCGACTGATTTCTTGTGGTGATGATGATGACGATGATCATCCCGGAGGTGCTGCAGGTGGTACTAGTGCTGCAGGTGGTGTGGCGCCCCCTTCCCGCGATCCCGTATCGTGTCCGGGGACATCACAGCGGATGTACGGAAGTGTTGTGGGCCGAGATATTTGCAAGGCGCTAAAGGCCAAACCATCACATATTCCAAAAATATAACCACACCATTTCTATTAAGATAAACACTCATAATTTACATCGTATACAGAGTACTACATATCTCTAAAAAGTCATATTTACATTCCTTATTCAAAAGAAAACTAAATCTATTTATTCTGCGCGGCGGAAACCGAACTAAACCCGGGATCATCCTCCGACCTACCGCCCGTCGGAGTCAAGACGCACACTGGTCAATTTCCTGAAATGGTTAGGCAACGAAAGTGAGTCCACAGACTCAGTAGGCATCAAAACCAATCACATGCTTATCATATACTAAACTGTGCAAATCCATGATATATATATAGCTAATCACAATTTCACTGAATTGTACATATACTATGAATGCGAAGGAAATATAAAGAGCAAAGAAATTTTCAGATTTATAAACAAATGCGTATAACAAATCTTATCTGACTTATATATATATATATGGCATAATACATATCTTAGCTAAATCAGAGCTTATACAGATGAACTTATTTCCAGATCATATCAAAGTCATATATCAAATCTGAACTTCATATTATTTGGCAGCATATATTGGACAGGCATCCCGTCACTAAAAGCAGTAGCAAACACATACCTAGGCATCCATACGTCGACATAAAGACAAAAGGTCTAAACGCTGGAGCCTGTCGACCTTGATCAACCACGCAGGATCGGGAGTTAATACTCCACCATTCCCCAGATAATTTTCTTATTCTGGGTTCCGAATTTTTCAGAAGTCCGTTTGTCCTCGGAAATAGGCCTAATCCCGTAGCGGAAGCTAACTACGGTTTGTCACCCCACACCTCCTTAAAGTGACACAGTCCATATGCTTAATCAAATTTTTATTCTTATTATGATGCTTATTACATAGCCGTCTCAATACTTAAAACTTGCCGTTAAACTTTACAAAATAACTGGATCATATTTCAATATTATTAACTAAATATATATATAACATTCGAAGAGATTAGAGTAGAGAGAGAGTAGAGAGAGAGTAGGGAGAGAAAGTAGAGGGAGAAAGTAGAAAGAGATTAGAGAGAAATTAGAAAGAGATTAGAGAGGAAAATAATATTTTAACAGAATGGTAACTAAATAAATAACTGATTCTAAATATAGATCATAAATCACTGACTTAAATTACATTTCAAATAAAATCAAATCAAAGAAATGTAAATAACAAATAACATGCACTCGGTTTATCATGCCTACCTTTATGGTGATCTTCCGAATTAAACTTAGTATCTCACCCGAGCTCCCGTAGAAGTTCTTGCGTGGGAAAAGATAATTTTCCCGGTCCCAGATGTGTAAAGAAGGGTGAAATTGTCCAAAATAGCTTCAAATCCTTCGTTCAAGTGTTTATTAATTATTTATATTATTCGGGTGCTGTATCATCTTCTATTCTCCGTTTTTTAATAAGAGAATGAGTGGAAAGTAAAGAGAAAAAGTAGAGAGAGAAAGTAGAGAGAGAAAGTAGAGAGTGAAGAGAGTAGAGAAAGAAGTATAGAGAGATATATAAGTGAAAAAGTAGAGAGAGAATTTAGAGAGAGAAAGTAGAGAGAGAATATAGAGAGAGAAAGTAGAGAGAGAAGATAGAAAGAAAATGAAGAGAGAGTAGAGAAGGAAGTATAGAGATATTTAAAGAGAAAAGGTAGAGAGAGAAAATAGAAAGAATTTAGAGAGAGAAAATAGAGAGAGAGAAAGTAAAAAAATAGAGAGAGAAAGTGGAGAGAGAATAGAAAAGAGAAAATAAAAATATTTAAGAGAATAGAAAAGAGAAAATAAAAATATTTAAGAGAGAGAGAGAGAGAGAGGGGGGGGGAGTGAGAGAAGAGAAGAGTTGGAGGGGGAGAGGGGGGTGTTGGAGTGGAAGGGAAAGAGGGGGTATATATAGGGGGAGGGGAGGAGAAGATAAGAATGAGGGATATGAGAAGGAGAAGAAGGAGATAAGAAGATAAGGTTGAGGGGGAGGGATAAGAAGGAGGGAGAGGATCACGTGGGTGGGGTGGGGGATAGATATTTTAGGATTTGTTTTGATTTTTTTATATATATATCTATAAACTCTTAATAACATGAACTAGCTCATTCTATCTCATTTTTGTCCTTCCAAACGTCAAAATTTGAAAAAGTGTTCAACATGAAACTTGTAGATTTTTGAATTCTCTATCCAACGGGCCTAATATTGATCCTATTCTGACATTCCTATGAAAAGTTATATATTATTAAAGTGAGATAGCTATTTAATTTACTTAATAAGGTTCGTTAAACAATACCGTTCAAGGTATTACACTTTAATTAAGGTAACATGAAATTTATATGGACTAACTATAAGATATTTAACTATCTATAAGTTTTGGACGAATTCGGGTGTTACAGGTGATACAGGTGATGCAGGTGGTACTAGTACAGGTGATGCAGGTGCTGCAGGTGGTACATGTGATGCAGGTGCTGCAGGTGGTACAGGTGATGCAAGTGCTGCAGGTGGTACTACTGGATACAGTCAAGGTCAGCAAGGATATGATTCACCAGGTTACGAAGGTGGCCAACAGGAAGCAGCTATTTATGGGTCGTGGAATTATGAACCATCATTTCAATTCCATCCATATCCGACCAGTTCCTCTTCTCTTCCTCAAGATTCCTATGCTGATACTGGATTCGAATTAAGCCAACCAAACACTCCAAGAGGGATCCAAAGAGGGATGCAGGACTTGACTACCTCATTGTTTGGTTATAGTGAATATAGACCATACATGCAACCTGGTTATGGGTATCGACATCAAGGGCCAGACGATGAGGGAGAAGGTTCTTCTAGTAATTATTATCCATATTAGGTAAGAATCAATGAATTTTTGTAACATTTATTTTGTCTACTTTGGTTTATTGTACTGCTTGTATTAATGTACAATGGAATATTAGTTTAACTTTTACATGTTCAATGTTTGAAGTTCAATGCGCAGTTGTCTACTTCAAAGTTATTGCACTAACTTATACAGTCAAATGCATGTGTAATAGTTTTTGTGATTTTAAGTGTTTATTTATATTTTTATGATTTTTAGAGTGAGTTTTTAGAATTAATTTGAATTTTTTGAACCATTTAAATGGGTTTCGGCCGGTTTCGGCCGAAACCGATACCGATACCGAGTCGTATCGGTATCGGACTCGGCCGAAACCGAGTCCGAAACCGAGTTTGCCATCCATGGTTGAGGAGAGGTGAGACGGCGCCTGCTCGCCTCGCTCTGACCACAGTTGGTCTCACTCTCTCTCTATCTCACATAGACGCACACAGAATTTGATTTTTGACGGTGTCTCACTCTCTCTACCTATAGGATTTATAGTTTTTTTTAATTTCTTCTCTTTCAAAATATGAGAGACTACCTTTTGACTCACCAGAATTTGTTTTACGTCAGTTATCTGAATTTATTAGTTTCTTCATTATTGGTATCTTCATAGTTGTAATTTGATTTGTTTAATTCTATGTAAATTTAGTGAGTCATAGTAATTTGAATAATAGGATTGAATGAATTTAGAAAATTTATTGACTTTATATAGGCATTTTTGTGATATTTAGACATATAGTTTATTTTATAAATTATATATATATAATAATAAAATCTCGTCTCAAACGCCTAGGCCATTGCCTAGGCATTTGAGGCATGAGGCGACCCCCTGGTCGCCTCACGTCTCAAACTACATAGGGCGGAGTGGGGCCTCCCCCCCCCCCCAAGTCTTCATGCTCCAGGTTTCAAGTCTTCAAGCTCCTTGTGCAAGTTCGTAGGTGCTCAAGCTCCCTTCTCTCATGGGTCTTACCCTCCTCCTTTTATGGGGGTTTAACCGGAAGACTTGAACATGGGTCAAGTCCCTCCAGTTAAGGCCCAACCCCAATAAATGCTTAAAGCATTAATGGGTTTAGGCCTTACGGTTCCTCCAGTTAAAAAGGGGAGGTGGTTTGAGAAAGAAAAGGGAAGAGAGAGAAATATATATATATATATATAGAGAGAGAGAGAGAGGGCCGTAGGGTGGGGCCCTATGCGAGGTGGACCCACGACACCTTAACCTCCCCCAATTAGCCGGGGGATGGACTTCCTCCATCTCTTTCTTTATTTTAATTCCCCCCCCCCTTTTCTTGTTATGAGAGAGTGTAGGAGAGAGAGGATGGGGCGGGGTGAGGCCCACCCCCCTTTCAACCTCCTCCAGTTAGCCGGGGGAGGGAGGGGTCACCGGTGCCAGGTAACTGGAGGAGGAAGAGGGGGGATCGCAGACCCCCCCCCCCCCCCCGCACCCCCTCAACCTCCGGTTAACCGGGGGATGGAGGGTGTACAGTGGGGCCCGCCTTCCCTTCTTGACCCACAGAAGAAAAGAGAGAGAGGAGTGGCACAGCCTCCCCCCTTCATCCGGCCCTAGGTGGGCTATAAAAAGCCGTTGACCTGTCCTATTCAAGCCCCTTTTTATTGCTCTCTGCTCCCAGTCCAAGGTTGCAGCGGCACATAGGGTTCTTGTGATTTGTTTGTTCTCTCGACGCATACTTTGCTGTTACGAATTTCCACACTACGGGGACCACACTCCGGCACACACAGGGCAATCTACGAAGACGGGAGAAGATCATTTTTGCTGGTTTACTGCATGGGTACACCATTCTCTGCCGCCCTTGAAGTGTTTGATGAAATTCCGACATGTTAAAACACACAGGATTCATGTGTGTATTTCCGTCCGACGGAATCCTGCGGACATGTTTATGGTCCGTTTATACAACGGCAATGGTTTTATACCAATTTTGCACCATCATAGGACAAGTTTAATTTTTCATTTCTCTGAAATAATTGGAAAAACTTATGGGGTTCAACAGCCACTTATCTATACTGAAATATCTCAACATGACCAAATGTTGACAGTACCTATGTCCGCATGTGTCTCTACCTCTGAGACAAGGGTTTGCAGTTTACCCACAGACCACTATGTCATTCTTAATCTGGGTCATCTTTTGCTTCTATAATGTGAGTAATCAAAGCATGAGAATACCGGATGACTTGTTACGCTGAAGACCAAAAGGTGCCACTGAAGGTGGTAACATGCAATCCAATATTAACATTCAACATCATTTGAGTCTAATATCGGTCTTCAGAAAATGTCAACAACAGTGTCACATCATTAAGCCATAAGGAAAAAAATAAATGAAAATGTGTAAGAGAAGATACATTGGCTGTTGCAGAAATAAAAAGTAATTCAACAACAGCAACAATCATTCAGAATTCCAGCACCAAAGGACACATCAACTAGAAGAATTGCAACCCCATTAATGAAAATCTATCAAAATGTGTTCCCAAAAGAAAGAGGAATGCAAGGAAGTGGCATCAACTGGCATAGATTTACATTGAGCTATCAAAGACTAATGAAGGCATAACAGGCATTGAAAAGTACCAAAAGGTAATGACAAACTAATGGATGATGGCTACACAGAGTTCAAAATTCATATGCAGCCACCTGTTACACCATTTCCATATGTTGCCATTCATAAGGCATAGGCAATGAAAAACGTAAAACACCAAATCATCAAGCTGATTGCACATAAATGAGGGTTAACACACACATGAAGGATTACTTATTCATCATTATATACCAATGTTGTGCATAAGTTATAATCATGACACTCTTGACATCTTCTATAAAAGGTAGGAAATTTCCAAAATCATTGTAATCATGAAACTGACTGCACAAAAACAAGAGCCTTCACTTGCCTGGAGAATTGCATTTTCAGCATTTTGTACCAACATGTGCATAAATTATAATGATGATATTTCTGTCCCCATCGAAAAAAGAGGAACTTTATAAACCATAATCAAGACACTCTTATCATATTCTACAAAGAAAATGTACTTTCAAGGAAAATGAATTCTATCATAGAACAATAAAATGACATCAAAGCGTAGAAAAAGGCAAAAAACATAAAATTGAGTTAACAAAGACCTTCTCCACAAGAGTGAGCTCTGGGGAAAGATTCTGAGCAACTACTCGCATAAGGACATCCTTTGATCTGAAAGACATGCAGTGAAGTGTCCATCAAATTTCAGACACGGTGATACATAATAATTGGATGACAACAGACACAACTACTACAGAAAACACAAGGCTTTCATTAGAACATACGTAAGAATTCCCTGGGGCTTGCCCCCACTTATGATAATCACTGAATTAACTCGTAGTTCACGCATTTTTTTTGTAGCAACATATACAGGATCTGATGGTGATACCAGCGCTACTCTGAAGTGAAGCAACAGTGGCACGTTAAGCCATTAAGAAAGGTAGTGAAATGGGACCACAATTGGAAGCATGAGCAGAACACAGAACAACAGCAACTTTATTAGAATTAAATATTACTTGGTGTTCTCAGCAATTATTGTTGAAAGTGAAGGCTTAAACATCCGCTCCCGAAGTGTTTCTATAAAAGCATATGGAGCTGCAGCAGCAAAGAAGAATACGGAATCAAACACAGCCTTAGGAAACAATCAATCAAGAATGCTGTTTGAGCTCTATTTTATCCTTGTACATCTGTTCTGGCTACAAAATCATTATCATTTACAAAGGCTCACAAGAAAAGAGTGCAATTCTCATGTATAGCAAAATTCCTGCTTATTGATTGACACTTATTGCGGCGTCACCATCATTTGCTAACTCCTCGTACAACAGAATTTCTAGTTGTGTTTATAAGGGTACGGAAAGGTGAATACTCTGTTCCGCATAAGGTTAATAACATAGAGAAAATGATATATGACAGTCATAAGACATCTGTTCCCTATCTTAAAGAGTATCATTTGACAACATGAGAAAACAAATAATTTCTTTAATATTAGCAATAAAGCTCTGCTAAAGAAGACTACATCTGTCAAGTAAAACAGACATGATTCAGGATCACCAGCTTTCACATGGATTAACATGGCTTTTATATTATAATCCATACCAACCAAGGGATCTCAATATGAGATAATGATCAAAGAATCAATAACCAAAACTAACCAGACAAGTTGCTTCCCCATTGACGTTCCACCCCTTCGACAGCAGCTGCAATGGCACTGCCTTGCTCTGCGGCTTTTTCCATTCTTGATATTGCATCATAAAGACATTTTGTGATGTCTAACAAGGCAATAACCTCTCCATTTTCCACAACAGGAAGATGCCTAAATTTCCCTGTGAATAAAAGTTAAGGATAACAAAATTAAGTATCAAAATAATACATATATTTAGCCAAGATTAAGGTTCCTGTGATCTGAAAGAGGGGAAGAAGACAAAACAAATATAATAAATATTTGGTTTCTTAGATTTTAATCCCTTACAGATTTGTAGATTCAGGGGGAAAAGACTCCTTGTACTTGTAAATCTAGGATTAACTCCTCAAAAACTTTATCTGTCTTAGCAATCAGTGATCCAGTCAATAGCATCTGATTGATTGAACAGCATATTCTCAGAACATTCTCTGAACCATTGTTAACAGTAATGGTTAAAAGGAAATGACTTGAATACCCAAGGGTGGGAGTATAGTGATTCAGTGAAGCAGCCATCTCTCTTGAGAAGAAAGGTGGCCACTACCTACCACAACTTTGGATGGCTGGACATTGAAGTGGATGGCACATTCACACTGTGCCTGCAGACAATCGGGAGGGCTTGCTTCAAGTATAACTGCGAAAAGTCATGCACCATAAGTTCCCACACATTAACTCCAAAACACTAATACATTTTCTGTCATTCTTCAGCTTCCACTAGGTTCCTAATGCAATGCTACAGTTCCACTCCGTACCTAAGGGAACACTTAAACCTCCTAATGAACTCATACACGATATTATGTTACTCCAAATGTATTCTCTATTATGTTCAATCTGTACACTCCATGCAACGGCCAAAAAGGCCAACAACTTAGTGCCTAAGCGGCTAGGCTCCCAAGACCTGGGGTTGTCTTGTCGCTTCACAACTATGTTGCTCCTGCAATTAAGAAATATTGCAAGAAGATAAGGTGCTAAGCCATCAATTATTAGCTTTGTGAGACACTTGTGGACTATCCAAATCATCTTTGGTTCTGCACCAGACACATGTTCTCAACCATGACATGTTCTCAACCATTTTGAATGGATTTAATATACATATTGCTTGTTTTGCTTCAATGCATTTTGGAAATTGAAATGCACTCTTTTGGAGACCTTTCCCTGTATTCAGCGTGAGGGAATCCAAATTATTTATCAATATAACTTGTTCCATTCTGTATGCTAGTTTTTCTAGCTGATATTCTCATCCATAAAAATCAACTTTATGCAAGGATCTCACTCACTCATTCTTCAGAATATTATACTCACTCAAAATAATACAATAGGTCTACTGACATCAGCGATTTCCCCCAACTTTTTTGGACGTCATGAATGGAAGGACTATTCAATCACGCACCAGGAAGAATTGTTTTCGTCCAAAATGAAACCAGAAAAACTAAGAAGTAAACATTTTTTATGACGAAGCTACCATATGAGCTATTCAATCGATATTCTTATTTCAAACGTACTAACCAAGCAACTAGCGCACAAAAGACAAAGTAATGTAACCAATAGGTGGGGGAAGTAACCTTGGACCATCTTCTGCAAAGCCTCAATTGCCAGGGAGTCGGATGGGACAAACACAGGATTCCTCGTCATGATCTTTGCAACAACTGTTTGCTCCGGCCTCAATCCCTCTGCTATAACCCTAGTAGCAATATCCTGTGCATGCCAAAATTCCCAAGACGAAGAGCAATTTTTCGCATACTTATAAAGTGAAACATCGACAAAACAGCATGACCACCCAAAATGGAACAAAAATAAAGAAAAAAAAGCGATCCATAGGGAGCATGAATCACCTTATCGGTAAGAATCCCGGCGAGCAGGCCGTTCGCATCGGTGAGCAGCACCGCGTCCACCCGGCGAGCGGCCATCCTTCTGCATGCATCGGAGACGGTCGTGCCCTCGGGGATGGTGAGGGCCTTGGACAGCCTCAGCTTCTTCACCGTCCTCTCGCCTCCGCTCCCCCTAATAATTCCAATTTCCATCAACAACCTCAAATCAAAAGCCCAAAATCCGAACAAAACAGGACCGCAGACAGGAAGGGGGAAAAACACTTGCGCTGGTTTCCTTACAAGGGCTGGTTGGGGGAGGAGGGCTTTGACGGGGCCCCGTTGGGGGCGGCCGCGCCGTTCTCGGATTGAGCCGATTTCTTCACGGCGGAGGGGCCTCGCCTGGCCATCAGGCTGTTCCTCTTGGGAGGAGGAGGGGCGGTGGCGTGGGCGCTCATCTCCAGAGAGAGCTAGGGTTTTGCCGCAGACGATGAGGGAGAGAAGAAAGCAGATGGAAGAGGAGGTGCTCGGGGCTTGACGCAGCCCTTGCCCTCCTCTCCCTGCTCTCCTCTTTCCGCCGCTTCCCCTTCTTATTCTTCGGTTTCCCACTCGATTGAGGTAAAAGGGGGTTTCAAATCAGCAGTGGCTTTGTTTAAACGCTGTGGGGCCTCGCAGAAATGCCCCCGTGGTTGTGGGGAAATAACGTGCGGAGGCTAACGCGTCTGGTGCACCGTCGGAGCACTATACGGCCTTGCAGCGAGACACGTCAGATCATAATATTTGTTACCGTTGGGGACCGTAGAAGCCCGGAGAGGTGGCCGTGACGTAACATCTCAGGTAGAGGGGGTAACATAAAAACTTGGAGGGGAGGGGGGCATCAGGCATGTCCTCCTGTGACAGATGAACTCGGCGCGCAGCGACCTCTCCGCCCTCTCCGGTCGTAGGGGCTCCCCCTCGCGACTCTCTCGACGGGTGGGGGGGGGGCTCCCTCCGGGATTTTCTCCCCCCTCACCGTCTCCGTCTCCCCTTCGGGAGGTCCTCTCCAGGTGAGTCCCCTCCGGGTCTCGACTGGGTTTTGTCAGGGGGGTTCTTTAACCCTACCTGGAATCGATCAGGGTAACCCTCTGGAAATCTCCCCCCCCCCTTCCTTCCCCTCCTTGATCCCCACCCTCGCCGATCGCTCCTCCGCGCCTCTGCCTTCGTATTCCCCTTGTTCCCCCAACCCCTCTTCGTCTCCGTCCCCCTCCCCCTCGGTCGACCCCCTGCCCCCCCCAACGCCCTGCTTTCCTTCTCCCCTCTCGGAAGCTGGCCCCCTCCCACCCTCCTCCCCGCCTTCGGTGCCCCCCCTCCATCTCCCGCTCTCAACCGCCTTCCCCCCCCCTCCTCGTTTTTCTCTCACGCCTCACCCGCTCCCCGCCCCCTCTCCGTTCTGTCCCCCCCCCCGATCCCCCACCCCATCTCCCCCCAGCCCGTCCAGTTTTCGTCCCCGTTTGTCTACCACCCCCGTCTTTTTGGGCCCCCCGCATACTACCTCACAGCCCCTGGCCTCCGACCTCCGTCCCCCCCCTCTTCCCTTCGCCCCCCCCCCCTTTGCGTCACCTACTCTCTCCGGTTCCCCTTCTCCCCGTTCCCA
The DNA here is from genome assembly GCA_022559845.1 of Amorphophallus konjac. NCBI lineage: Eukaryota > Viridiplantae > Streptophyta > Magnoliopsida > Alismatales > Araceae > Amorphophallus > Amorphophallus konjac. The sequence continues at coordinate 351,786 of CM040128.1, forward strand.
TCCCACCTTCACCTCCCCCCCCACCCCATTGTGACCGTCTCTCTGGCTGATGGGTGACTACTCGAGTATTCAAGGTTGTTTTGATTTATGCTGTGTTGCATACTTCGGATGTCCTCCCTCGTTCTCACATGGACTCGGAGATTATGCGCTTAATCCCCGTGCACCTTCCGCGGTGACGGCCTCCCGAGATCCTTCGTCTCACCGCCGACAGATAGTGCGGTTCGGCAGCTCTGTGCGCCGCGAGTTTGGTCTCCGGTTCCTACACCAGCGGCAGCCTACTCCTCGACGCCTCTTAACCTCCTCACCCATGAGGGTTACATACGTATTGTACCGCCCACTGCTTGTCTTTCCTGTCTCTTTACTTGGTTGTCGCTTGTCAAGGGCCGGTGTTGGCTTTGTATGTTTGGTGGATTGCCAATCTCTCCGCTTGTATCTTTCTCTTGGTAAATGAATGTATATCTTATGTTCAAAAAAAAATACTTAAAGTTGATATTTTGGTTAATAAGTCCTTACCATCAAAGTTAATTATATATTAATCTCCGAATTTTTGAGATCTTCATATAACCCCTACAATATATTAGCAAAAAAAAAATCATGATTAATAGTCGTTCGGAAAAAAAGATTTTTCATGTTTTTCAGTCGACTGAACCTTATTTCAGTCGACTGATGTGAGTCAGGTCGACTCATTTTTTCCAGATTCAGCCAACTTAACCATGTTCTAGTCGACTAAAGTGGCATCTGTCGACTGCTTGTCATGATCTGGACGCGATTCTGTCTAGACCGCTACTGTGATATTGCGGCTCTCTCTTGACTGCGTTCTCATTTCCTGCCTTATGAGTCGACGCATCCGTCTGAGGAGTCGCCGTAGATCCTATTTGACCCTCTCAAGATCGTGGTCATGCCCAGACCGCTACCTGATAATAGCGGTTCTCCTCTGACTGCGACCTTTCCCAGTATCGTGATTTTTTGTGTTTTAGCATTGATTATTTGGACTTGAACCATAAGGGGTTTAGTCTCTCCAAACTACTACCCTGAATTATACACGACTCTTAGATAGTTCACATTCTAAAATTATTGGTTCCTGAGTCATATCTCTATGACTTATTTCATTGATCATGTAGCACCCTTGATAGTTTTTTATAATTATTAGAAATTTGAAGGGATTTAATTAAACATTTAATAAGGCTTAAGGGTGTAATGGGCTAATTAATAGATTAATGGGTTAAAGCAATTGATTTAAAAGTCCAGTTATTTATCAGATAAATAAGTCCGCTTAAAATGGACCTTAAACCATAAATTTAGACCTTTTGGCCCAAGTCCAACTCTTAGAGATGTAATGAGGACTATTTCCTTAATTTGGATGGATAATAGGGATAATTAGAATTGGAATTTGAATTAAACTAAAATTTCGGAGAAAGGATCCGGTCGCGGTCAGTCGCGCGACCGCATTCTAAAAATAGTGGTCCTGACCAAACCGCTACCTACTTCCAAAAATGGAAAGAGCTAAAACACGGGAAGATCGAATTTTTATCCACCCAATTGCCATGGTTCGATGTGATCTGACAAGGAGACCTGCCTAGGACTCTTAGGGGATCGACTTGACACCCCATGAGACTCCTAATTCGAAGTCAAACCCTAACCTTATGCTAATCCCTATAAATAGAACCCATATCTGTTATGCACGAACCCTAATTTTAGAGCGCGCGTGACAGTATATAATATTTCATCTAGTCCATAGGAAATGACTAAGTGCGCTGTGAACCATTGTATTGTTGTCTCATTCCTTGATAAAACCTTAACCTCCAAAGAGTCTACCATCCTCGTGGGATGGAGCGGCTCCCATCAGTGTAGGCCAGCTATCCGGAGGTCTCAACTGTCGTAGTGGGAGGTCTGGCAATTGTCTGGTGACCTCCTTGCCGCCCTTCGATGACGTAAGAGAGAGATCTACAGCCTTTGCCTCCTTCCTCGCCATCTGTCGCTGCGTTGAGGAGAGCCCGCCACAGCCGCTGCCCTCTGCCTGTCTCTCCTGCCATACATCACCCCCTTTATGCTTCCTCTATCGCGCCAGCATAGGTGCCTCCCCGCCCCCTCACCCTTCCCCCTTCTTCCTCCTCCCTCTCCCCTATGTGCGGCCCTTAACCCTGAATCGATACTGCCTCTGTCAGCCACGAACTCTACTGTCGTGTTGGAGAGAGCCTGTCACAGTTGTCGCCCTCTTTCTCCTTCCCCACCGTCGTGGCCACCCACCATAATAATCAACATCGAAAGGACTGTCCCCCCACCTGCTTGGCACTAGTAGGACCCCCCATCTACAACCACCGTTGGACCTCCCCCCACCTGTTACCCAAGTGCTGGCAGGGCCCCCTCCCCTCCCCATCACCTGTTATGCAACCCCACCAACAGAACCTCCCTCCCCTCCCCCCACCTATTACCCTAGCCTCGATTGGACTCTCTCTCTCCTTTCCCCACCTATAACCACATCATCGGATGCCTCTCTCTCTCTCTCTCTCTCTCTCTCTCTCTCTCTCTCTCTCTCTCTCTCTCTCTCTCTCTCTCTAAATTAATTAGAGATATTTTTATCATTTGATCACTTTAGTCAAGTTAATTAGAGTCCATTTAACTTCGTTGACCGAAACGGATGGTAAGGACCTATACATCTAACAGTGAAGATTGTAGGAATTTATTTACACATCTACATAAATTGAGAATAATACGTAATCAACTATGATTCTAGGGGTTTATTAGCAAAAATCTCGTTAAAAAATTACCTCCTACAACGTTGTTTGAGGGCTACGCTTCAAAATATCGGCAACTTATCATTGTTACGATCATTGAACTCTTTAAAGTGACTTTGTTATCGGAATTGTCTGGCGCGATTTATAAATCGATAAAAGAGAAATATAGGAGGCTCACAGTCTCCTCTCACGCATATTTTCGTTAATTACCCTTGGGCACCGTATTCGACTATACGAGTCAAACACGGTATTCCGATTCGAATTTCAAAGAGGGCCTAATGATTTATTTGAAGTCCCAACAACTTTATTTACGAGACATCCACGTAACTACAAGTTTCAGATCATCAGGTTAAACGAGCTATAGTCATGTTTCAGATCATAAGGTTACGTGGATTGTGAGGGTGTGGATCAAAACTTTTTCAACCACCAATTTTCACATGTTTATGTTCGGTCCAATGGAAAGTAAAAAAAAGACATTCACACATATATGCCAAAAATTAAAGTGAGCCGCACGTTTGATGGTTGTGGCGATGTCACTGGTCAGCCGCCATCTCACGAGCCACTAACCACGGCGTGGATGACGTTTGATCAACGGGAGAGGCGCGGCAGAGCCGACATCACCGCCGCGGGTTTTCAGGACCCTTCCTTTGTCTCACTTTGACAGGGAGTTCGAGAGGAGTGAGTTAATTAAAATTATTTAAATAACTTAAATTAATTTTTTAATTACATAAAAATAAAATTTAACTTATTTTAATATGATTTGACAAGTAATGAGTGAATTCATATCACATTTATTTTTATTTTTAAACTTTTTATCTGTCGATATATATTTATTTTGAATATTTATATTTATATTTTTGAATATTTTAATCTATATAATATATTAAATATCCAAAAAATATTTTTTGATAAACTACATCATTAATATCACAAATTAAACTTTAAAATTCAAAAATATTATTAATTACGAGTTTAGATTACTATTAACTTTAAGATAATTTATTTTGATATTTTAATATATTCTATAAAATAAATATATTATAAAATAAAATTTTGATAAATAACATCATTAATCTCAATAATTAAAATTTAAAATAAAAATGTCATTAATCATAGGTTCATGTTAATGTTTAATTTATTTTTTAAGTATTTTTATACATTTTATAAAATAAATCTAATGTGGAAATAAATGTTTTTTTATAAATATCATCATTAATCTAGTTAATTAAAAGTTAAAAGTTAAGAAATGTCATTAATTTTGGGCTTTCATTATTATTTATTTTTAAAATTATTTTAAATATATTTTTAAAAAGAATACATTATAGAAATAATTTTTGATAAATAACATCATTAATCTTACTAATTAAAAATTAAAACTAAAAATCATCATTAATTACGATTGAGGTTATTGTTCAATTTAAAATTATTAATATTTATTTTTCAATATTTTTAGTATATTTTATAAAATGAATATACTATGGGAATAATTTTTTGATAAATAATATCACTAATCTCAAGAAATAAAATTTAAAAGTCAAAAAATTTTAATTAGAAGTTTAGATTAATGTTCATCTTAAGAACTTTATTTTATTTTAATTTTAAAATATTTTTAATAAATGTGATAAAAAAATATCGTATATTTTTTGATATGTAACATCATTAATATACCTAAATAAAATTTAAAAGACATGAAAGTTTCAATCCTTCGTTAGTAAACATAAAGAAAGAGGAGAGAGGGGAGGGTGCACGCTACGATAGAGAGAGAGGGGGGAAGATGCATTAAATGGAAAGGCCTTAAGTTAAGCCATTTCGAGAGGTGGGTTTCAAAACTTAAAGTTAACTCTGTATTAACTCTTAACTCAATCCGATTAAACTAAAAATGTTCTAAAACCACAAAAGGATCATGGGGTGTTTGGGAGCACTTTTTTCTTTAAGACTATTTCTCCCTAAAAAATTATGATAAGGTGATTTTTAATCTAACTTTTAAAATTGATGAAAATTACACTGGACTGTTTGTCAAAAATATCATACTTTTTAAATTTTAGATAGGCCTGTTTGGAAGCAGGCCGCATGGGGGAGCCGTCGCCGGGAAGGGGGGGGGAACCGGAGAGAGGGGGGGAGGAGCCGGCGCCGGGGAAGGGGGGGCCGCAGGGGGCCTGCGCGGGGGGGGGGGGGGCACAGGAGAGAGGGGGGGGCACCGCACGGGGGGGAAGAACCAGAGAGAGGGGGGGAACCGGCGCCGGGGAAGGGGCGCCGCAGGGGGGCCTACGCACGGGGGGGGGGGGGAACCGGAGAGAGGGGGGGAGCTGGCGCCGGGGAAGGGGGGGCCGCAGGGGGCCTGCGCGGGGGGGGGGGACCGGAGAGAGGGGGGGGCACCGCACGGGGAAGGGGGGGGGGACCGGAGAGAGGGGGGAGGAGCCGGCGCCGGGGAAGGGGGGGCCGCAGGGGGCCTGCGCGGGGGGGGGGGGGACCGGAGAGAGGGGGGGGCACCGCACGGGGGGGAAGAACCAGAGAGAGGGGGGGGAGCCGGCGCCGGGGAAGGGGGGCTGCAGGGGGGCCTGCGCACGGGGGGGGGGGGGAACCGGAGAGAGGGGGGGAGCCGGCGCCGGGGAAGGGGGGGCCGCAGGGGGCCTGCGCGGGGGGGGGGGGGGGGGGGAACGGGAGAGAGGGGGGGAGCCGGCGCCGGGGAAGGGGGGCTGCAGGGGGGCCTGCGCACGGGGGGGGGGGGGGAACCGGAGAGAGGGGGGGAGCCGGCGCCGGGGAAGGGGGGGCCGCAGGGGGCCTGCGCGGGGGGGGGGGGGGAACGGGAGAGAGGGGGGGAGCCGGCGCCGGGGAAGGGGGGGAGCTGCCGAGGGAGGGGAGGGGGCCGCAGGGGGCGCCAGGGAGGGAGGGGGCCGCCGTCGGGAGGAGGGGAGGGGGCTGCTACGCAGGGGGGGAGCCGGTGCCGGAGGGGGGAGGGGGCTGCTACGCAGGGGGGGAGCCGGTGCCGGAGGGGGAGCCGGAGGGGGCTGCGCAAGGGGGGAAGCCCGAGGGAAGGAGAGACGCGGGGGAGGGGAGAGATCGCGAGTGGGAGAGAATTAAAAAAAAAATTGGTCCGATGTTATTTTTTTTTTGAGGAAGATTTACACGGGAGTAAAGTATCTCCCTAAAAGTTAGGAGAGACATACCAAACATGGTTATACGTCCTCTTCCTCTCTTTTTTAAAATTGAGAGAAAAAAGAGGTAAAAAAGAGTAACCAAACACCCTATTAGTCTTGAGTTAACTTCGAGTTAATCCAGAACTAACCATCAACCAAAGAGGGGTTTGGGAACCCAAAACCAAAGCCGCTTTAATGATGCCATAGAAGGCGGTTTCATCTGCTCCCCTCTGCACCCTCTATCTTCGTCTTCTTTAATGTTGGACTTTGTGAATAAGTGAAATTTTATTCGACATTGCTTCGATTTTATAATATCATTTTTTTCATATAATCATACACCCACACACCCCGCAAAGATCCCACATTTTTCATCAAACAAATAAATATTGTTTAGTTTTTAGCACTTAAAAAACTTCACATTTAAGAAAATAAGGAATTTTTAGTTTTTAACACTTAAAAAATTTCAAATTTAGAAAAATATCCGTTAATATATTTTTATAATTAAAATTCTATAAATTCTTCAAACTTAATAAAAAATCTCTTGATAGGTCATTCTATTCATTTAGGCCCTGTTTCATAATTGGTTAGGGTGGGGGAGCCGATAAGAGAGAGCGATGTGGGCCCCATTGCTCTCCTCACACACATCGCCATTAAACGGGGTCGGTTAGCGCACTCAACCCCCTGGAGTCGGTTGCGCTAACCGCACCCGATTAGCAAAGCGCCCCTTAAAATATTTAATCTCCCCAATCATTTTCAATTTTTCTTTCCCCTTAGACCCTCTTTCTCTCCCTCTCTCTCCACCTTAAGGCTACCAGCCATGTGAGCAGTCAGTCGGGGGATGAACACTGGTGTTCCCTCACTCGTCGAGCGAAGTTCGAACTACCGTATATAGTATGGTTGCAGCAACGTACTTCATCTTGATGAAGACCATCTCCTTGCCCAAGTACACCCGAGGGCCATCTTGGAACACTGGCTACTTGAGCGACAACACCTTCATCATCTCGTTCTCGTCTGGACGCAACCATCGGGTCGGCTTGAACTTGACGGTGCCCTTCCCCTACAGGCTCTCAGTCCTGCCCATCCCGTAGGAGAAGTAAGTCACCTTGTCGCCCCTGGCCACCCAAGTGCCGTCGAGGAGGGTGTCATCGTTGGCAGCGTGCTTGGAGTTCCACGCGACTGGGGGGTACAGCCTCATGCTCTCATATAGGCAGGCGTTCAACACTCTCATCTCCTTTAAACTATCGTAATCTGGTTTTCCTTTCACCCGTGTCATCTATTTCCCCACCTGCTGCTCCGCGTCCAAGTGAAGGGAGCGTAGCCAGAGTAACCATATGAGGGCAAAGGAGGTGGTGTCCCTCTAGGCCATGATGAAGCTGATGACCAAGTCCACGACCACCTCCACCTCGCATCCTCCCTCCCTCTCGATATCTGCCTCAAGAGGCAGTCATCGCTCGCCTTCCTGTCTCACTCCTCCTTTGCCAAACTACTTAGGCGTAGGCACCATGTCACCAGGTGACATGACGGGGGGCCACGAAAAGAAAAAAATCAACTCCTTCGAATATTGAAAAATCAAGTAACTTGACGTGAGGGTCACTAAAAAAAATCAAAAAAAGAAAGTGTTACACGTGCAACACCCTACGTGTAATTAGGAGGAGTGTTGCACAATGTCAGACTCTTTTAGTTGTTTACCATCAATTATTTTATTAGTCACCGAATCCAAGGGTTGTATTGTGCCAACACAAAGCAACTTTAGACTTTAATAAGTGAGAATGGATTATCTAATCCCTAAAATAAGTAACTTGAAATTCATGATAGTTTAAATAACAAAAATTAATATAACTTAAGATAATTTATCACCTATCAAGCCCATGTACCACTCTTCTCGGATTAACTCAAACTTTTACCAAAGCACAACTCCTAATTACCATGGTAATCTAGCTTAAGTTGGTGGGCTAACCCCTCGTTTCTAAAATCAAAATTAGATTAACTATTGGATAATATATCCCTCTTAGTTAAGTCGATAACGAGTTAACATGCTATCAAAGTGGGGCTTAGGGAGCAAGTACTGTTATAGTTGGTGTAATGCATGTTTTATTAAAAAGGTTAGGTGTGGTTAATAAAGTGCGCTAAGGATAAACAAATAAGACATTTGGATTAATGGGAGGAGCCAATTTGACTTGGAGGAGGGGAGGAGAGCATGATGTTACAAGGCCCATAAACATGCGCAGCGTCCTTAACGTAGTCATGATGTTTCGAATTTTTATAATTTGCATCCCTAAAGTCATGCATAAGATAAATTTAGGAGCCAAATAATTCTCATCTACTAATTGAGTGTCTCCTGGAGGGTGTCATCATCCATAATTAAATATTACTTACCAACATTATCATAAGGCTAAATTAGTTTGCTCATCATGCGTTTCGTTATTTCAAGTTACACGTTTGCTTATTCTTTGTGTGTTTGATGCCGTTCGTGAATGAAGTTGGCATTGACAAATCTATTTTCTCAATGTGGTCACCAGAGAAGTGGATCCTCTACACTCAGTCACTCATTTGGATGTATAAAATCTTTCACTAATCAATCTCACTGTGACATCTTAAAAATCACAAGAGTTAGTTAAATGATAAGATTTATATATATATATATATATATACCCCTGTTATTTTTAGATTTGTCAATATCCTCTTGATTTGTATGAATTGTCAAAAATACTCCTAAGTAATCTAAATAGTTGCAGTTATACCCTCACTATAACTTCAACGTGGTTCAAATATTGAAATGATAAAACTACCCTTAACTTAAGTTTTACAGGAGTTTGATGAGATCACATGATCTTAAGAATATTTTTGAAACTTTACAACTATTAATGATTTTTATAGTATTTATGTTGGAATAGTCATTCAAAGTTAAGGACATGTGGATCATACAACTATATACTTGAATGTATTTATATATTTGAATGTATTTAGGGATGTTTTTGATAATTTATATGAATGAGGGATATGAGTGCAAAAATTGAATATTACAAAGATACATATGTAAAAAACTCTAAATTTTAACACCAAATATGATTTCACTTAGGGATGTCAATGGTAACCGATAATCCGATAACCGTCCATTTCGTTAGCTTAACAAATAATAAATGGATAGTATTTTTCTTTTCGGTAAATTAACGGATATGAATACGGATATATCCGGTTTCTTAGCGGGTACGGATACGAATACACCTCATTCTGAATCCGTATCCGTCCGTTACCGTTAAACAAGTTTGTATTTGACTCAAATAATTTAGTGTCTTGAAGAAAATGATATTGAAGATGAGATATGTGTATAATTTAAGTCATTTCTATTTTCATGATGGTAAAATATTTATAAATTACAAGATATTTTTATAATTTTTTAAATTATCAAATTAATATAATCTTTATTTTCATGAAATGTATGTAAAGAATGAGAATACGATGGAGATTAAAGTCCAAAAGAGTTAGTTTATTTTATTATTTAAATTTTATATGTTTCATATTATCTTTGGAGATATTATAATATTATATATTTATATACTTTTAATTGTATTATATGTTGACTCATGAATAATGATGATATGAGAACTAAATTGAAATATGTTTATTTATCATATGGATTGTTCTTTTCAATTTAAATTTTTTTCTAGTTGAGTTAATTTACATCTTAAATTTTAATCTTATATGTACTTTTATGTCCGGTAACTATCCGCTAACCGTATTTTTCGGATACTCGATAACGGTTTTCGGATACATCACTTTCTGAATACTTAACGAACAGCAAACAGATACAGTTCTTCCTTATCGGATACGGATACGGATAGTCCACTATCTGCACCGTATCCTACCCGTTGACATCCCTAATTTCACTGTCAAAAACTAGTGAAATAATTGCAAACTCTAAAGCATCAACATGTAAAAGTAGGCTCATATATATTAGGGGTTTTTACATGAAAACCATTGTTATATGTGAATTTATAAAAAAAATCACTCCTGAAAATACATTAACAGACATATCACTCTGTAAACTCTAATCGTGCAAAAATGTCATCTCTGTAACTATATGTTATTACTCGAAAATTTAACCATGGTTGATCTTAAGAAAAGACCAAAATATCCCTAGTTAAAATAAAATAAAAATATCTTCTAACACCCCTCTCCTCCCTCCCTTCGGAAACCCCCCTCCTCGCCGGAGTAGCCTCCACCCCACCCTGCCCCCTCCCCGTCGGAGTAACCTGTCCCCACCATGCGCACCCCCTTCCCAGCCGGAGTAGCTGCCCCACCTGCCTCACCGTGACGGCACCCCTCTGGTGCCCCTTGCGAGAATCCACCCTTATCCACTAGAAAAGCCCGGCGACGACAACTCACCTTCCCAAAAGGCTTCCCCTTCGCCAGAAAGGAAGAGCGGCGGCGGCAGCGGGAGCTGAGCTGTGCAACAAGGAGCCTCCACCGCCTCCCCCGATGTAGTGTCGGCACCATCACCGCCTCCCCCGCCTCCAGTGTAAGGTTCCAAACAGCACCATCGGGCAACGCAGCGGATAACAAAAATTTCATTTGCCCGAACCCGGCTGCATGGAATCACAGATCCATGCTATGATCGACGTTTTAATCGCCCCAACCCCTAACTACGGGTTGCGTATTTATACCTTGCGCGGAACGACGTTGTCCGCAAAGCCCGATGCAGAATACCGAGCCGCACAGATGCACGGCCTCTAGAGCTGATCCACACGGATCCTTGCGCAGCGACGATACCCCCCGGCACGACCTTCCCCGACCCTTTCACCTTCTGGAGAGAGAGAGCAAGAGGGAGGAAAGGGGGGAGGAGCTAATCCTCCTCTCTTAAGCCTTAATGCTTGGTTAGCCAAGAGAGGAAAGGAAGCTCTCGTAACATGTCTATATATAGGATTTTGGCCATTTCTTAAAGAACCCATAAGGATCAAAATCGTATATATATCTTTTTTATTATTGTATATATATTAAGCCCTCTTTTAAACTCCTTTCTAAAAAGAATTTAAGGGAATTAATATATGCATTTGTACAATAATAATCCGTCACCCATAAATCCATTATGTGTGATCCTCTAGGCCCTTACTCACTCTAGTTTATGGCCCATTAACTTCTAATTCCCAATTAGAAGTAAATTAAACTTATTATTCGCTTCTACTAGAGCCGAATAATAGTTTAATTTATTCCGAACCTTTGATCACGTTGGGTCAAGTAAATCCGCGTGATCCTAGAGGACGCTGGGTTTAAACCAGCCTGTCTGGTACCTGTAAGTCCACAGTTACCGCATCGATATAATCCCTCGCTCCTTCTATGAGTCTGGTACGATCGAGGGTATGGTTTCTGTCAAACCCCATGATCGTGCCATTTGACCATTTGACCATGACCTCCTTAAAGTGTATGACGTCCGTTCTAAACGAACTCACACGACCTTGGCCAGGGATTTAACGGAGCGTCAATGTCATGACCCATTAACTGTCTGATATATACCCGACAGTGAGCGATCCCCTCTTGACCATTGATGATCTTCACACGTATCCTGGAGTGGTTAATGACTCGGCAACTCATGACTTATGGTTAAAGTCACTTAGCCAAGTAATTAAACCATTACAGTCCTCGTGTAAGATCCGATCAATGTCTCAGGTCAAAGGACCAACGATGCTATTGAGACTGTTGGATCTTCAGTTGACATTAGATATAATCAACCATCTGAAGATCCAATAGCGGATCAGTTCAGTGTACATCCTCCAAGGACATACACCTACACATATGTGTTGGTGCCCCGCACCAGAGACCATGAGACTGGTCCACAACACATCATGTGTACTGGTTTAATAGGTAATCAAAGTCCCCGAGTGATTACCCTCCAACCAGGAACAGTTTAAGGTATGTGTCCATGTAAAGTCAGTCTCACGTTCGAGATCCCATCTCGAGTTGACTTTACAACCACATATCCTAAGGACATCGTAAAGTAATATACAATCACATATTTACGCTCAAATACCACTTTATTAATAATGAACAAGATCGTACATCTATCGGGTCTACCCGACCCAAAATTGGCATGTAGCACACTAACACTAACATCCAGGCCCTCCTGCGTCGCCCACGCCCACAGGCTCGCCCGGCCGGCATGCGGGGGCCCCTGGAGCACCTCATTCTCCCTCCCCACCTCGTCGTCTCCCCTCCCTCCCCCGTGGCCCCTCGCGGTCCGCAGAGGCCGAGGCGGTCGCCTCGTCTGCGAAGCCAAGAAGACGGTGTTCGAAGGTGAGCTTCTCATCCCCCCGATCCAAGTGATATGCCTGCTAATGCACGAGACTCGACAGCATATAAAATCAGATGCAAAGCTGACTATATGCTCATGCTATTTTTCATAAAATAGAAAAACATAATCTACAACTCTGTTCCCTTACTTTCCGTCATTATCCAACAAATGTTAGTCTACGATGAGGAACATCTATTTGTACTTTCTTCCAAATTTCCTGCATGTGCCTCCCTGTTGGCTCTAAGTATGGAGAATCTTCGATCATCAATTTTGTTGCTACATAGACATTTGCATTGTGTTCATTGTGTTGCACTAATTTTTTTATAAGAATATGATCCCAAATCCTACAACAGGAGAGAACTTCAGTCCTTAAGAAGTATGATTTAAGAATGACTGAGGTTGTGCTCCAGAGAACAAACAAGTGCAGAGGTACAAGTAAGAATGGAAGCTATGGCATAATAGTTGATCTTCCCTTATAGGAACTCATCATCAAGGAGAAAACGGCAGGAAGTTCAGTTACTCTGAACATCTTCCAAGTCAGACATTGAGAAACTATCATGTTTGTTTGATAAGCAGGAGCTGGTGTTCATCAAAGTTGTACACAGAAGAAATAATCTATTTTTACTGTTTTATCCTGGAATAGCTGGCACATGAGATGTTGCAGTATCAGCATCTGAAAGAAGAGCAAAAGTTTGCATCTGACCTCAGACTATTCCTCTTATTCGGATCATTTGATGCATTATGTCTTTCTATCTTATTAATTGCCCATTGAAAGAAGTTGTGTGCATTCTCGTAATTGACAGTCCTAGTTTCCTCCACGCCAAGGTGAACAGATGGGAGCTTCCAGGGGATGAACTCCCTCCTATCCCCATGCCTGATGGTTGCCTTGGGGTGGTCCAGCTCCAGTGACATCAGCCTCGGCTGTTGGTAGCCCATGGCCAGTAGGTCCTGCAACCAGGCGGCCGTGAACCTCACATCCTACTCCGACCAAAATCCCTCCTCCGCCATAGCGTAGCTGATCAGGTGCAGTATCCTCTCAAACAGCGTGGGCTTGTTGGAGCGCCAGGCGACCAGGAACTTGATCAAGCGGCCGACGTTGGCGTGGAGGTCCTTCTCCTCGGCAAACGGGTAGGCCTCCGCGTGGTCGGGGCGGTGGAGTGTGGGCGGGTAGACAGGGACGAAGCCGCCAATCTCTTAGAGGATGCACTGCGCCCAGTAGCCTTGGAGGACGTTGGACGCCATGGTGTTGACGGAGACAGGGAGTGTGAGGCCCCAGAAGGCCTGGGAGAGGAATAGGGTGTTGCCGGAGTAAGCCCCCCCCCTCCACCATGCCCCCCTCTCCGTTGGAGTAACCCCCCTCACCCCCCACACTGTGAGTGTCTCTCTCTCTCTCTCTCCCTCTCTCTCTCTCTTTCTAAGGGTATTCTTGTCATTTTCATCTAAATGATGTGAATAGCAGAATCTATATAGAATATTCATCTTTCCGTCGAAGGAAGTTAACTAGGACGTCATTTTTGCACAATTAGAATTTACAGAGTTATATGTCTGCTAATGTATTTTCAGGAGTGATTTTTTTTACAAATTCACGCTTAACAATGATTTTCATGCAAAAAACCCTATATATTAAATAGTTGACTAATAGAAATACATGTTGCATAGTTTTAGGTGCAACAAATGTCACGTGGATTGCAACCTTCAATCTCATGACTTCATGCAAGTGTTCTTATATGAAGTTGTAACTATGTTAAATATGACATTGATGCTATGCATGTGTGAAAATTTATAGGAGATGGTTTTTTTAATTATTCACCTAAATTTTTATATGCCTCAAAGCATGTAGATGCTATGTAGAGTATATACAAAATTTGGTGAGTAATTTTTTTTTTTAAAAATGAACCTGCTATATATGTTGACGTGCGCATGACATCATAGAACATCTTTTAGGGGTGGTTTCATTATTAAATTTTTACAAAAAATCACATAAAATCTTTCTTGAAAAGAAAATTTTTATGAGAAATAATTTCCAACAAAGTAACACCATGCGTCGACAATTTGTTGAGTAAAACTAAATATAAATGAAACTACACATTTTACATTTACATGTTTGTCCCTCTCATTTCTCCCTTTTCCCACCTCCACCCCACTTTCTCTCTCTATCCCTAGATTCATGTAAGTTCATTGTTGACCCAATAGAATCTAGTGAGTTGTATCTATTTTTTTGTTCTTTCTTAACAATAAAAAGAATAAATATATGAACATATATAAATTGATAAATTGGTGTTGTCAACTTTTTCAACAACAAATATAAATTACAAAACATACAAGAGAGAGAGAGAAAAAATGCCCGAGCAAAGGGCATGAATGATGGTGTTGACGTTTTGTTACATTTGACATTCGCGAGATAGAGATAATGACTCACTTTAATTTACATTCTTCACAATAAGAGAGAGAAAGAGAGAGAGAGGGTGGAGAGGAAGAAAGTGAATAGAATTTTTTTTTTGAGAATCATTTTCTTAAAGAAAGGTGGGAAAAAAGGATGTTCTTAATATATGGGAAAAATCGTAACTACTGTTTCTAACTGTTTGCAAAATATATTAAAGTTATTTTTTATCAAAAAATATTGTATTGATAAAAAATATTAAAATTTGTTAGGAAAATAAAATTACGATAAATTTTAGAGAATGCACCTCCCTTAATGTTAGTTTAGCACTATGCAAATGTGTCCCTATATCACTGTGAAATTGAAGGGCACAATCTATGTGATGTTTATTGTACTTGGAGTAATGCAACAAGTTTTTTTATTTGAATCATGCATGCTACATCATCAATGTTGTATACGTTGTTTTTAAAATATGGTCACATATGTCTCGTTTAGATTGCATGTTTATACAATTCCATTATGTATTGTACGAATAAACAAATAAAATATTTGTTAAGTCTTGAATGGACCAAAAGTGTCAAGCCCATTATTTTAAGTGTGTAGTATACCTTTGTCGTGTAATATAAACTGTACGTAACAAGTTTATGGTGGTACGGTACAATACAGTAATATCACGACGTACCATAGCATGATTTGACTTGGCAAAGATCTTAATGTGTACAGTTCATGGTGTATTGAACATATCTTAATTTTTTTAGCCATTCATCAATCGGATACATTTAATTAGATTATACTAGTCAAAAGAACGTGTTACGCATATAATAGAAAATAAAAAAATAAAATAAATTCTTGTTATATCATGAAAACACATGTGCCTAAACTTTATCAATATATTAGTCATATTAATTTTTAAATGTTTAAAAAATTTAGAAGTAAAAATATTTGAAGACGGTTGAAAGAAATGTGAACTTGATTTTTAAAGTCGACAAACTCAAAAGAATCAAACTCTTAAGTTAAGTTGATTCATAAACTTGGAAATCTCGACAAACATAACTATAAAATATTACTCATAGCTCATCTATTTTGAATATTCTTTAACAATATGACATATAATGACACCAAGTGATTCATAGTTCATGATGATAAAATTTACATTTCTATCATTGGCCTTAGAAATACATAAAAACATTCCCACCACTGTCCTTAGAAATACATAAATTTTAGTTATGGTTAATATTTAAGGTCAATGACATCCAATAAGATAAAAATACCAAAAAACCCTCAATTCGATTATAGAAGTAAGAATTCACCGAGTTCCTCCTCTACTTTATAGTTATAGGAATTACTCTGATTTCACTATTCACCTTATCTTAATTTAGGTGACATCATTTGGCAAATTCAATATTTGTGGATGAGACTCAACTACCATAACCTATATTTTTTTAGAAGAGAAAAAGGTCGGTGATGGGGCCTATAAAGGATGCCCCTCTCACATTCCTTCTTTACTTCATTTGGAGCCAGTTTGGACTTGGCAGTCTCAAGCCGGAATGCTTGAGTTTGACCCAACTTTACCTTAGGTGTCTCTTTTTAAACTGAAATAACTCATATGCACTAAAAGTGGGATGGTGACCTGAACTAAATTCGGTGATAGGGCCTATAAATGTTGCCTCGATCTCTCCCTTTCTTTAAATTTGACTGGGTCCATTTAGGCCTGGTAAGTTAGACATAAGGCATCAATATGGTCCATCTCTTATCATGTGATACTTTTAGAATTTATACTAATGTAATTCTTCTACATTGAGAGTGGGACTGTGACCTAAACCCAAAGCGTGCCAAGCCTGAAGGCACTTAGAGTTGAGATGACCCTATCTTATCTTTTTTCTTATGGTTCCTGCAAATGACAAAATGTAAGCTGATCTGGACTTGAGTACCCACCTCCCCCATATCGGTTGTGATTTGAGATTGGGTTAGGAGGTGATTGAAAAGGCTATTTGTCCCTTCCCCTTCGTTGGATTTGCGAGGTCAAGACATAAGACTTGTGTACGACTAATTTACCTTCACTTAGATGTTGATTTTTATTGTTCAAATGGCTCCACGTCATCAATAGAGAGAGTGTATCCCGTTTGTCTGAAGCCAATAAATGTGATATGACTGTATTTAATACATTTAAAAATTGAAATCTATTATGATATTTGAATGAACAATTTATTTTGACTTTAAAACACTTAGATAGTCAATGTTTGTCCGACCATCTGTTAGGATAGGTGATTGTTTAATTTCTCAAGATATTGACTAGAAAATAAGATATATATTTTAAAAATAATTTTATTTTAATAAATAAAAATCCAAATATGACTACTTTAAAAATAATATATATAGTGATGATTTGAGATCATGGTAGTACGATACGCCCCATAAGTATAATGATTAATGCTACATATATAAGACTCCAGATAATAGCTACTTGTTAATGGGTCATGTTGACATGGGTAGCCAGTGATTTTTCTCTTACATATTTATGAGCTAGTTAGATTGAGCACTACGTATACATGGAAAACACATGGTTCACACATGATTCTCAAAATCGGATAAACAAGAACTTGAATCGGCGACCAAAAAATGGGTGCAAGGATCCCGGCGCCGTCGAGCTCATCGCCGTCCAAGAACTCCAATAATAGTAAGAACCCTCCTCCATCCCCTGGCCCTGCATCTTCTTCACTATGGAGTTGGTCGACCACCCAAAAGAGAGGTCGGAAGGGCACAAAGCACCACAGTCCAGTTTGCAGCACTTGCTTATTGGACGAGGATCCCAATACCAATGCCGTGTGCAGCCTTCTGCACATAGCGGAGGGAGGTTACAACCATGACCGTGTGGAGCTGCAGACGATGGATGAGAGTATCAAAGAAGGAGAGGCTATTTTCGATGATGGGTTCTCGTCTAATCCTGTAGATGCTGAGCTTGAACTGGGAATCATGGGGAGCTGTGAGTATCTAGAGCAGCCGGAGGCTGCAAACGGTGATATTAATGGTGACTCCGAAGAACAGGAGCACGACGCATCCAATAAGAAGGGGAAGAGGAAGGTGAGAGAGCAGGAGACGTTAGAAGAACACCGGCCGGCTGGGAGGAATCGGTACAGGTGCACCACTTGCAACAAATACTTCCCAATGAACCGGATAAACACGAACCTGATGGGTTATCGTCGAATCCTACATATGTCAAGTTTGAACTGGGAATTATGGAGAGCTGTGAGGATCTGGAGAAGCTGGAGGCTGCAAATAGTGACATTAGTGGCGACTTGAAGAACATGAGCACGGCGCGTCTGAGAAGAAGGGGAAGAGGAAGATGAAAGAGCAGGATACGTTACAAGAACACCGGCCAAGTGGGAGGAATCGGTACAGGTGCACCACCTGCAACAAATGCTTCCCGATGAACCGAATAAACACAAACCTGAACCGGCGACCAAAAAATCCTCAAATCTCTTATAGTATATGTTATAGATTTACATGTAACTCAAACTTGAGTTAACGAAGGTTTTTTTTTTAGCCGGATGGTGTAACAAGCGTTACTCTATCTATTTTGCCTATATATTTGATCTTCACCTATATTATATTTTTAACCGTTAAAAGGAAATTTAGCATCAACTATGGCCACTTAAATCGAAATAAAAAATTTAGGTTGTATTTGCAAAACACGCTCGGGGGACATATTCTAATTTATGTGAGACCACCTCCGTCGGTGTCGAGACTAGCATGAAGAGGAAAGGAGCCGGACCGCGAGACCACCTCCGCCGGATTGTTGCGGGTGGGTGGTGTGAGCACCCAGAGAGAGTGCGAGTCTCTCAGCCAACTAGAGTTGCCAGTGACTTTAGTCCCACATTAGATTCCACAAAGAGTTGGACTGACTTATAAGAAAAGGAATCCCCTAACTCAATGCCTAAGTTTGGGGGAAGGACAAATGATTCTTAACAAAATGGTTTCTGAGCCCGCCCTGGGCCCCTCATCCTCTCAAGCAGCTATGGCGAATGATGCTATCGAATCAGTAAGAGCTCTGTTAATTTTAGTTCAATTCTGACCTATAGTTACATGTCAGTCACATTTCCACAATTATTGGAGATGTGGCCACTCGTGCTCAAGCTTTGGAGTCAGCGGGACACTCTCCAGGCTCTGTTCAGCCGGCTGATGATCATGCTTTTGATTTAGGCATTTTAAAACCTAAATCTCATGAGTTTCCTCGTTTTGATGGTTCCACTGATCCATGTGAATGGAAATTAAAGGCAAACCGATTCTTTAACTGTAATGGCACACCTGATGACTACCGCCTTACCATCGCATATTTTTATTTAGAAGGGGAAGCTTTGCAGCGGTATTGGCATTATTCTAACTCTAGGAGTTTGATTTCTTAGATGAATTTTGTAGAAGCTCTTAAAGCTATATTTAGTGTAATTTCTTCTTTAGAATCTCATGGGTTATTGAATAAACTCAAGTTGGCTATCTGGCCGAGTACCAGCAACAATTTGAAATCCTTTCTAATAAGGTCACTGGGGTTTATGAGGAACATCTGTTGGGCACCTTCATCGGTGGCTTGAAAGATGAATTAGCTTTCGAAGTTCGCTGATTCATGTCGAGAACTCTAACCTAGGCTATGCGACTGGCGAGTCTTCAAGAATCCAAGATATTGGCTCGTCGCTCATTTTCCAACTTTTCTACCTCCACTTCCAAATTTCCTACACCATCACAGCCCCGATTAAGTCCACCCTTGCTGCCTCCGCCAGTTAAAATTGTGACCCCTCCTGTCATGAAACTCACCACATAGCAGATGCAGGAACGAGACATGTTTGTAAATCCCATAAACTTTTCTTACTCCAAGTGTTCTCTTATCCAATCGACTTTTCTGAATCTCATCTGGAATATGAGGTTAAGAATTCCATTGATGTTGTTGCTTATGATGAGCAAGGTGATTTGCACACCGTAGATTTGTCTATTTCATATGGGGTCTTTCAATGTCCTTATCTTGATAGACAACGGGAGTACGCACAATTTGCGTGCAAGTCTCTTCGTAGGGGTGTTGTCAGGGAGTTACTCTGAAATTGTCTGACATTGTATTTACATTGGATTTCTTAATTCTTCCTTTGGGTTTCATTAGACATGGTGTTGGGTATCATTTTGTTAAGAATTATTTATCCTTCCCCAAAATTTAGACATTGAGGTAGTAGATTCTTTTTCTTATAAGTCGATCAAACTCTTTTTATGAAATCTAATGTGAGACTAAAGTCACTACAAGTTAGTTGGGAGACTCACACTCTCTCGCTCACACCACCCACCCTTAACAATCCGGCGAAGGTGATCTCGCGGTCTGGCTCTTTTCCTCTTCCTTCCTGCCAGTCTCGACACCGGCGGAGGTGGTCTCGTGGTCCGGCGGCTCCTCTCCTCTTCCTTCCTGATCGTCTCGACACGGGTGGGGCCGTGGAGGTGGTCTCGTGCTCTCCCGACGTCAGCAGAGGTCTCGCGCCGGCGGTGTCGATCCTGCTCCCCTTGCATGTTCTTCTCGTTTTTCGCATTCTCTGCCTCCGCCTTTGGCCAGACGAGACGCCACCGCGAAGCTTTTCGAGCACCGTCATCGCTGCGTTCTTCCTGCTCTTGCTGTGCGCATGGGCCCTGATTAGTTTCCGGGAGCGAAGAGGAGACTTGCCCCTAGAATCCTGGAGGTTATGCGGGAGACTTGCCCCTAGAATCCTGGAGGTTATGCGGAAGAAAGGTTTTTTCCTCCATTCTCGCTCCATTTTTCTGTTAGTTTGTACAGGTCATCCGTATCTCTCTCGTCTAATTCATTTTGTGATTTCTTTATAAGAGTTGTTTGTTTGATTGTTTGTTTTTTCGTTTATTCAGCAATTTGGGGTGGATTACCCTGGGGTCCTTCATTATTTTATTATGTTCGTTGTCGAGATAATTTTTCTGGTGTTTAATTGGGATTGCTTGGCGTGGATTTTGATCGATTGTGTCTTGGTGAATAAAAGGCTGATAAGATCTGATCTGAAGCTTTAAATGGAGTTTGTAATGCTTATTTATTTATTTATTTATTTTTATCAAAGTAAATGCCCTTTTGCAGCTTAGAACATTTTTATTTTGTTTGCAACCATGATCAACAATTGATAGCCTCAAGTACTCTAGGATGCATCTGATTCAACTTACAGATATGACCTATGGTGGACATGACTAAAAGGGCGCATCATGAATCAAACCCCATCTTGATCTGCATTATATCCTTACATGAAATGCAATGGTAACATTGTTATTCTGATTCTGTGTAAAGAACTTCTTAATCTTCAATGTGCCCCCATCGGACAGGCATATTCTTGTACTAAAAGGATGAACTTCATTCTTAGTTGCATTATATCAATATAGGGCAAGTTAGCTATGTGAATCCAACACCAAACAGAAAGTTGATAGCTTGTACCTGGACTAACATTAATCCCCTGTTTCTGATGTTAGAAGAGATGAAATGGGATCACTCAAGAGTGAATACCTCAACTTTGACATCTTATGGCTCACCATTCTTCAGAGAATAGCTTTCACCACCAACTTTAGGGGAAAATCTCTCTTATGAATAAGTTAGCAAGAGGACGGATAACTTGACAGCTCAGTCACTTCTTTTAGTATATGTAAACACGATATCTACTGATGTAAAAATTGAAGAGAATCTCAAAAAATATAGAGGAACTTTTATATGTCCAAACCCTATATTCTGTCACGTTTGGGTTAACCACTTCAATCCCCTATAAATTGCATAGCTTCTAATAGTTAAAATTTGATAGCCTTAATCACCAAGGCCTTTGTAAGTGAATGACAAATGGATTTGATTTTATTCTAAAAGAATTGGTTTCTGTAGTAATTTTGGTTCAAATGTACAGCATGAATCTACCATAAACTCAAAATTATCCTATAAACAAGTCTTCCACAAACCAACTCTAAACTAGTGTATTGAAGACGGCCTCCGTAAGTTAGATTAGAATTAGAGTGAGTTTAGCATAACTCAATTATGTTTATGTAAACAAATTTTAAAATATATCTATAATAAATAGAGGAATGATAAGGCATCATACTTTTATCATCTCATTCATCACTCTCATCTCAACCATCCAATCATAAAATCAGACAACCGAGATGAGATATTGACATAAAATTCAATATCATTGGGCTTAGGCCAATGGCAATTTGGCATAGTCTGCGATCCACTCTCATCACTAAATCATTTGAATCTACTAGAAGTTGGTGTCAATCTAGATGTCCTCCATCTCACGCCCTCCAGCTGATCCATCTGACCCACAGATATTGGAGGCGTTTGTGCGAGACCGGATGCCTCCCATTTCACCTGTCGGATGCAAGCACTTTTTACTCACAATTGTTTGAAAAGAAAACGTGCTTGCATATGAGGGATGGGATGAGAGGCGCCCATTCAAACATCTCCCATTGCGTCAGACAAGCCTGCGTTTCTTCCGGATCCTAGGTCAGTCCAGTTGATGATGGTGGACTTTGAACTCGGATCAAATAAGTGATGCCGGATATGAATTAGGATCTTAAAAAATCTGATCGGCACCCGATCCATTTACAACAAGCTCAGCATGACATCTCCACCTCCTCAACAAAAATCCAAAAGTTTGTGGTAGGCCTGTTAACGGATCCGGATATATGTATTGGCAGATTATATCCGATCAGATATTTGTTTATTCAGATAACAAACGAATATCAGATCAGATATAATCTGCCAATACAGATACGAAGTTGAAGCGGATTGGAAGATATCCAGATCATTTTTGGAGTGAATACGGATACTGCACCATTCACTTCATAATATATCCTTCCGTAAATCTTTTATATATGTATATCTTATACAAATACATTAATATACATTGTATTATGATCTACTTATGTTTTTAGAACAACAATCTAACTTGTGAAGGTTAAAAAAATCGAAGTAGATTATTTGGATTATTTGAAAAGTGGATTCAAATCGGATACATATAAATATTGTAATTATCTGTTGGATAATGGAGTGGAATCGGATAATCCGGATATTGATTCGGAGGGGATACAAATAGTCACATATTCGATTTGTATCCGTTCTATTGACAGGCCTCATTTGCAGGTGAGGGCAAACCGGGAAGAGGAAGCAGTCTAGAAAAAGACTCAAGGGCTTTCCCTCTATCACCCTACTACATGCAACACCCTCAAATATAGCTAAGTTGTACTCTATACCACCGAGACGCCTTTTGAAGTATCGGCTCAATTTTTGAAAGAACTCGGAAGTTAAGCGTGCTTAATGGGGAGTAGTACTGGGATGGGTGACCTGCCGGAAGTCCCCCATTCTGGAGTCGATCACTATTAGAAAGGGACAAAACCGTGAGGTCGGTAGGTCAAAGCGGACAATACCTCGACGGTATAGAGTACGGGGCGTGACAGAATGGTATCAGAGCTATACCCCAGCTAGAAGTGTGGGAACTAAGTGCCATGCAAGGCAAAGTGTTACGGTATGGGAGCCACCTCTTGAACCCGCAATGGGGCAAAGTGCTACATAGTGGGAGCCACCTCTTGAGCCTGTAGGGGCCACCTCTAGAGTCCTACCTGCCTGGGGATTTGATTGCGTGCTATATGTGCCCAGCGACGAGGACGTCGCCTATATAAGAGGGGTAGAGTGTAACACCCTCAAATATAGTTAAGTTGTACTCTATACCACCGAGGCGCCTTTTGAAGTATCGGCTCAGTTCTTGAAAGAACTCCGAAGTTAAGCGTGCTTAATGGAGAGTAGTACTGGGATGGGTGACCTGCCCGGGAAGTCCCCCATTCTGGAGCCGATCACTATTAGAAAGGGACAAAACCGTGAGGCCGGTAGGTCAAAGCGGACAATGCCTCGACGGTATAGAGTACGGGGCATGACACTACATCTATGCGGCTCCGCTACACTGAAGTGGCACCGGCACCTATGCCCCCTCACCTGGCCCCTTCCCCTCTCTTGTGAGTCCCTTCTTCCCCATCTCTCTCCCATGTCTTCAGATATCTTCTCCTCTCATATTCTGTGATCATATGTTGTGTTGTTCCATTGTAGTGCTTGAGTTATGCTTTGTTGCATGTATGCATTTGTTTTTGTTCTCCCCCTCTATCCTGTTATCATTTCCTATGCTCTTTTTGGATTATGAGGATTGACAAAGAGGAGAGCAGTAGAAAGTTGTGTGGGTGTGGTCGGTTGGTTTTTTGAAAAAAATTGAGTGTATCTACCGGCGATGATCCAGGGATGATCATGATTCATGGTAGTAAACATGTTTCTGTGCGGTTGGCTTGGTGGTGTCGTTGGAGAGAGATTGAATTTTTGGAGGGGGTGCCATTTCTTGAGACTGCCCATTTCTTGAGGACACAGGGTGAAAGATAGACGTGGATTACAAAGAAACCTTTTCTGAGATGACATATTTATTTCACCTGTCAGCTGAATCTCCACGTGGATCCTAAATTGGATGATTGTATTGAAAGCCGTGAACTTCTAGCAGGGGATCTGATGTTGAAATCTTGTCTGATTAATCTTTGCGATAAGAGATCTGGGTTGGTAAATTAGAATCTTGTGTTGACTGTTTATGCATATTTCGCTATCGACAGATGTGGAGCAAGTCCTTTTGTAGTGGCCGCCATTGGTAAATTGAGGTGCCGTGATCTCACAAATATAAGTTGTATAGGATTCCCTAATAAATTTAACTATTTACAGGAGGTTTATGATTGAAGATGTACTTAACCCCTTCTCTCTGTTCTCAATCGTGGGCTGGTCATTTGGAAAAGAGGAAAGGGCACATATGGGCGGTATAATAAATAAGACCCTCCTAATTCTTATCTCAAAGAAGCAAGGTGCACAGAGTGACTTCAGACCCATTAGCCTCTTGAATGGAATATACAAAATCATCTCTAAGCTTGTGGCCATGAGACTTAGCATTGTGATTGATAGAATGGTCAATGGCTATCAAGGGGCTTTTATCAGGCGCCACCTACATGAGAATTTCTTGTTAGCTCATGAATGTTTGTATTCCATCAAGACTCAGAGAAGAGGAATGGTACTCAAGCTGGATTTTGAGAAAGTCTATAATAGGGTCAATTGGCCATGTTTGTTTTCGGCGCTACAAAAGATGGGATTTGATGAGAGTTGTATTGGTTGGGTCCTGGCCTGTGTCACTTCAGCCAATTTGTAGTCTTAATCAATGGGCAACCTTCCTCATGTTTTTATAGTGGTAGGGGTCTCTAACAAGGAGACCCTATGTCCCTTTTACTCTTTGTTCTGGTTGCACATATACTTAGCAAGATGTGGTCGAGAGCTGAGGCATGTGGGTTGATCAGGAGCTTCCAGGTTAGAATAGGTGGCATACATATCTCCCATTTGTAGTACACTGATTATTCTATTCTTTTTCTAGCAGAGGATGAGAGACAATTATTTGTTACTAGACTCATGTTGGAGTTGCTGGAAGAAGTCAATGGACTGAAGGTGAATTTTAGCAAGAGCCAATTAGTGGGATTAATATGGGAGTAGAGCCTTACGGAGAGCAACTTTCATCCTAGGTTGCCAAATAGGAGACTTCCCCACCTCTTATTTAGGCCTATCGCTATCTCTTGAGGTCATTCATTGTAATGAGTGGCAAGGAAGGAGGTTTTCGCGACAGCATGCCAAGGGATCAAGTTTGCTCACAGACGTCTCAGGGGACCATGGAGGAGGTCAAGCTCCTGAGGTTGCAGGCTCCACCAGCAGAGGAGGCAGCTGTTGCAGTCCCGAACTGCAGCAACTTCCTTGCGTAGGCAGTGGGACTTGTTTAGTGGCCAAACGAGGATGATCTCCCGGGCACTTCTACATCTAGGGATGGATACTTGGAGGAGGAGGAGATGGAGGAGAGTGGGGCTCTTGGCAAGGAAGAGGGGAAAGAGCTGATGGCCGTGGTGGAGAGGTTGACGGAGGATCACATGAGGGGTCTTATGTAGAAGTTGGGGGTCTCCTATGAGGGGGTGGAAAAGGGTGTTAGGGGGTCTCTCATCTTGATCCAGAAGAGATGGTTAGCAGCATTGGCGAGGGTAGCAAAGAAGAAAAAATCCCAAATGAGGGCGGTTCGAGGTAGCAAGGAGGGTGAGGGGGTGGGAGAGGAGTAGGAGGGGGGGGGGGAACGCTAAGCAGTCTCCATGAGGATCATCTCATGCAATGTGAGGGGATTGGGGGGTGGGGAGAAGAGGAAGATGGTGAAGGAGATAGTGAGGAGATGTAAGGTTGACATCATTTGCCTGCAGGAGACGAAGTGTGAAGGGGATGGTGAGGGGCATAGACTAGTGAAGGGGGTGCCCTCCCAGACAGTGAGAAGGGCAGGAGGGATAATGGTGTTGTGGAACCCGTTTGAGGTGGAGGCGGAGGTGGAGAGGCAGGTTGGTCGATGGGCCATTTCTCTTCACTTCCGATGCTTTAGTGATGGCTTTTCCTGGGACTTCTCTGGGGTCTATGGTCCTCAATCCAGAGAAGGTAAGAGAGCTCTATGGTAAGAGTTGCTGGGGTTCCACCTCTCATTGAGCCGCCCTGGGTGTGTAGGTTGAGATTTTAATGTGGTAACTGCAGTTTTAGAGAGGACGGGAGCCCATCCTCATGTAGGGGAGACAGAGGATCTCTGTGACTTCATTCAGCATGCTACTCTCATTGATGTTGGATTGGTGAATACTCAATTCATCTGGTCCAATTTGAGGGAGACTCCATCTTGCTCCAAGCTCGACAGATTTTTGGTGTCCGTGGATTGGGAGGACCACTTTCCACATGTGCTGTCTTCTTGTTTGGCTTGACCGACTTCGGATCACAAGCCTATCCTCTTAACGACCATTCATGGCTATGAGAGAAGACAAACTTTCCGATTTGAGAGGTTCTAGATTAGGGAGGTAGATTTTTTGGACACAGTCCAGAGGGAGTGATCTTGTTAGAGGTCACAGGAGTCTCGCATGGCTATTTTGATTGGCAAATTGAAGCACTTGGCCCAGGCTCTTAAAAGATGGGGGGCGAATAAGCGTCTACTAGGCAACTAGGTGAAGGAGGGGATTCTTCAGCAATTACAGGCAGTGGACCTTTTGGAGGAGGCATGTTTGATGGATGGTGCTGATAGGATGAGCAAAGATTCTCTTCGGGCAGAGTATGATGAGATCCTCATCAAGGAAGAAATTTATTACAAGCAGAGATCTAGGGAGAAATGACTTAAGGAAGGGGACAGAAACACAACTTCCATAGAATTGCATCGGGTAAGAGGAGGATGAATCATATTGCTTCCATCAACATAGTGGATCAAATTGTACACATGGAGGCAAACATCAGAAGACATGTCAAGGAGTTTTTTGTCAGGCTTTTCACTGAGGAGCAGATGAACAGACCAGACATTGCGGATGACTTGCTTCCTCACCTCTCTTCGGCAGAGAGTGAGCTTCTCGTAAGTCCCTTTCAGGAGGTGATTAGACAGGAGGTTTTCTTTCTTGCAGGTGACAAGGCCCTGAGTCCAGATGGCTTTCATGTGGTCTTTTTTCAGCATTGATGGGACATCGTCAAGGGGGACCTCATTGGTGCTAATACATAATTCTAGGAAGGTAGGGCTATAGTTGCAGGAAACGCTCAAGGAAGTGAGAAACGCGTTTCCTGGGAAACGCACTTAGGAAACGAATTCGATGCACTTGGGAAATGTATTAGAAACGTCCCCTTGTTTCCCATATGTATTTTTATGGGTATTTTAATCATTTAGGTAGGTATGTTAGTAACTTAAGGGTATTTTAATCATTTTAGAAATACATGAGATACACTTAAAGAGCTAAACCTTCCTAAAATGAATAAAATCCCCTTTATTTCCCATACGTATATCGTTTCTCGTTTTTCACTAAATTTTAGAGCCTCGTTTCTCGCTTTCGTTTCACATTTCATTTCTCGCTTTTGTTTTCCATGTGCAGAGCTCACTTGAGGGATATCAACAAAACTCTTTTGGTCTTGATCCCCAAGAAGAAGGGGGCAAATGATGTGGCGGATTTCAGGCCCATTAGCTTGTTGAACAACACTCATAAAATCATTACAAAGGTATTGGCTAGGAGGTTGGGCAGGCTTTTGGACGACTTGGCCAGTGGTTTCCAGGGGACCTTTATCAGGGGAAGACACATACATGAGGATTTTCTTGTTGCTCATGAGTGCCTGTATGCTATGAAACTTCACTGGAAAAGAGGTTTAATTCTCACACTGGATTTTGAGAAAATTTATGACAGGGTTAACTGGACCTGCCTCCTTCAAGTGCTAGTGAAGATGGGTTTACATCATAGATAGGTTTCATGGATATAGGAGTGTATTTCATCTAGTTCCTTTGCTGTGCTCATTAATGGGCGGCCTTCCCCCTGCTTTCTTAGTGGGAGAGGGCTGAGGCAGGGAGATCCACTTTCCCACTCTTGTTTGTTCTGGTGGCTTAGATATTAATTAGACTGTGGATGAGAACTGAGACGGCGGGGCTTGTTAGAGGCTTCCAGGTTGACCAGCTCAGTAGCAGTGTCACCCATCTATAGTATGCCGACGATACTATCATTTTCTTGGCCGAGGAGGAGTAGCAATTGATAGATGCAGGATTGATGCTAGAGATGGTGCAAGATATCAGGGGGCTAACGGTGAACTATAGCAAAAGCCACTTGGCCGGGATCAACATAGAGGAGTCATCAATTAGGAGGGTAGCTCTCATTTTTGGGCGCCAGATTGGGGAGTTCCCCTTCTCTTATCAAGGCCTTCCCTTGTCTCTTGGGCCTCTTCACTGCAGGGATTGGCAGGCGGTGGTGTAGAGATATGAGCCTACACTTGCAGGATGCAAGGCTAGGCTACTCTCTTTTGGAGGTCGCCTAGTTCTATGCAGATCTGTACCGGACAACTTGCTAATCTACTTTCCCTTCATTTTCAGAGTCCTGAAGATGATGGTGAAGAAGCGAGTGCATTTAGGCGAGATTCTTCTGGCATGTTAGTGGGAGTAGAGATAGAGGATGACATGATATTTCTTGGGGCAGAGCCTGCTAGAGCAAGGAAGCAGGGAGGCATGGGCATCAAGAACATCAGAGATTTCAATTTGGCCTTATTGTGTAAATTGTTGTGGAGGCTTAGGGCAGAGGATGGTGGGTTGTGGGCTCAACTGATCACACAAAGATACTACTCTTTCTCCAGAGTGTGGGATTTACTCCCGCCCCATCTGTAAAATGTCTCCGATTTGGAGAGGTATACTATAGTGTGTAGAATTCATCAGAGCCAGTGTTCGAGTCTCTGGGTGTTAGAGAGAGATGTTTGTTCTGGCATGATAGATGGTGCGGTGACTTTACAGTTGCAGAGGCTTTTCCGTCGTTGTATGCTATAGCGGAGGCTCCTGGGGCTTCCGTGGCTTAGTCTTTCGATGGTCAGCTGTTCGAGGGTATTTGGGCCCCTCGTTCAGGAGGAATCTCACCTCTGAGGAGATGGACCAGCTGGAACATCTCTTGGCTTTCCTCCTTGACTTCACTCCAAATGCCAGTAGAGCAGCCTCTTGGGTTTGGAGATGGGAGAGGGGAGGCCAGTTCTTAGTTCGGTTTGTCTACTCTCTCTTATCTGATGGTGGACTGTGTCACTCTTTGGCACCGCAGATCTGGGCTCCCAAGAGCCCACTCAAGGTGAAGGTTTTGGCTTGGAGGATCTATCATAGTCGGTTTCTGACTTGTGATAGGGTGGCACCTTTTCTCTAGCATATTTCTACCATATGTTGCATGCGTGGGAATGGGGAGGAGGACTTGAACAATCTATTCAAGAGATGCCCTTTTGCGAAGGGTATTTGGACGAGAATTGGGCAGAATTTCTATTTAGTAACCCCTTGGGCATTTTGATACGGTGTGGCAGCTATTCACCATTTGGCATAAAGGGTGGACGATTAAGGGTGATAAGACCATTTGATGGCTTATCCTCTATGGCACTCTCTGGGATTTGTGGAACGAAAGAAACGATGGAATCTTCAAAAGGGAAGCGAGGCCGGAAGAGAGGGTTTTTGCTTTTGTTTGTGAGATAGTGGCCTTTCGGGCTAAGCACTTTTGTAAAGTGGAGGATCATGAGTCCTCACTCTTTTTGTTTTTGGGTAGTTGATGGGGCACACCGTCTTGGTGTGGTGATTTTTTGTAAAGGGGCTGGGTGCATTGTTAGGTCATTCATGTACATCCCTTTCTTTTTAATATATTTATGGTACCACCCACGTTTCAAAAAAAAAGTGATTGACAAAGTGTGATACAAAGGTACGAGTCCAGACTGGCAGGGTAGAAGGCGAGGCTCCTCTCATATGGGGAGAGAATACTGCTTTGCAAATCAGTCTTGAATAGTTCGTTGATCTATTACCCTTCCATCCTCTAGATTTTGAGGACCATTGCAAGGAAGCTTGAATCTATTCAGGCTAGATTCTTTTGGCATGGTAATGGAGGCATGAGCAAGAGGTGGCTTGATGTAGCATGGGATAGAATTTGCAAGTGCAAGGAGATGGGAGGGTTGGGCATAAAAAATATCAGAGATTTGAATTAAGCTTTGGTGAGCAAATGGCTATGGAAGCTTGGTTCCGAAGAGAATTGTCTTTGGTTGCAAGTCATTCGTCAAAGATACTATGGGAGAGTAAGGGACTGGGACTTGATCTTAGTCGCTCAGCATAATATCTCTACCATTTTGAGGGGAATCTTGTTTTTTGAAAGTGGATAGTACCACGTAATATAAAAGAAAAAGATAAGAATTTACAACTAAGGAGGGAGTGCTCCCAAAAAGCTCCAGAGTACAAAAGGCGGCAGGAAGAGCTCTGCCTTTGGAGCAAAATGAAAAGAAAAGGAAAACACAAAGCCTGACCACCAGAGCAGACCCCTCACCCAAAAAGCAACACACAAAGCGACGAGACCAATCATACATTTGCACAATCTACTCTACCTTGTCTTGAGACCCACATACACCAAAAACCACCCCATAACATTCGACAACACGGCTGCGTGACGGGTTAGAGTTATCAAACAAAACTGCTCTTGACCCTCCCAAGGACCCAAATGCTCACTCCAACATAAAGCTAAGCCGCAAATTCACCCACAGCCCCCCTCCATGAAGAGAGTAGACAACCTTCCTACCATACTAAAGATCACCCCCTCACTCTTACTCCTAGCCCTCTGTCGGTTCCTTCCTATCTTCTTATCTCTCCACATCCCCTCTAGTATTGGTTCTACCTGCCTTAGCCTTGTTATATATGCTCGCCATCTTCTCATGGAATCTACAAAAGATAGATTTCACATCCTTATCAACACGTACAATAGACACTCTAATGAGACTAGTCATCTCTCTGGCCTGCTCTCCCATGAAACTCTCCACCCTAGTTATGATTTCCTTTGCTTTCTTTTTGCCAAGAGTCCCTTCTCTTACCACATTCAAACACCCCTCCTCCAACCTTTGACAGTAGGTCACCCTAGTTATGATGTAATTTTGCAACACTTCCCACCTTTGACAGCAGGTCACCCTCAGGCTGAGCAGAAGAGAACTGTGCAAGTGGGAGAGCCTCTTCCTCTGGAATAGAAGACGGGGGAGGCAACACTAGATAATGCTTTTGGTCACCATCCCCACAAAAGGATTCCCCGATCTCTTGATGGCCTATTTCCGGCCAGCCTGATGGACCCTTCGGTAGGACCTCGTCTCCCCGGATCTCTCCTTTTATTGCCTCTTCCAGATGACCTGACACATCTCCCGCTTTTGTCCTTGGAATACACTCCTCAGATTTTTCGATGTTCAAAAGAGAGAGGATAGACAAAGACCTGAGGGCTCCCTCCCTCTCCTTCCCACCACTATTGTAGCCACCATCAAATCTCGCATCCTCTGACCTCAGGGGGTTGCCAATAGCGTCGAGAACACCTCTGTCGGAAGAAAGAGCTATAGAGCAGCACGGCTAGCCGAGACCAACAATCGGGCATCTGCTGGGTGGGGCGGCCTCTGTCTTGCGCCGTTTCTGTCTCAACCCCAACGGAGCCTTCCATTGGCGAGCCACACACCGATTGCACCTGCTCCTCACAGGAATCTGGGACCACTGCTGAGACCATCTGGCAGGTTGGCCCTGGAGGCCCACAGAAACAACTGGCCCATCAGGCATCCTCCGCCAGCAAACACCCCATAGGCTAACTGCTGCATAGCGGGTGCCTTCAGGCACATGCCTTCCTCCACCTGAGCGATCACGAGTTCTTGTCGAAGGCCGCAAAGCAACATCGACGAGGCACGTCCCTGTTGAGAGATTCCTCGCCGGTAGCCCCCATTGGTAGGCACCACCGATCACCACTGATGGCCGCGGGAGTGACCGCTTCATCTTGCCGAGGTCGGGGGCTTCCAGCCATCACAGGACCCAAAGTAGCTGAGAGGGGGATTGTCGGGTGGAGAAGAGCCATAGTACCAGGTCCATCGCAGCCCGGTTCCTAACCAATGGGCCGACGGACCCGTGACACTCGAATTCGGGTAAGTCACAGGTTGTCGGGTGCGAAACCCATTGGCAGAGAGAACTGGACGATGAAGGGTCCTAGTACCTAACTAATTCCAACCTGACTTGGAATATGTGAGGATCTGGTGGGTCTTTTGAATTTGAATTTGAAATCGAAAGTCGGCTGTGCCGTCTTCCTTCCTTTGTCTCTGGGAACGGCACCCCTTGCAACTTCGGAACAACTTCAACCTTCACCAGGAGAGATTCCCAGGCTACGTCGACCGTGAGGGCTATCAGAGTAGTGCATTTTGAGGGGAATCTTACAGTGTAGGGTTATCATTATGACTAGTGGACCGGTTTGATTGGGGAGTGGGGAAAATGTTTATTCTGGAAAGATAGGCGGTGTGGTGGCTTTACTCTAGAGAACACTTTTCCGTAGGTTTTTGCGATTTCCTTGGCACAGGTGGCAACAGTTTCCCAAGTTTTTGACCCACAACTATTAGGGAGTACTTGGGCACCATCTTTTATAAGAAATGTTGGGGAGGGAGAGATGGAACAGTTGGAGTTGCTCCTTTCCTTTCTCCTTGCTTTTGCTCTTGATACTAGTAGCATTGACAGATGGTGGTGGAGATGGGATAAAGAAGGAAGATTTTCAGTCACCTTAGCGTACAAGCTTATTTCAGATGGAGGAATGAGGCATGGATTGACATCGCAGATTTGAAAGCCTAGAAGTTCCCTTAAAGTGAAGTTACTTGTATGGAGGATCTCACATGGGCGTCTGTTGACTTGTGATAGGTTGGCCTCATTCATGCTAGGTATCCCGACAGAATGTGGCCTTTGTGGTGATGGGGAGACTATGCACCACCTCTTCACTGAATGCTCCTTCTCTAAGGAAGTGTGGTCACAGGTTCTGAGCAAGTTTCCACGGGGCACCAGCCTGCATGACAACGTGCAATAGTTGATAGAAAAATGGCACGCGAGATAGATTCTTAAGGGCGATAGGTTCATTTGGTGGCTCATTCTCTATGTGTGACCTTGTGGGCCTTATGGGGAGAAAAAAACGGCAGAGTCTTCAGGAGAGAAGCTAGGGTGTCAGATAGGATTGTTTCTTTCATTGTGGGAAAAGTAAGAGAGTGGACATCGGTTTTATGTAATGTGGGTTCACATAATTTTTCCTTTTTGTTTTGTTGGGGGGTTAGTGGGCCGCATCAGCTTGGTGTGCAGAATTTCGTATAGGGATCTTTTGGAAACTCCTTGGTTATACTTGTATATCCCTCCTTTTTACTTTAATATAATTTAGTGGTACTAACCACTTTCAGAAAAAAAAAGCGGAAAAGATGCTTCCCCGAGTCAATAACTATGGGACATGCTTTGTGTTTAAGGAGAATGCTGAGGAGATTCTTCCATCATTATTATGCCATTAATCCATGCCTTTCTTTGCACATATGATCTTAGGATCAACCTGCTTAGGTGTGATTTGTGTTTGACTCTTTTTAGCAAGTGAAATGCCCAAACAAACTGGGGATGCTAACTAAAAGTTCAAAGGAAAAAAAGGAAAATAATGAATAGTATATGGAAGTAGCAGGAGCACAATCAGGGATAGGTACAAGGTATTGGGGCAGATTTCTTGTGAACCAGAGGAAGCTTAATCCACGGACGTAGGATGGCCTGTCCTGGTACTTCAACATTGCTGCTGTATTTTGGAAAATTTGGAGGAGAGTAACAGCAGGTGTTTCAGACAGGAATTCAGGGATCCCTTTGACATCTTTAAACACTCCATGGATTTGAGGAAGGTTTTGTTTATCTGTATTGGAGTAGCTAGAGAGGGTGGAATAATTTCTTAGTTCTTATGAAAGATTCAAAATTATGTACATCGCCAATTTTCTTTTGTAACAAGGTTGTGGTCTATCTTGGTAGAGGGTTTTTGTCTCGTAACTGGTGAGCATGTAACTTTGTTCTTTTAATATATGAAATTTGATCAAAGGGTCACCTTGCAAAAATGGTGTTGACTATTGAGGGAAAGTGAGTAAGGGAGTAGCATACAGATATTTACTAAGGAAAAACCAGTCTTGACCTATCTTAAAGAATACATTATTCTGAAATTCTCATCGGTAATTTGTCTCATCCAATGGCAGAATTTCTATTTTTTTGTTCAATACACTGAGGAGCAAACTGTTTTTTGAGCTCTATCTTATTTTTTTTTTGTTCAAACAAAGTCCAAAATAAAGCTTCTAAAGTTCATTTTTTTTTTGTAGTGCAAGTAAGTTTGGGCACTTCCTTTGGGAACAGTTCATGCGGTCATGCTTCCTTGGGAACTCTTGTCATGAGAATTGAAATCCAATTCATCGGCAATCCTAATCAGTTGCTCAGAAGGCATGTATATACCCAATGCCTTCGGGTGAGAATGGAAGGATTCATGCTGCATCAGGATTCAGGGAGGCCAAGAACATGCTAGTTTCCACTTCTGGGAAGGGCTTGATTCCAACAAGATTGGAATGCCATTCAGCTGACAGGACTGTTTATCAAGGAATCACAATCTTTGTTTTCTGCTTGATTGTCACTCACTCCTGAAGCCAGCATCTCACACATGGGCTTTCTTTTGTTTCTTGATAAAATTATAATCTATTCAAGATCAAACACTAAATATGTGTGTTTTTTGCAGACTGGGAATTCAGGAAACTCTGATCTTTCAGGGCATCACCTTTAACTTTTTATTGGTGATCTGTCTTGGAGAAGAAAATGTTTTCACGTTTTCAAGATTTCTGGCCATTTTCACTGTTTAAGATCGATGATTTAAAAGTTTCTAACCGCTTAGTTAATTGTCTCTGGGTACCAGAACTGACAAAGGAGTTCATATTTACCATTCATGAACCTT
The DNA here is from genome assembly GCA_022559845.1 of Amorphophallus konjac. Lineage (NCBI taxonomy): Eukaryota > Viridiplantae > Streptophyta > Magnoliopsida > Alismatales > Araceae > Amorphophallus > Amorphophallus konjac. The sequence continues at coordinate 386,685 of CM040128.1, forward strand.
CTTCTTAGTGTGTGGTATATATATTAGCTGCGCATAATTTGTCAGAACAATCTTCTCTGGATGCTGAATGTCTGATCAAGCAGTCCAGCCAGATGCTGTTGTGGTTCAGGTTATCCATTCAGCACTGCCAGAAATCCAGGCTGAGGATAGGTTGTCGGATAATCAGGCAGATGCTATACCTACATCAACATTAGGAGTGCTGAAGAAAACCTTCTTTGATAAAATCTACAAAAAGCAGAATTTAACGTGATCCTAAAGGAGATTTTTGTGATTGGATTTTATGGACATTTCTTTGTTGCTAAGAGAGCTGCAGATGAGGTCAAATCTCAATTCCTGCTACTTGAGTCTCCATATGAGAACACTTGTATGCTTGAACCCAAGGATGATGCTGTGACTGAGAATCAAAGTTCATTTTTGTCTGCCAACTCTTTGCTTCCCAGGGAAGATACTAGTGCTGTTACTGTTTTCTCAAGGAGATTTTGTCTCATTGATAGTGCTCAGTCACAGATGGTGAAATCATTAACTCAGGCTTTGGCCTTAACTATGTCAGAACCAAGTTCTTCTGAATCCACTGGCTATAGAAGTGTTGAAGATGATCCACAAAGCTGCAATTACTAGGCCCCCTGGTTTGCACAGACTGTTTACTGTCTATTGGCAGCTTTACAAGATATAGTTGCTGACCTACCAGCGATAGGGAAAGCTCTTCTTAATGCGCAAAAGATGCTTGCTGATGTTAATGAAGGAGAACTTTGAATACCCAACTTGTATCTGAGGTGCACAACTTCTGAATTGCAGTTGAGGGTCTGAGAATAGCATTGAATAATGCTGCCCGCTGTCCTGCAGCAGAAAAGAGAATAGGAAGCCTGCAACTGTGGAGCTTCCTCCTGAATAAAAATGCCATGCCCTTTTTGCACAGGGACTCAAGCAACAAGCAAAGAATTTCAGGTCAGTTGTAGTTGTAGCTGATGCGGGCAGCTTGTCTGGACTCCGAAGACACTGGAACACCTCTTTTCTACCAGAGGTTGCAGAATTAGCTGGCCGGGGCATGACAAGATATTAAGAAGATGAAGACAGAGAAGAGATAACACAATATTTGGACAAAAAGAGACTCTTAACTTATAAGCCTGTGGCAGCAGTTGGTGCGGGAGGCATTTCTTGGAGCAGCTTCTTTATCCAAGGCAATTCATGCATCAACTTTCGTAAAGCTTGTTGCTTACAAGTTTCCTGTTTCTCTGAAATTCAGCTTGGCACTTTTTCAGAGAACAGTTGCTTTTGGGGTTAGTACTGGGGCCATCAAAGCTTTTAGCTACTGGAGTTGCAAGTAGTAGCACCAAGGTCTCTGCCTTGAAGGTGACAGCTTCAGCTGAGAAAATCTGTGCTGTGGCCCATGGCGTAATAGCATCTGCGGAGAGGACCAGTTTACTGGCTATGCGCACAGCCTTTTATGAGATAACGAGGAAGCATAAGGTCTGGCCAGTTAGGACTGCTCCTTGGGCAACTTTTGGTTGTGGTATGGGTGCCTGTGTTGGACTTCTAGCTCATGGTGATGGGATTGAGTGTGTTGCTGAGTCTCTTCCTTCAGCTCTGATGGTGGCATCCCTAGGATGTGGTCTGCAAAGCTTGCATGCGGCATCTCAGCAAGTGAGTAAGAGTAATAGCAAGAAGGCACAGGAAGCATTACAGTCTCTGATGTACAATTTAAAGAAACTGAAAGTACAATAAAATTTATTACATACCTTCTTTATTAGATCGATTCTCATTGTTCAATTATTTTGGTGAAGAAATCCTTGTACAAAGTTTATGCATCCTTGAACTTGGGTACCTACATTCTAGCTTGATGAAATGCTATTTGCATACAAATTCTTTTTGCCTGGATGTTGCAAACCTTGCTACGGCGCTGCCTGGATTTGGTTCAATTGTTAACACATACACAGGGTAGATGGGTATGCATGGTACATAATTTAGGCATTAACCCCTCCAATCTTGATATTTATTTATAATGCTTTACTATCTTAATTTTTTAGAGGAATCCCGGAAAATTAGAAATAACCACTTCAGAAGTTTGGAAACCCCCCAAAAAAGGGTGTTTCAGACAAACATGCCATTGTTCAGGGTGTGGATGGTTAAAGTAAATATTGAGATTTAGAAGCTAATCCCTAAATATGACAGATTTTTAGCGGTCGAGGTTTAAACAGTTTGCTCCTCATCGGTAATTTGTCTCATCCAATGGCAGAATTTCTATTTTTTTGTTCAATACACTGAGGAGCAAACTGTTTTTTGAGCTCTATCTTAATTTTTTTTTGGTTCAAACAAAGTCCAAAATGAAGTTCCCAAAGTTCATTTTTTTTTGAAGTGCAAGTAAGATTGGGCACTTCCTTTGGGAACAGTTCATGCGGTCATGCTTCCTTGGGAACTCTTGTCATGAGAATTGAAATCCAATTCTTCGGCAATCCTAATCAGTTGCTCAGAAGGCATGTATACACCCAATGCCTTCGGGTGTGAATGGAAGGATTCATGCTGCATCAGGATTCAGGCAGGCCAAGAACAGGCTAGTTTCCACTTCTGGGAAGGGCTTGATTCCAACAAGATTGGAATGCCATTCAGCTGACAGGACTGTTTATCAAGGAATCACAATCTTTGTTTTCTGCTTGATTGTCACTCACTCCTGAAGCCAGCATCTCACACATGGGCTTTCTTTTGTTTCAATATGTTGTCTTCCTAAAATAGTTAACCTAAGGTATATCAATCGTACCGTGTACTACAGCCAACCTAGCTATGAATATGTTGTCTTCCTAAAACAAAACCAAATGAAGAAAAGTAGTCCATTCAATGCTAGTTTTAGACGTAGGGTGGGCACCGCTGCCCTACCCACCTCTATCTCTATCTCTATCTCTCGCAGAGTTGTCGATAGGTCGAGTTAGCCTGATGAGTCCGTAGGTCTCACTCAATTTTGAGTTGAGTCGTCAGACTTCTTTTTGACCCGTGAGTCTTTTTTAATCGGACCTAACTTGCGGGTTTGACTCTACAATTGAGTTGGCACCGTGGGTAGGCTCGACGAATTATTTTTTATCTTTTCAATTTTCGTATTTTATTTAATTAAAAAGTAAAAATATTTAGTTTAATTTAATTAAAAATCAAAATTTATTATGTAAATGAATTCTATTTAAAATTTTAATTAATTCAATAAGATTATAAATTATAAATATATATATATATTATTTTTATTTAATTTATTGAATCTAATCCGACTAGATTGAAATGGTGCCTTCGAAAAAAATTGGGTTTGACCCTTACCCAAGACACGGGACAAACTCAAATTTTAAGTCCCACTTCATAGCAGGATAGATTAAAAATATGTCAACTTAACTAGATTAGATTATCTCATAGTTAATTTATTTTTAATTTGACATACATCGAGTTAGAGTTAATCAGTGTTTTGAGGTAAATTTAAAATTTTAGATTAAATTTATGTTATTAGTTATCTTGTTCCACCGATCAAAGTAAAAAAATATTAACTCTGATATAAAAATCAGACTAACTATTAATTAACGAGTATAGTGCGGACCGCGGCGCCTGCTATTATGAGCTGGGCGCGCAGCATGCAGTACTTCGTCCGTCTGAGAGAGGTAAGCGTTGCCGGATCACCATCCCGTCCTGGCTACACTGCATTCGGCTGCCAGTTTTTCTTGGGGACAAGGCCTGTATGCCCCGTCAACTGGGAACGGGACCTACTAGTGGCTTTTGATATCCACAGGGGCTCACTGTTCTGCCGAAGGGGGCACTTCCCTTGTCCTTGGCTCCATCTTTATCCGCTGTGCCTGTGTGTCTCCTTCCCCGAACGATGTGATACGGTAGCTGGGCTTTCACTTCTGAGGTACGATTTCTCTGCGGGGCCGGTTCGTGATCGAGCCCGGAGAGCATGGGCGACTGGCCGCTGCTCTTGGATAGATACACTGCCACTGCCAACCTGTCAGAAAACCCTGGCAGGTGGGGCGGCCGTGCGAACTGCCGACCTCCATGTTCCGTCACAACAGGACTTTCTGGATTCTCCCAAGTGATTCGGTGAAAAAGGGTGAACATTTTTGCATTCAAATAGAGAGAGTGAGAGAGACGATTCAACAGGGATTTGACCGTATTGTGCGTGGAAGGCACCTAGCTCTCCATCGGCCTCGTTCCCAAGACCAGCGGCCACTGAACAACACTCTGCAGGCGCATCTGCTGCAGGAGGAAATTAAAATTGCATGATTCGTTCCGGTGTGAACGCTAGCTCTGCATGCAGCTGACACGAAGTTCATTCAAAATGGAACGCACATGCATCATGGTGTACTAAGAAATTATATTTTTGATGACTTGTTACTATCTTAACAGTAACAAAATCATGTCGTCTATATCCTGATTCAGTGGATCTCATTCCTTCAGGAAAAGGTTCCACGGAGGACCTGAAGGAAAGCTTTCACCTTGTCTGCCATGTTTGCATGCACGTGACTTCCATGCGGCCTCTTCAAGGTTGCCCATCACAAATTTGAAGTTCACGTATCTTTTAGAATCTGACCCATTAACACTTAAAAGTCATGAAGCCTTGCACCTTCGACTCTGCGATCGTGGCTTTAGCACGAGGATAACACGAAATTTGTGCATCCAGGACACGTAGAACATGTTTTAGTGTATATTTCTAATCTTCGATCTGCGATATGCTGTAAGATGTAGACTCTCCACTCATTCATCTCTTTAGTGTTTTTTTCTCTTATGAAACTAATTTAGGAGAGGAAAATTCTCCATATCCAATGTGGTCTATCATCGACCGGCCCACGATGCAAGACGTCGTTAATAAAAGTTCATTTAGGACTGGTTCAACATTCAAACATGTGCTCCTCACACGTTCATGTCTCATGTTTTTCATGATACTCTATCAAATAGTTATTATCGTAATAATAGCGAGCGTTATCTTAATTAAAAAATGACCAGATGTCAGGACATCACTCACGTCTCTGAGTTATCCACCTACGATTTCACCCTTTCACCTCTAAGGGAGCGAATGAATAGATAACCACCGATCTCACAATTAGGTAACTCATTACTCCGCTATCACGTCTCTGTTAAGTCTAGAAACAATGAAAACAAACGAGCTCAAGATAAATCTTATAAGTAATATCATAGACAGACGAGTAAAGGGATGATATGCAATCTGCTCACAGAGATCACCCAAACTATTCCTCGTTCTTTAGAATCATTATTTTCTTCGTCCGAGCACTCCTCTCCACACTCGAGCACTCTATTCTATTATCTGAACATTTTGTTGATTTAAATATCATAGAGTTATCCTTAAAATCTCTTAATACTTCTTCTGACGTATTTTTCACTCGTTAAAAGTTTTCTCGAGACGACTTAGCTCTCTCTCATTATAAAGAAATAAGAAAACATGATACAAGGTTCGAGTACACTAATGATCAATGCGTCTAAGCTACCGTTACATGGTGGAAGTGAGGAGACACCACATGGTATCACATGAAGCTGCCCGATAAATGCCAGAGCTCAAGAAAACATCTCTACCCATGTCACTGGCACTTGCGGGTCTCAAGGATCTCATGATCATATATATGGGACTTGTTTATACCTGCACCAGCAGGGAACCGGTCGAGAATATTATGTGGCTTCTAGTCTAGCTACCTTAAATTATGTTCACAGGTAACGTACATGACGCACATATACATATGTTTCCAAGTTCCCAGAGATCTGAAAAAAAAAAAAATACTTGACACATAAATTTGACACTGAAGAACACGTCTGGCAAAATAAAACATTCTATATGTAAACTTAAGATCATGAAGCAAGACTAGCATAGCTTCTACTTCTCCCTTCGCTTGTAAGCCATCATTGCACTGTGAATGGTATCCTAAATACTGTTTTTAGATATTTGTGGACTAATTAACCAATCCGGGAAGAGTTTGGAGGAAAAGGAGCAGTCCTATTAATATCTGAGCCAGGTTAACTAATCAACTGGGGAACGCTTGACATCGACAACTCCTCGGAAAGACGTCCACATGGTTTGTGTAGGTGACTCCCTTTGCCCGTAGGCCGTAGGGCAAACATTTGCCTACAAGCGAAGCCTCCACGTGCCTGCACATGGGCCCCCATAGAAGATGACCTTGACGATTAGTACCGTACGTCTTGTAGAACATTAATAACAGAGAACCCATATAGTACTGGCTGCCGGTGCGGCTGAAATATGATTAATTATTTTCTTTCATGGAGCAGTGGAACTGCAATAGAATTATAATTTTGTATTTGGATTTTGGACTGGAATACATGCTCACTTGAGAGACTAATAAGATCATCAATACCGTTGGGGCCAAGATGAAAGAAAGAAGATCTCAGTCAGGTATATATCTTAACAAGTGAAGAGGATCCACGTACAGATGTGTGCAGTGGGTTCAGTATTCTTCCTGCAATCGTTTTATAAGTATCAACACAAGGGACCATGCATATATGTAAAGTTAAAAAAAATCCAAACTAGATCCCCACGCAATCGGCAATTGATTAAGGAAAAGAAGGAGAAGGGACAAGAATCTCTTCTTTTCTGCCCCGTTAATTAATAATTAGGGAGGTCGAAGAATACAGAGGAAAAGACATATAATATACGGAGAGGAGCTAGGGCTGAAGATGCAATACCAAGAGTGGATGATCGATGATAACCTTGATCTTACTTAATTAGTAAACTGGAAGGTTCCTCCGTGCTCGTCTAATTAATCCACTGCGATTTGTTCGATTTGTTTTTCTCTTGGCGTAGTAGTTCTGATCCCGCTGAAAGTAGTTGGCGCTGGGAAGATGAGTTGTCAGCTGCATGGTGCATGAGGGGATATGTATGCCTTTTCCCTCTTGCTCTCGGCTCTCATCACTGTAAAGGCTCACTCTCCTGTCTGCAGTCTGTTTGCAGGTACTCCTGCCTCTATTTATTGGCCATTGACGCGCGGGATCGAAGGAATCGGAGGTAAGTGACAGAAAAGAATGGCCTTCTCATGAGTCATCAAAGTAATTAAGTTCTTCCTTAATTCTAATCAATCAAAATTTACGGTAATGACATATCTTAATGATCATCTAACCGGATTCAAGAACCAAGACCTCCCCAGATGCTGCCGCCTGTCCATCGTTCCTCTGTCAATTTACGTGGTGGTCTCTGGACGGTTGCCTTCGACGTACGCGTTCTTCCGTCGAACACATCGTGGATGCGTGGATCTTAACCGGTGGGAGTGAGACGTCGCCGTATCGGCGGGGTCTACCACTTCGCAGTGAAATTGTGAGCGTAGAACCGGCCGCGGATGGGCCCGGAGTGTTTGCGGAAGGAACCACCACCGGCTCGGGAGGGGGGAGGAGCCCACCGCCCATGTCTCCCTTTGTCGATACGTGTGTTCAAGTAGCAGTTGGAAGGTGGGTATTAATCTAGCGAGCGAACACTATCTAGTATATTTGGAAGGAGGATAAGTTTAGAGATAGGGACAACTTATCCTCAAAACGTATTTATTATGTTCAAGAAATTGAGAACAGAAAAAGGATGTTCTTGTCCCTGATTTCAATTTTCTTTTTTTTAAAAAAAAATTATTTCTAGGTGTCAACTTCTTTGAGGATAGGAGTGGTCGGTGGAGTCAAATGCATGGTAAAAATAAATGATTTTAATCTTTCTACCCTCACTTAATGGTCTAAAACCAAGAATATTCTCAACCCACTGCTGCCTACCTCGGATACCACGGTTATCATCGATAGTTACTACCCATCGTTTTTTTTTACTAGGTGCTGTTTTTTTTTATTTTAACGGAGAGAGAGAGATCGATATTGAATTCAGAACCTCCCCCGAAAGAGGAAGATGGTGAGACCACCACGACAAGTAGTGGGCGCTCACTACCGGTCTACGTCCATTGCTTACCTCCAATTGTGCCACTGTCGATGTTGAATGTCACCACATGCTGCCACTAGCATCGACTCATCATTTGAAGATGGGTATTACTGTCTACAATTGCTAACCATCTCTGGCTATTGTTACTGTGTCAGCTTGATCACTGTTGAGTGTGCTATTTCTAATCGGAGTTATTATTTTTAACTTACTCTGAAGCTGTGTCCAGACCATCTTTAAAAAGTGAGTAATCAAGGAGTCTATATATGGCTCAGCACAATCTTCACCTTTCAAGTTTTGGGGAGGCCTCGAAACCCAAGACTCATATTTCACAGTTGTGAGAGAGAGGTGAGATTTAACTCAAAGATTTGTGACTGCGTACATTAATTTGTGTGCTCCTCGCAACCGGGCAGAATACATAGGATTTGTAAAAAAAATTAAAAAAACAAATAAAAGAACAATTATGCATAAGGCAAGTTATTATTTCTATTTGTAAATTAATAAAGAAGACTAAGGAAAACAATAGATCCACGTCATCATCACCTTTGTAACCATGGTACAACCATGACTAGATTCCGGAGACATTCACAACATGGGGGGACCTACGTCCGTACTCTCCCCACTGCGTCTGACGGTGGGCGTTATTTCCCATTTCTAACGTCTAATCACGCATAAAATAGGGCTTCGAGTCTCTGACTTCCCTTTCGTCGTCCACAAAGACCCTGCAGACGAAAGAGAGCACCCTGCTCTTAAGTCTTAACAAATATAGATTTGATTCCCTCCCGGTGGGTTCGGAGTTTAAAAACCATTGTCCACAATGTGTATGTCATAATCTCCGTTTGAAGGCTGCAGCTCGGAGAAGGCAACAGAAGTGCCCCCACGGTCGCACACGTATGCCGTCATCTCTCTGATAGCTACAAGGACGGCTTACAGAACCCACCCACGCACACCCCTCTCTAACGAGAGAGAGAGAGGAAAACGACGGCACCGCCATATCCGCTTAACCATCCATAGCTGCCCACTCCACTTGAGGCCGTCCAAAAGGAGTACCAGTCTACTGCACCTGTGCAGTCGCGCCAGCAGGTCAGACGCGTCTTTCTTTTCCCCTCTTATTTATTGGTCTCCTCACTTTCAAAAAATCTATTGATCTCCTTAAACAATAGTACTGCGTGAGCATGGACAGATGGCGCACACGTGTCCCCGCTCCCGCTAAGTCAAGATTTTTCACCGGATTAACATCGATATTTAACCCCTTCGTGAGGTTGAGATTCACTTAAGTTTCTTCAGAATGACTGTAACGTTGAGTGTCCCATCATCGAGAATAATCATTTCGGACTCCCTTGATGTGCGATTAGGACGGTGGAGTCGACGCGAGAGAGTCACTACAAGAAAAATCGCGGATAGCGACCGACCTAGCGGTCGCTATTCAGTCGTAGATCGGTCGCAAATCTGCATTGCGACCGAACAAAGACTATCTAGCGACCGAACATGTCGGTCGCTATATACTAGTCGCTATATAGCGACCGACATAATTCGGTCGCAGTATCAGTCGTTACCAGAGACCGATTATAATCGGTCGCCTGATCGGTCGCTAATTAAGTCGGTCTCAATTCGGTCGCTATTCGGTCTCTAATTATGTTGTATTTTTAAAAATAAAATTAACCTATCGGATTTATTCGGTCTCAATTCGGTCGCTAGTCGGTCGCCAAGTATAATTATTTAATAAAAGAAATATAACGTATAGTCGCTATTCGGTCGCAATTCAGTCTCCATGCGGTCGCTAATTTTACATTATTTTTTTTTAAAAATTTATTTAAACTGATAAATAAATTACCTGATAAATAACAAATTCATAACATAAATATAAAATCAACTACACAGACAACAATATCGACAAATCTCAAATTCATCACATACAAACACCTGATAAATAACAATTTCATAAAACAATAATAAATCAACTACACGGATCACAATCTCCACGAACCTCAAATTACACACAATTAAAATAAAATCACAAATTAATCATACATCCATAATAATAAAATGACAACATACACAACTAAAATAAAATCACAAATCCTCCACATATGTCTCATCCTGGTCGTCGTCTCGTCCAACATCATCCTGGTCGTCGTCTCGTCCAACATCTCGCGACGGATGATCCTGTATATCATTTAAAAAAATTATAATCAAATCCTTAATAAAGAAATCAAGCATTAACAAGACTTAATAAAGAAATCAAGCATTAACAAGAGTATGCCAATAGTTTAAGCCAGCTCATTTTCATATATATAAATACACACACACAATATAAGTTCAAATTTCATCTTGTATTTTAAAAATGAAGTTTGAGCGCCGAGCTCAAACCGGGCATCCGATTTGGATTCCGTCAGTTCTGACAAGTCACTTTCATCTCCCCGGTCGTATTGGAATGATCGGCACGGCCATCCGACCGGTATTTCGAATTTTAGACCCCCGGACCCGTCCTAACAGTTCATTTGAACTAAGTGTATTTTAAAAATGAAGTTTGAGCGCCGAGCTCAAACCGGGCATCCGATTTGGATTCCGTCAGTTCTGACAAGTCACTTTCATCTCCCCGGTCGTATTGGAATGATCGGCACGGCCATCCGACCGGTATTTCAGATTTTAGAACCAAATGCCCCGTCCTAACAGTTCATTTGAACTAAGTGTATTTTAAAAATGAAGTTTGAGCGCCGAGCTCAAACCGGGCATCCGATTTGGATTCCGTCAGTTCTGACAAGTCACTTTCATCTCCCCGGTCGTATTGGAATGATCGGCACGGCCATCCGACCGGTATTTCGAATTTTAGACCCCCGGACCCGTCCTAACAGTTCATTTGAACTAAGTGTATTTTAAAAATGAAGTTTGAGCGCCGAGCTCAAACCGGGCATCCGATTTGGATTCCGTCAGTTCTGACAAGTCACTTTCATCTCCCCGGTCGTATTGGAATGATCGGCACGGCCATCCGACCGGTATTTCAGATTTTAGAACCAAATGCCCCGTCCTAACAGTTCATTTGAACTAAGTGTATTTTAAAAATGAAGTTTGAGCGCCGAGCTCAAACCGGGCATCCGATTTGGATTCCGTCAGTTCTGACAAGTCACTTTCATCTCCCCGGTCGTATTGGAATGATCGGCACGGCCATCCGACCGGTATTTCGAATTTTAGACCCCCGGACCCGTCCTAACAGTTCATTTGAACTAAGTGTATTTTAAAAATGAAGTTTGAGCGCCGAGCTCAAACCGGGCATCCGATTTGGATTCCGTCAGTTCTGACAAGTCACTTTCATCTCCCCGGTCGTATTGGAATGATCGGCACGGCCATCCGACCGGTATTTCAGATTTTAGAACCAAATGCCCCGTCCTAACAGTTCATTTGAACTAAGTGTATTTTAAAAATGAAGTTTGAGCGCCGAGCTCAAACCGGGCATCCGATTTGGATTCCGTCAGTTCTGACAAGTCACTTTCATCTCCCCGGTCGTATTGGAATGACCGGCACGGCCATCCGACCGGTATTTCAGATTTTAGACCCCCGGACCCGTCCTAACAGTTCATTTGAAATAAGTGTATTTTAAAAATGAAGTTTGAGCGCCGAGCTCAAACCGGGCATCCGATTTGGATTCCGTCAGTTCTGACAAGTCACTTTCATCTCCCCGGTCGTATTGGAATGACCGGCACGGCCATCCGACCGGTAACTTATGACCTATGCTCCTTTGTATGAACTGCCCTTCCTTTGCTTAGAGGTGCTGTTCCTGGCTTCCTGCCATGACAGTTACCAGACTTTGGGGAGATCTTTTCACCTAAATTAGCATATTTTATTCATGTCTACATGTTACTTTCCTTATATTATTCTAGCTTTATGAATATTTATAGATCTGTATCCTCCCCCACTCAAGTGAATAGAATTTATACATATCTTTTCACTTTCAGTTCTAACCAAAATCTCTATACACCTATGGAAAATCCTGCAGAACAGTCTGCCTGTTGATTCTAATATCCAGAGGATAGGTGTAAGATGATATTTAGAGTTAAGAAAATGATATTTTCCCCTCCTCAATCTAAATTCTTATATTTTGTAAGATGATATTTAGAGTTAACAAATAGAAAATCAATCAAATAAAATACTTACCGGAGGCTGCTGTGCAGGAGGTGCAGGAGGTGCTCTACTACTATCAATTCCCAAGGATGTGAGCATCTGGGAGACGGTCTGAGCGACGATGGTTGAGATATTCTGAGAGATATTCTGAGAGACGGTCTCGTTGACGATCTGCCTAAACATATCTGGAGTCATGGTCGGGGCGGCACTGGAAGAACCATCTGGGGCTGCTGGTGTGGTAAATGGAGAGGTCGCATGTGAGACCGAACTCGAGCATGATGATAACACCCTAGTCGTGCCCAAGCTATGTCCAAAACCATAAACATGTCCAAACCCAAGGAAATAGATCATGGAGCATGAAAATAGGGTGAAAAATGAACCTGCACACAAAATCATGGTGTTGATTGTGTAAAGTACAATTATCATGCATAAATGAGAAAGGATACCCAAGTAAGGTAAGATCATCCTACTTGAAAAAAGGCTTATAAAATCATTCTGCACAAAAAATCATGTCTTGCCAGATTTAACCAACACAATCATAAATAAATTTGAAGGCATACAGTCCCCTGCAAATGCATCATCCAGCACAAAATGAACGGTGGAAAATGAATCGCCACCTAATTAAATATATTCATTGTCTTACGTAAACAACACTTACGAGAAATAAATGACAAAGAAAACTCAGGCAAATAGATCAACCGGTATGAAATATAGAGTGAGAAAACAATCTCCACGCATCCGGTCATTGGCTGCCTGATGTAAATAATGGGTTCCCAAATAAATGTGAAAGAAAAACCAACAACATAGAACATGCACCAAGATAAAGGGTGAAAAATCAAATTGCACACACTAGCCGATGGACTAAGTAATTAGGCGGTGTGCTAATTTTTTGAACTGGACCAAGAAAAATAAAATAGTCCCAAATAATTTTCTAATTCGATGAAAAATGAAACCCGCCCCCAAGTGAGAGCCCGAGTGAGCTTCTTAGAGAGAAGATCTAAAAGAGGTCTTGGGGGGATAGCTTGAGAGAGTTTCTTGTGAGAGGATTTGTTCCTCCAAGTTGGGGTGCTGACTTCTTTGTATATTTCTCCACATCTAGTGAAGTTCCACTGTCGCCGTCGCCCGTGGACGTAGGGGGTAACCTCCGAACCACGTAAATATGTGTTCCTATCTTGTGTGATTGTTCCTTCTTCTTCCTCCCTTCTTGTTGTGCGGATCGAGATCTTGAGAGGTCACTCTGTCCGTCGGAGTGGTCGTGTCATAACAAGGATCACTTCCTCAAATTTAATGGGATTGTGGATCAAATAAGTGGAAAGGTAAATGACTGTTGGATTATGAGAGACTTGGAAAGGTTAAACACTCCCGACTTCAAGACTACGGTCGATGTAATGATCATACTTCATCCAAAAGCAATTCCCACCTCAGGTTAATGAGCTCATGATCTCCTTCCCCATTTACAAAGCTTGCATGAAACAGTGGAGAGAAATAATTCATGCGCCCGGGATCAAATACATATTCACAGGTAAATGGTGGAATAATCATAATGTACTGCCAGAAACACTTGAAGTGGGCTGTACTCTGCTAGTTTACTTATATGGACATTGATCATAATGCATGATGGGTACACACCATGACACCATAGCACTATCATCATCATCCAGTCTTACGCCCAAGATTGAAATAAAAGCTATGTCAAATATAAACAGCAGAATGAGTATATTGATATTCACATGTATAATGGACAATATGGAAGAAGAAAACACCATGAGAGTACCTTCATTGGTCATAGAACCCATCACGTACATGTATCGCTTGATCTTTGCCTGGCTTTCCTGTTCACGACCTTTCAGCATCAACTCCGAGCTAAAACCAGGAATCATGGAAAATACCTGAAAGCAATAAAATTCATTCAGTTGGAGACGGCAACATGAGAAGTTATCCAAAGGGGATAATGTGGCCACAAGACATAGAATGCAATTCCATCTCCACTAAGAGCAGCCAAAGTTTCACAAGTGGAACCCTCAAGATGCAGTAAAATACACCCCAGTCGTTTCCAACACCTGTCATAAATAATACATTTGGTTAGTACCAAGCAAATTAATGAACATAGAAAAATGTGAAAGCAATCAGCTTATCTCCCGTGATTCCTGAAGTATCACTTAGGTGTGTTAGTCTCAGGTGAACCTTACCTTATGATTGAGTCTCTCATCATAAAAATGAAAATTCACAGAAGGCCCATGAAGTGAAAATTTAAAAAATGGAATAGAGAAGTCTGCAAAAGAGCTTAACCTGCCCCATAAGTCCAGTTTCCATAATTAGAACATGGATCGTAGTCCAAAAGACATTTCTCAAACCATTCAGCTCCCATTCGCCAATCAATCCCCATATCTCGGACAAGAAATGAGCAAACAATCTGCAATAAACAAAGACTCAAATGAATATGAAGTCTGACACTTGCAGTTCATGCAAGCTAGTAACTGTGTGAGGAAAATTTTCCTCGCTAATGTAGTATCCTTGATTAAAGACTAACACAGAAGAAGTAATCTAGAAGAAGAGAACAAACAATCTGCAGCATAGAAAAGCTATAGAAAGACTTCATCAAGCGTATATAGTATAGGCACTTGTGGGCCTGTATACAAGTTAATACTTGTGTGAGGAGAAAAAGAATACTTTTTCTAAGGTAACATTTTTGCTTAAAGGACTAATAGAGGAAAGTAATGTAGAACATCATATATTTTACTCTAGGTCACCAATAGTGCATCTTTTACTCTGGACCACCAATAATGTGATTGCCATAAATATGGGGGAAATGTAAACATATATCTTCAATCACTTTAGAACAAAACAAACATTAGACAATGGTGTGAGAAAGAATAAGGAGAAAGACACAATGAGTTCATTCACATAGTCAACAAAGTTGTAAGAGGACATGTCAGCCCTCACCCCCAACCATTTTTTTGGAACTTAGGAAGCATCACATTGTATTTTCTGCTTTAATAATCATGAAAACTCAAGCTAAATTGAATGTTCTGCACACCACAGAAGAAGACGGCAAACCATCTTAGTTCTTGTTTAGGCTGATCATTACGTGTTTTCTATTCTAAGAACTGGCAAAAATACTGACAAAAGATACAAAATATTGTTAATGATAAATTTTACATTTGACAATAGGTAAGCAACATAAAAAGGTGATTACAAATATAAAAAGCAAACTGATAATTAATATCATTTTCTCATAGGATGAAGTCAAAAGAAACATCAGAGGATGGCTTGGCTGTTGCCAGAAATTTCTACCAATTAAAAATCTGAGGGAACATAGGCAAGAAAAAGGTCCTACCACGTTTACATATTTCTCAAGTAACATATGGTGTTCCAATAGGTTTACAAGCATAAAAACCCTCGAGTACAAGCATAAAAACAAAAGCTATGCTTACACCTTAGCAGATATTCCCACGAAGAACAGATCATGGATTATGCACATAGCAGATGCGCCTGCTTAATTCCAATAAGGTTGAGGGGGAATTATCGTTCTCACAACGTGTCACTACTGAATCAACCTAAATACGGAAATATGAATCCAAGTAAAGAAAGCAGGGTATTATAATTTTTCACGGATGCTGAAAATGCTTCCAGGGCATGATTCACGAACAATTATGCCACATAAGAGCACAGGCGCTACCATACAATTAATGAACACTGATAAGAAAACTGTTTCTAAAAGGATAACTCATAACTTATCAAAGTAAATAAGACTAGACGGTAGGATAAACTAATGTAGGAGAGATTATCCTCGTTTTATCTATTCTTCTGTCAAAGTGAGATAAAGAGTTGGCTGTAACCCTCCACCCATGTGAGAAATTAGACTTTTTATCTTTTTTAATTAGAACTCTTTTTATCTTTTTGAATTAAAATAGTGAATCTTTTATGATCTTAATTAGGTAGGTTAAATTTAGTTGACATCCATCCAAGTGTCCACTATAATCTTGGACCATGTGAGAGATTGAAAGACCTAGCCAAGAAAAAAAAAAGAAAAATCGGATTGAGCTTAATAGAAGATGGAGCATTCCTTCTTGAAAGATCAAAGCAGTGTATTTAACTAACCTACATATATAATATTAGGTGTACCTTGAAGATCAAATGCTTCTGTCTTGATCCACCAAATATGACAGAAATCAAACTAAGTAACTGACCCATGTGATTATTTCATTGACCAATCAATGGAAAGAAATCAACCAAAATATGACAATGTCTTAGGTAGAGCAAAGCCCATCCAATAGGAGTCAAATAGACTACTCTTAATGATCATGCGGCGGATGATCCATCTGACCATCTGATCCAATTTCAGTAACATGTGCCAGAGTCTTGAGAAATATGGCACTTATTGAATCCCTGATCAGTTAGGCCCGGTGGACCAATTTCAGTAGCTGAGACGGAAACCGGCGGGCAGGGCGAGGCGGTCAGGCTGCGCTGCCTGGCCGTGGCCGGCGCCGGCGGCGAGCGCGCGGGAGACCAAGGCCTGGACGGCGAGTGAGGCGGTGGCGGCCATGGCTGGGGAGCTCGCGTGGGGTGGCGGTTCCTCCTCTTCCTCACCTCCTCGCCCTCGCTCTCGCTCTCGCCCTCGCCCTCGCCGTGGAGGTGTTGGTGTTGGTGTTGGTGTTGAGGGGGTTGGTGGCGACGGAGTAGTAGAGTTGGAGGAGAGAGAGAGAGAGAGAGAGAGAGAGGTACCTGCGGAGGGCGACGACGGCAGGGCGAGCGGCGACGGCGACTCGACGCGAGCGGCGCGGCGACGGGCTCCGGCGGAGGGGGGCTCGGGCGGGAGGCAGCACGGGGAGGGGGGCTCCGGCGGAGGAGGGGGGCTCGGGCGGGAGGGCTCGGGCGGAGGGGGGGCTCCGGCGGAGGGGGCTCGGGCGGGAGCGGGGAGGGGGGCTAGGGCGGAGAGGGGGCCGCAGGGGAAGGGGGCTCGGGAGGGGGGGCTCGGGCGGGAGGGGGGGGGCTCGGGCGGGAGGGCTCGGGCGGGCGGGGGTCGTAGTAGGAAGTATAACGGCATCAGCGACCGACTGGAGACCGAAGTTAATTCGGTCTCAATAATAGCGACCGATTAGAGACCGATATACATGCGGTCGCTGAAACGGTCTCGGTTATGCGACCGATTATTTCGGTCTCCGAATTGGTCTCTATTTAGGACCGACTAGCGACCGATTAAATCGGTCGCTAATTCGGTCGCTATAGCCACTTTTTCTTGTAGTGAGTGACGTGGGCCCCACCGCTCTCTCACACGTAGCGCTAACCGGGGTCGATTAACGCACTCGATCTCTCGGGATGGACTGCGTTAACCTCACCTGGTTAGTAAACACGTCCTTCAAGAGTCGAAGTCATGTCAGCTACGTAACTCTTCCCCGGCCTTCGTCTATATAAGAGACTCTCAACGACCTCCTCCAAGTACGTACAAGAGGTGAAATCGCATTAAAACCATCACACTCTTGGGAGAAATCTCACGAGGAGAAGCTAATAACTCCCTTTACGGAGCCATGGCCATCCTGTCTCTTCTTTCCTTAGCTGTTCATTTTATCCCGAGTCATCTCCGCCTCCTTAGAGCCCTTCTCTCTTATCTCAATCTATCTAATAACTTAAATATTGGAGGATTCTCCCAAAAAATTGTCACCCATTGAAGAGCTTTGTTCAGGTTGAGACTCGACAAGATACAATGATCAAGGGGACACACGCTTTTGATAGTCTAACTGAGAAGTCCGGAAAGACGCATTCACGTAGTACATGCGGCGTGAGAAGGTCGACTAGGTCCTCGGTGTCCAGTGGATCTAGGACTCCCAAGGTGGAAGGCAACCACTGAAGAATAGATCGTGGGTCATCAAGCGAGACTTTAGGCGCTCCTCCCCGAATTGCACTAGCTGCATATAACTGGTGCGATAGCTCGAGTCTTCTTCGAGGAGGCACCGTCACATACGCGTCCTAAAATCCTTAATACGAAGGGACACCATCGTAACAACATTATTTTAAGAATAATGTGGGTCAAATATTATGTCTATGACTTCATAAAATTAGGTCCCGTACAGACCTAACCAAAAATAGACACTTTCGACCTACGGGGAAGCGATCAATTTTACCATCCTTTCCCCTCTATCACGTATCCATCGAAGTTATACGACAACAATGATCAACCCCAAACGAGCATCAGACACTCACCCAAAAAGACTTCAAAGTTCAATAGAACGCGGACGTGTCAACCAGAGAAGTGATTTCCCCTCGGGCGTGCGTGCGAGGGACATTTTCCCAAAACACGTCAATTTTTTTTGATAATTCTGAGGCTCAGCGTTGAAACTCTCCTCTCCTCTCCCATGTATGCATGCTTCTCTCAGTCTATGCATTTTGTCACTTATGTGATCACGTAACTATTTTTTTTTTAAAACATAAGCACAAAGCAACTTTTTGCTGACCTACGGAGAAAAAGATTAACACGTTTACTCCCCTTCCGGCCCCTGCAACAACCGCCACCATCCACCAACCCAAGCCGACGTAGGGAATGCACCCCCCCCCCCCCCACTTGCCGGGGCCATCACCAAAAAGTGGTCGACGGTACTCACAAAAGTAACCCTTCGATCGTCATCAGATGACAGAGGAACAGGACAAGAAGGACCGGGAATGATATGGGTGGGCGATTTCCACGTGGGCCAGCAGGTCCACGGATTGGCTACCCATCAAAGTCGAGGGTCCTGCTCAGAGAGATTCTGAGAACATAATTACCAATCACACCAGGGAATTAAACGATCGGTGTCCCTCCTTTTCCATTCCACATAATTCACAACTTCACGAGCAGCAAACCATTAAAATTTATAATAACAGAACACTTGAGAGCCATTTTTTATTTAACGTAAAATACTACAAAATACCGTAAAATATCATATTTGATGTCACAAAAATACAATCGCCCAACAACAATAGCATATTCTATGTTAAAAACACACAGCCTCTTAATTCATTCAGTTTTAATCGCCCAACAACAAAAATTGTTCATATAATCCCCATATATATAGTTCTTCGAACATTGTCAAAGAAAATAAAATAGCTCGTAGGCTTCCATGTCTTAGATCTACCGAAAAGGCCTTTACCGCCATGTGGGCAGCAGCTACATCCCGGTGACAGCGGGACGTTCCGCCCCACGAGGGGAGCACCGGATCGCGCGGTCAGCGGACCCTCCCTCGCGTCCCTAAGTGGCGCCGTTCTCGGGGAACAAACAATTGAAGTAAAAGGGCGACGACGCAGCAGCAAAGACGAGAAGACCGGAAGAGGTAGGAAGTAGGAAGGAAAGGAACTAAACGGTACCTACACCAGAGAGAAGGACTGTAGGAGTCAAGCGGTGAGAAGCTGGAGACACGAGTTGCTTAAACACAGCGTCTCCGATCTCAACG
Source organism: Amorphophallus konjac (assembly GCA_022559845.1). Taxonomy (NCBI): domain Eukaryota; kingdom Viridiplantae; phylum Streptophyta; class Magnoliopsida; order Alismatales; family Araceae; genus Amorphophallus; species Amorphophallus konjac. The sequence continues at coordinate 406,113 of CM040128.1, forward strand.
AGCTCTGCGAAGGCGAAAATCCTTATTTCTTCCAAGTTCCAAGTACTCTCTCTCTCTCTCTCCGATTTATATATATAGAGAGAACAAGGAGAAGAGGTCGTTCGCTCGCTCGCTCGCTCGCTTCCTCCTTCCATCTGTATCTTCTCCTCTCACGGATTCACCAGGAAGCCTGCGCAACAGGTCTCCTCTACTTGTGCAGGTGCTCATGCTAGGTTTTCTGGTGTGTGGGAACCCTAATTCGTTGCCTGTACCTTCTCAGACCATTGCGCAGCTGTTGTTGTGTTTGTCGCTCGATCGGTTCCCAGGAGCTGTGTCGCCGTCGGGAAGTCTGCGCGGGGGAATTGCGGACCTTGTGAAGAGACAGGGTCGGGAGAGGGAGCGGAGATGGACAAATACGAGGTGGTGAAGGACATCGGGTCCGGGAACTTCGGCGTGGCGAGGCTGATGCGGCACAAGGAGACCAAGGAGCTGGTGGCCATGAAGTACATCGAGAGGGGGAACAAGGTCGGCCGCCTCCTCCTCCTCCTCCTCCATATATATATATATATATATATATATATCCCAAGCTGCTGCCTCTGTTCCTTGGGTTGCTGGATTCCAACGATCTTGTTCTTTCTGCAGATCGACGAGAACGTGGCGAGGGAGATCATCAACCACCGCTCTCTTCGGCATCCCAACATCATCCGCTTCAAGGAGGTGAGTACGTAACTTCACTGCTGGAGGCCTGCCGATTCCTTCCCCACTCTTAAACATGTTTTCTTTAATTAGACCAGTATCGCAATTACGTAGGTGTAAAAATTGCTACTTAATTTCTTGTGTGGGCAGGTGGTGCTGACGCCCACTCATCTGGCCATCGTGATGGAGTACGCCGCCGGCGGCGAGCTCTTCGATCGCATCTGCAACGCCGGGCGATTCAGCGAGGACGAGGTATCCTTCTTTCTGTTCCAGAGTTTTTTTTTTTTTTTTGCAAGTTTACATAAATCCGTCTCTCATGGACTATGATTTGAGAGGTCGATTGTTTTTTTTTTTGGAATTTGCAGGCGAGATATTTCTTCCAGCAGCTCATCTCCGGCGTCAGCTACTGTCATCACATGGTGAGTACCAGAGATAAAATAAAAATAAAAATGTCGTAAAAACTTTTTTTAAAAGGAGATTATTTACTATTTTTTGTTAACTTTGCTATCCCATTTCAGCAAATATGCCACCGGGACCTGAAGCTGGAGAACACCCTGTTGGATGGGAGCCCCGCGCCCCGCCTCAAGATTTGTGATTTCGGTTACTCGAAGGTCCGGCTACGCTCCATAGAACCTTGTTTTCCCCAAGTTCTAATTTACGATCCCAGGAATCATAAACTGATTAATCTGAGTTATTCCAATTTTTTTTTGATCCGCTCGGTCGGTCACCGAGCATGATTCAAACTATTAATTTACTAAAAACCCCTCGTATATCTGACCTGCTAATTAACAGTCGTCCCTGCTCCACTCGCGGCCCAAGTCGACAGTCGGCACGCCTGCGTACATTGCGCCGGAGGTACTCTCTCGCCGCGAATACGACGGCAAGGTAAGCGGCCGAACCCACAGTTACAAATAATTTTTTTTACAATGGTTAATATGCAAAAAGTTAGGCATACGTTTATTTCAGATTTCCGAAGAATCTCTTGGGCAGAGTGTTTTTTTTTAATAAAAAGGATCTTGGGTGGGTTGGAGTCCCGTTTACATAAACGTCCCTAAAATTCCAGCTGGGTCCCCGTTTCGATCGCGGCGCCAGTCCTGCAGTTTCCATGGGCGTGGTGGCCCGCCCGAGAGGGAACCGAGCCACGTTGCGCACTTGCGCTGTCACGTGGGTGTCGTGTCAGGAGTCCCTTGACTGGCCAGGTCTACTACTGTACTCTGCGTTTGGTGTTCGGGATGGAGTCCGGGGGACTTGTTTGGGAAGGTTATTCTCCCCCGATTGTGCCCGAATCAGTTTTACCGTTTGGAAGGGGGGACAGTAATTGGGAGTAAGATTTGACTTATCAGTATGTTACGTAATTGATATATTATTTATATATTTTAATTTTTAAATATTATATTAAAATTATTTAATGATTTAATTGATTGGTTGTCTTAAGGTGCATGCGTGAGCGCTAGTTCGAAACTTATAAGTCTTATTTTTTTGTTATTTTTATTCTTTTTTATTCTTTATAAATTGTAAATAATTTTTATTTTAAATTTTAATGAACAATATTAATGACTATTTTTTAATATATTTTAGATAATTATAATATATTTTGTTAATAAAGTCTAAAATAATTTAACCATATAATATTTTAACATTATTCATTTCTATCTTATTTATTTATAAATTATGTTTATTATATTTATTAAGTAAATATATTATGGTTAGTTTAAAAGTTATATTTAAAAAAGAATATTAAAGTTAATCAAAATTTAAAGTAATTAAATAATTTTAAATAAGTGAAAGATTTTTTTTCAAGATTAAAAAATAATGACTCATGCCAGTGGCGGCGACGGAGAATAACTGGCCATCATGGTTGTTGGAGAGAAGAGAGGGACATTACATGCGACGACGAGAATTTTAATTTATGGAGAGGTGATGGAGATTTTAAGATTTGTAAAAAATAATAAGAAATAAATAAACATCTCTAAATTATATTTTTATTATTTAAATTTTAGTTTATTTTTATTAAAAAAATTAATTAATCTCTTCTTAAAAATTTTCAAAGAACAGAACAAGTAAAAAAAATAAACTTTGTAGGTTTTGAACACAATATTGACACACATTACACAAAACACTCTAACTAATTGAGTCACACTTAAATATTTTTTCATATTTTTATTATAATATATATTTATGAAGAAATATTTTATTTTTGACATATAACAATACGATAGTGCAACGTGCTAAAAGATTGATACGATTGATACAAGTGATACGACAAACCCTGAGTGGGAGGGATTATGGATGCTTTTCACTTGGTGCGGGGATGCAGGGCTTTTTGTAATTACATACTTTTAAAGTCTTATGTATTCTATTTTATATTGTCATCTTTTTATCAGGTATATTTTTTATGTTAGGAAATATTATTCAATTATATTCCTCGTGTTCTAATGTCATCAAAGTTAACAAAAAATTCTATTAAATATGTAAAGATATAAAATTTTAATGGGGTATATAAGATAATGTAAAAGATTAAAGAGGTATATATGCCATTATCGTGAGAAGATTAAATGAGAGAGGATTATTTTTTCATCTTAATCTATCTAAACTTAAATTAAATAAATGGCAGTTAATGGCATAAGTAAATATATCTCAAACCAAAAAATAAGAAATATATATAATAAAATATATTTGTTATAAAGATATGCATGATAATATAAATAATATAGAGATAAAAAAATGAAATATTATCAGGTATACATGTAATCAACCCGAGATATTTTCCTTCCGAGTGGCTCATGGCTAGTTTATGGGTGAGGCGGAAGTGGGATGGTGGATTAGGCACCGGTGGTGGTGGAGTGGTGGGGTTGATCTCTCAAAAAGATTTACACGGTGATGGCAATGGCAGACCAACCACACCACCTTTTGTGTCCGCATCTGTTTGGCGTTTAAGCTCTCGAGCCACGCTCGGCATCCCCCACTGCGTCCCTTTCGGGCGTCAAAACCGCAGCGCAGTCTTCTATTGGGAGAGGGGGGGGGGTGTTGGTGGCGCAGGGATTCCCATGATCTCCGGAGGCCTTGCGGGTCTTGTGATTGGGTACCTTCAGAATCTTCAGATGGAGGCTGTGCTTTTGTAAAATTCTCTTATTTAATGTGGATAAAAAGATACAAGAATTGTTTTTAATTACTTGCTTTGACTCACTGCCTTTTTTCTGGGGTAAATGTCTCAGGGATTGACTAAATGCTTTAAATCTGCATATTTGTTACAGTTCACATGATATCCATGCATGTAAACATGATCACATGATATTCATTCATGCATGTAAACATGATCCGTATGTTTAGGTGGGCAATCTGGCCATTCACTTATTCCATGTTTCAGTAAAAATTCTGCTCAAGGAATTACGTGAGTCACCCAATTAATGGGTTCTCATTTGTTTGTGTGGGTTATCTCTATTCATGTGCTTGTCTTTCCCTGCGTCTCGTTGTGGGAACAGCTTGCGGACGTATGGTCATGTGGAGTGACCCTGTATGTCATGCTGGTTGGTGCTTACCCCTTTGAAGACCCAGATGATCCAAAGAACTTTAGGAAGACAATTGGAGTACGTATATGGATTGTCTATTTGTTTCTTTTCCTCCTCTCTTGCCATGGTGATCTCTCCTTTAACTAGTTTTCCTTCTATTGCAGCGCATTATGTCCGTCCAGTACAAGATACCAGATTATGTTCACGTTTCTAACGACTGCAGGGATCTATTGAAGCGCATTTTTGTAGCCAACCCATCCAGGGTGCGTACGTGCACTTATGACTCACAAGAACATTTGCATGCTTGAAAACAACCGAAATTTGTTTTTTACATTTCTCTGAAGTTATCTTGCCATTTAAAACTCCGATAGTGACTACCCCTCCATGTGCGTCCATCAAGCGTGTCTTTTTTGCATCACTTGAAACTCACCATTCTTTTTCTGAGGGTGAGGGGGGGGGGGTGCTTTATTTTAGTGACACTCAATTTGAAGACCTGTTCGGTAAGAGTGAACTCGGTATCCCAAGGTTTTATGTTGGTCATACTTTCTTATGGAAATAAAATATCGACCCGGACACCAAGTTTCATTTCCTATGAAAATAGTAGTACCTAGAATTGGAATCCCGAAGTGTTCCATTTCTCATGAGAATTATAGTGCATTTGTTTTAGGCGTTATGGTGTCGGGTGGTGTTAGCACAATCACCTTCTGCCTGACATGTTATACCCACCATCCCAATGCGGTGATTGAGTTTTGTTAATTTGCTGATCATCTGATATGTCTTCCTAATTCATATTGCAGAGGATATCAATAAGGGAAATAAAGAGTCACCCGTGGTTCTTGAAAAATTTGCCAAGGGAGCTCACTGAGACCGGACAAGCAATATACTATGAGAGGAATAACAATGCCCCTAGCTATTCCCTTCAAACCATAGATGAGATCATGAAGATTGTTGCAGAGGCGAGGACGCCGCCTCCGGCAAAGAGGACGATCTCAGGTTTTGGGTGGGCCTTAGAGGGAGATGATGACGATGACGAAAGCAAAGAGGAGCCCGACGAGGAAGAGGAGGAAGAAGAGGAAGAAGACGAATATGATAAGAGGGTGAAGGAAGTCCATGCCAGCGGTGAATTTCATATTAGTTAAAGAGTCCCACGGGAGGACCTGGAGATTCCTCCTCTTTCATCTTTTCATTTGACTTTATTTTTGTTATCTGCCTAATTATTATGTAAAATTATAACTGTGCATCCCCTTCTTGCATAGTGTGATTGTAGCACCAAAGCAAACATTGCTCTGACAGTGACAGTCACCATATGTTTAGTCTTGTGAGATGTGCAAGGTTGCTATTGCTTTCTTTTGCTACAACTATGTGAATGAATCTATTCTGATACTGCAGCTCATAGCTCATCTCATTGTTGCGGGAAGAAAAGGCAAATGTGAACGTTTAGCCGTCAGTGATTGTCACAACTGAAGTACAGGGTCTTTGCAATCTGCTCTGGATGAGTGAAGTTGTTATACATTGTGAGATTGATTATATTCATGTCTGCCACTAGGATAATCCAGAGTTAACCTAGTCAGTTTAATTTACCACACGATTAACCTTTTTTAGTTTGATAAGAATAGAGTTATCCTAGTGGATTAATGCAACTCACCTCTTTTTTTGGGGTTAACCCTAGGTTATCTCATTTTTAGTCCCGAGTTAACTCTTTTTAGTTTGGCAAGATCGAATTTAGATAATCCGGTTGAATGAGAGTTAACCTTAGTTGATCTAAATTAACTTATTTCACCTCCACTGCTGGGTTAAGTTAACCTGATGATATGTCAAAGCAGAAAAGAATAAAAGTGGATAACGTAAATCCACTTAACTTTAGCTTAGTTATCTTCAATCCCGAACCAAAGTGGGGATTAAGGTGGGGTAGGTGACCCGAGAGTTATCCACTTTCTACCCAGGTTTTGTAACTCGACACGCCAAAGCACTTAACACAGTTAAGGTAGAGTTAACTCCGGGTTAACTCGTTGTGAAAGTGGTTTAATGGGTCACGTCACTTCCTATCGGTGGAAGTGTATCGATGATATCGATGCCATCTAGACAATCTGGAGGATCTGTGGTTTGCAAAGTAATTTGGTCGTTCTTTACAAAATCTGCAAAGGTGGTGTATGGTGCGGCTGTGCCTGGTGACTGATGAATAGGGGTATGCCATAGTTTTCAACAGCTTGGAAACGGAGGCACTCTTGCGTTTTGAAATACTATACTCCTCTGACTCCTTGCAACATCGAAGTAATCTTGTTTTTGTAAACAGCCCGAGTACAAGCCAAAAGGTTGCTACTACACGTACGTATGCCTGCAAAATAAATAGTTTTCAGGCAATCGTGTTCTTGAGGGAGTGAAGTACGAGTGCCATTTGATTCTTGTGTATTTTGATTCCAAAGTATATATGTCACTCTTTAAAGCACATAAACAAGTAGATATATAGGGTACCTCTTGGAAGAACCCAGTATACTGCAAACGGCTGTTCCTACTGATTTTGGCACAGACTTGGTAGTTTATTGGGCAAGCAGGTTATTGATGTTTTTAAGAAATTGAAGGATGGGTGTCATCTGGCTCATGGATTTTGATTCCTCAGAGACGACATCTTATCAAACAGGTTTAAAGAATAAACATCCAAGTAAAGTGCGCCGAACAGGATTCTTACTCCTCTCAATATGAGCTCAAGCATAAAGCATCAACACTACTTACTTTCTTGCGAGTCAAAGCAAAAGCTATCATTCCTTTCGGCATACAAACCAACAGGTTGTAGGGAGCTTAGATAATGACTTATCCTTTTTGAATGGGCATTGCTGAAATGTAGTGAATTTGCACAAATCAAAACTTAAGCCTGGCATAAAGGGTTTTTGTGTATGTCAGACAACCTAAAGACCACCCCAGATCAGTCTTTGACGACCGAACTGAGAATAATTCTCTACAGCCCGAGCTCCTGGTATAAAATGATGGGGTGTCTCCGGAATACAAGAGGACATAGTAGCACGAGACCATAGAAAAGATCCCATTCAAGTCAGGTCATGCCAAATGGTTCACAATGTCACTTAATCTATAATCATTTGCTCTTAGAACTTCAAATTTGGGACCAACAAGAAGAGCGCACATCCCAGAAAGGGCTTCCAAATCAAGATGTGATAAAGGAGAAGGATGAGGGGGGAGAAGAAATATCTTGTAGAGAGATGGGTTTTGGGAAATTGGGGATTGAAGAAATGGGGAAGATGATCCTACTTGAGTGGGTTGGGGTTCGAGAGAAAGGCCTCTGAAGTCTTACGTAATGTCTATTAACATCCGTCTCTCAATTCCTTCAGTGTAATGTCTCAATCATAAGACAGAACTATCAGAATACAGGAAATCTTAAGGCTCAGAGTCCTGATAAAAAGTTCGTAAGGAGGAAGGAATTACATCTGGTAGGAAACCTGGTTCACATGTATCATCATCCTCAGCTATAACAAGAATCTCATCACCTTCTTTCATTACAAGATCATCACATTATAACCAAGTTACTGAAGCTCATATCACAATAATGACTACTGAATGGGACCCGCGCTTATGGTTAAGCTCAAGTACTCCTACGCTGGAGACTTTGTATACGTAGATGACTGAAGATTGACTCGTACAGTGGGATATTTTCTTTTTGGAAGAAGGGTGCACTTCTTTTCATGTAGAGGTTTCTTGGGGGAGCATATTTCTTTTTACACTTGCACACAACCTTTTTTTTTCACTTTTAATAAAATTGTGGTATCGACATTTTCAGAGACAGAGAAATGAAAATGTCTTTTAATTAAAATTCCAGAGGAGGATAACGAGGCATGCTCTTATATGAGTAAAATTAGTAATTGCTTTGTCCTGTTGGTGTAATATACGGTGGATTAATCAGCAAGTTTAACAAGAAAAACTAAAGTAGGCCACTGAGATCCTATTTTGTTGCGTTTTGTTTTATATAATCTATTATATATATTATTTATATTTTTTACAAAATATAGTAAAGAATTTGAAATCAAGTATCCAAAATCAATGCTGTGTGCATTGGCCTGACACATTTAACCAAATCTTGGAATAGAAGAGAAATATGCCGCACCTGAAAAAATCACTTGTTCGATACTTGATGGTGGATGCCTGCCTTCGTTATGAACCCAGAGTTTCTTCAGATTTTTTTTTTAACTGAAAGATAATACTTGTAAGGTGAGACACGAGGGAGTCCGTTCATCCCTTCATCGGAAGGGACAGGACGTGCCACCCCGGCCATCAGGCAAGCGATTTTCTATTAATGAAAACAGAAAGAACATAGAGGAGTACATGAGTAGAGAGGGCACCCAAGCAGGGGGTAGAGAACAACAATTAACCCGAGGGCCCCAAAACGAAAAAGAGACCAAAAACTAAACAAAGTCTCGATATCGAGTAGAGTTTGTAGAGTTGGATCTGTGCAGAGAATTCCAGGTGTTGACACGATCGGCCTTGGAAGGAGGACGGGAACGGTCATGGTCTTGCACGCCTACCCAGTTGGTATGAACAGTAGTGAAGTCGACGGGACCGGACGACTGGAAGCCATGGATAGTAAGAGGCTGAAGGAGATCTTCAGATTACCTTAACTGAAGGTAAGGGATTTCACTAAATCTTAACTTCAAAGGCATTGTGAGTGCATGTCTCTCTTAGGAACAGTTTTTATATCATAAATGGGGACTATATATGGTGCCACTCTTTTTGCCACCCTCCTTTTTCTGCCACCAGATAGCAACTTATACCACCCAAGTACAGAGATAGGCTCTCCTACACTCCTCCGTTCCTTTCATTCTTATATTTTCTCCTCTGTTCCCGTTCCTTTCATTAAGGATTGTTTTCCAGTGGGGGGTGAATGCAAATACTTACTGCGCAAGTGGCGTAAGAATGTAGATGTCAGCAAACACTTTCTGAAGAAAGCACTGCAAGATGGATGTATAACAGACAGATAGATTTTGCCGCTTGATTCTTGTGTATTTTAACCCCCAGTGTATATAACTCTTTAGAACATATAAACAAATAGATAGGGTACCTCATTGAAGCACCCAGTGTGCTGCAAACGACTGTTACTCTCGAGTTTTGGCACAAATTTGCTAGTTCATCGGGCAATAAGCTTACTGAAGTCTTTGAGGAATTCAAGGATGAGTGTCGTTGGGCTTATGGATTTTCATTCCTTAGATACGACATCTTATCAAACAGGTAAGGGAGTGAAATCAGAATACAAACTGAAGTACGCGGAACAGGTTTCTTACAGATCAGGGTTTTCCTCTCAAGTCTCAACATGAGCTCAAACTTAAAGCATGAACACGACTGACTTTGCGAAAGTTATCATTCTTTAAAGCAAACAGGTTGTAGGGAGCGAGGAGCTGGGCAAAAACAAAAAAAAACAAAAAGTTTGGATGTCTGTCAGACGACCTCAAGACCACCCCAGATCCCGTCCGAGAACAAGACATGAGAACGATCCTCTACAGCCTGAGATCTTGCGACAGAAGAAACTCCGAGCCGTTAATCACGCTCTGGTCCAGAGGTTACGCTTCATCCACCAGACATGATGGGCTGTCTCCTTAGCACATAAGGATACAGATATACGAGCCTATAGAACAGATCCTGTTCAAGTAAGGTCGTGCAAAGATGGTCCAAAATTCCATCTATATACAATGTTTTGATTTTAGAACTTTCAATATGGGACTAAACTGAAAGGGGAAGACCCAGGAAGGGCTGCCAAATCACAAGGAAAGAACATGATAGGAGCAGGATTTGTATGCTGGAGAGATGAGGAGCCATGTTACCATGTCCGTCTCAAGCATTTTCGATGCTTAAAACTTACAAGAGATCACAAAGGGGAGGCGAGGAGAAGATACACCCTGTTTGATAATGGGTTTAACTTGGGTAAGATAAGTTAACCGGGTCGGGTGAGATATTTTTGTTTGATATTTTTTTTAACCGAAGTCGGATAGGGTTAAAATGAATTAATCTATTCTTAAAAAATAAGTGGAATGAATTAACCGTCTCCGATTAAGATTAGGGGTTGAGTGAGTCACCCCAGATAGATCACCCGCTCTTATAATCTATAGATTGGACAGTGCCTGCTCTGGCAGCGGGACATCACGTGTGCTCTCACAAATTATCAGTCGGTGGTCCTGATTACAGTTTCCCATCAGCAGATGAATCTTTTGTGGGTTTTAACTTGCCAGGCCATGTTCAAGTTTATTTGAGAGTCAATACAGGAGCTGCGGTAGGCACACTACCCACTATTGATAAATTATTTATAATTTTATAAAATATAACAAAGAATTCGAAATCAAGTAGCCAAATCAATGCCGTGTGCATAGGCCTGGCATATATAACCAAATCTTGGAATAGGAGGGAAATATGCCGCATCTGTAAGAATCACCTGCTCGATACTTGATAGTAGTCGATACCTTCCTTCTCTATGAACCCAGAGTTTCTTAAGATTACCGTAACTGCAGGTACTGAAATCTTAAATTCAAGGGCATTGTGAGTGCGTGTCTTCCTTTGGCTGAATTTGGAACGGATTGAACTGAGGGATTTTAGACCTTCCAATCGTTGGGATCTCTCCTCTCTCAAAAATATTTCCAAATATTTCTATGTCTCATCGTCTTTTATTTTATGGTAGATTTCGAGGTTTAGAGAGAGAGAGAGATAGAATAAAATTAAATTGAAAAATCTCCTAAATCTACTCAAAATGTGCTTCTTCTCTCTCTATGAAAAATTAGACGGGGTGGGGGGATTATACTTGAGTTTGGCATTTTCTATGTCATGACTGTCCAATCTCAAGATCGGAAACCAAGATGAGAGTTAAGAAATGATGTGACAAAAAGAGCGGCACAATAACATTCCTCGTCACGAGTATAAGGCACTGCGTTTCTCATAGATGCTTATAAATATTTTAGGCACTTTTGATAATAGGTTAGGATAAACTAACCCGAATGTGGGTCAGGGGTGGGTTATTCATGAGTTTTTATATTTTTAATTTTGTATATATCCTATTCGAGGTTGGATATAGTAGTATTTCTATGAGAGAGATGGAATGAATTGATCCCGAGTTAAGAGACTTAACAGCCTATTTGACTCCGAGTGATGTATAACCGTAGATGATATATTTCACGGAATATTCTCCTCTGTTGACGGCAGTAAATTAAAGGGGTATAGCCGCAACATTTCTATCCAAATGAAGGATATTCATGACAATATGTTCAGATGAGAGGTATATTTGACCGAATCGAACTTTACGAGGGTATATATGTAAAAATCTCTTATATTTTTGATTTGGTATATATACTATTCGACTCTCGACTATCATATTTCTATGAGAGGTGGAACGAATTAATCTCGCGTTAAGAGATTTAACGGCCTATTTAACTCCAAGTGATTTATTCTAACTCCTAAATTTGAATAACTCATCCACTCGCGAACGACTCATTCTAACCAATCTTATTCTATTATCAAAGTGACCCTAAACCCTTATATTCCTTTTCCTTGTACTCCCAGTTTCCTCTGTGCAAGCATCCACATTCAGAGTGTGGACGTGGGTGTCTCTTTAATGTGTGTAATAAGATATTTTAAATGAATTAGTAATTGTCAGTAAATAAATATATCATTTTTATCAATTTTTATCGTATTGATGTAATCAGACGACAGAAGAGAAAGAAACCCCAAGGATCAACAATGATGATCCATCGATCTTAGAAAAGACCTCAACTAAACAGAAGGGCCTTCTTCTAGTCTAGGTGTATCATACCTGGTATGAGATGCTTTTAGCATGGTATTGTCCTAAAATTGAGCATATCATGTCATAGTTTAACATGTAAAATCGAACAACAATGTAATTTTTTAAAAAAAACTTCAATATATAAAATGACGGAATTATTCTATGCACATCTTTGAATAGTCTGCACTTTACATTTACATACAATTATAACCTGATCAGGATTTTCATCAGATGCTATAGCTCGAGCCTTGGGCACTGAAACATGTTGGAGTTAACTTCAACTGGAAAGGCAGGGGTACACAGGGAAAAGAACCCCATTCATTCGTACAAGGAGAAGTGATGCCAAGAACATAGCATCCTACAGACAACCAGAATTACCTTATTCAAGTCGGCCAGTATGAGAGGACTTCCACTGCCGCAAATGACAGATGTCCCCATGAAATCAAATACTGATTTTTCTATGTCCACTTCCGTTTCTTCCTTGTCTCTTTCTGCAAGAACCACAACTACCCCACCGCCCATGCTCTTATTTGCAATAGACTAATTGCTTAATAAGTGAGCCCTGGTATCCATGAGTTAAATCAAAACTTCTAAACACAACTACCCCACCGCCCATGCTCTTATTTGCAATAGACTAATTGCTTAATAAGTGAGCCCTGGTATCCATGAGTTAAATCAAAACTTCTAAACACATTGTTAAAGTTATAAACTCCAATCCAAAATCTAGGCATTGAGTTTAGAAAATCCTTAACATATAAGGAGGGAGACGTCCACGGATTATCTAATGTGGAACTAAATCTCAACACCCTCTGACGTCAAACCCGAACGGTCACAATATGAAAGTCACAATTGAACATGCCAAGCCTGAATGGTTAAGATATGAGTGACACGGTTGAACGGGTGGAGTGAAACTCCAACTCGAACCCAAAACTTAAGTATTAAGTTGAGAAAATCCTCAACATATAAAGAGGGAGGTGCCAACAGAGTATCCAATGTGAGACTAAACCTCAACGCATGATTTATTATGACAAGGTAATAAATACCAGCTTAGATATGGTGGATCATAGGAAAAAAAAATCTACACATTGATAAATGATATGTTAGGGTGCCTTGATCTGCAAGGTGGAGTCGAAGTTGGACTCTGGGTAGGATTAAGAGGTAGTCCTAGTGGGTTTAGGAGACTGGTGGGAGTCTTCTCTAAGTACGGTTGTAATCTTAGGGGGTGACATAGAGACTGGAAGGCATCAGGTGTTTGGGAGCCACCAGAAAGGAGATGTAGTTCTTGTTCATACAAAAAATAGTGGCTCCACCAAATCTCTCTCCTATGTTTTGTCGTGTGTGTACTTGTTTGTTTGATCATCGTCTCACAATGTTCCGATCCTAACAAACTAGTATTAGAGCCAGGTTATGAGATTGAGAGACGACGTTCATGGGGTGCACCGACACCAAGAAGAACGTAGAGAGCTTCTGGTGGTGTTTATAGTGCCGATGTGGTCATCATGGGCGTTGCTGGTATAACAACGACGTTATTTTTCCGGGGGCATCGGTGGCACTGTGTAGCTAGTGGTGTGTTGAGTGGTTACGACATTGCCAGTCACTGGTAAGGAGGCCAGCAGTGGCGTTGGAGAGGCGATCGGGAAGGAGATTTGCAACAGTGGCCGGTGCACAAGTCGCAAGTAGGACTCATCGGGGGCGGCAGCAGGCTGCGGACAGCAGCTTTGGCAGCATCCCAACTAGGAGGCATGGTAGCAGCCGTGCGAAGGCGGCAGAGGCTACGGGATAGTTGTATAGGCCACGGGCGGCAACAATCTGTAGGGCTCGTGCTTGGTTGAGGTGGCGGTGGTGGCACAAGAGGCAGTTGGCAGTTGCATAGACCTCAGAGAGGGTGGTAGGCGCCAGAAAGAAAGGCCGCGGCAGCCAAGAGCCTGTTGGGCGAGGCCACATAGGCCCGCATAGACCACGGGCAGTATTGGGCGGCCACGGTGGTCGCATGAGGCTAGTAGCGGTGGTGGTTGCTGGCGAGAGGCCAACGGCAATTAAGATTTCTCCTTTCTTCTCTTGTCCATCGTGAGGAAGAAGGAGAGGGTGAGAAGATAGAAATCAATACAAAATAAGACTCTTAAGTTAATTAGATCCTAGGTTGTTGGGTCTTGTTTGAGTCCGAGTTTAGATCCAGTTAACTTAGTGGAGTTTGGGTCTAGAAACGGGTATGTTCGTACGTACTCATTTAGGAGATCCGTATAGAAACGGGTAGAGTGTTAGATTGGGACCCGCTTATAACATTATAACCAAGTTAACTGAAGCTCATATCACAATAATGACTACTGAATATGGGACCCGCGCTTATGGTTAAGCTCAAGTACTCCTACGCTGGAGACTTTGTATACGTGGATGACTGAAGCTTGACTTGTACACAACCCTTTTTTTTCTCACTTTTAATAAAATTGTGGTATCAACATTTTCAGAGACAGAGAAATGAAAATGTCTTTTAATTAAAATTCCAGAGGATAACGATGGTCTTTTCATGTTGCGTTTTGTTTTATATATATTATATATATATTTTTTACGAAATATAGTAAAGAATTTGAAATCAAGTATCCAAAATCAATGCTGTGTGCATTGGCCTGACACATTTAACCAAATCTTGGAATAGAAGAGAAATATGCCGCACCTGTAAAAATCACTTGCTCCATACTTGATGGTCGATACCTTCCTTCGTTATGAACCCAGAGTTTCTTCAGATTACCTTAACTGAAGGTAAAGGGATTTCACTAAATCTCAACTTCGAAGGCATTGTGAGTGCATGTCTCTCTTAGGAACAGTTTTTATATCATAAATGGGGACTACATATGGTGCCACTCTTTTTGCCACCCTCCTTTTTCTGCCACCAGATGGCAACTTATACCACCCAAGTACAGAGATTGGCTCTCCTACACTCCTCCGTTCCTTCCATTCTTATATTTTCTCCTCTGTTCCCGTTCCTTTCATTAAAGATTGTTTTCCAGTGGGGGGTGATAGCAAATACTTACTGCACAAGTGGCGTAAGAATGTAGAGGCCAGCAAACACTTTCTGAAGAAAGCACTGCAAGATGGATGTATAACAGACAGATAGATTTTAACCCCCAGTGTATATAACTCTTTAGAACATATAAACAAATAGATAGGGTACCTCATTGAAGCACCCAGTGTGCTGCGAACGACTGTTACTCTCGAGTTTTAGCACAAATTTGATAGTTCATAGGGCAATAAGCTTACTGAAGTCTTTGAGGAATTCAAGGATGAGTGTCGTTTGGCTTATGGATTTTCATTCCTTAGATACGACATCTTATCAAACAGGTAAGGGAGTGAAATCAGAATAAAAACTGAATTACGCTGAACAGGTTTCTTACAGATTAAAGCATGAACACGACTTCCTTTGCGAAAGCTATCATTCTTTAAAGCATACAAGCAAACAGGTTGTAGGGACCGAGGAGCTAGGGAAAAAAAACAAAAAAATTTGGATGTCTGTCAGACGACCTCAAGACCACCCCAGATCCCGTCCGAGAACGGGAGCTGAGAACGATCCTCTACAGCCTGAGATCTTGCGAGAGAAGGATCTCCCAGCCGTTAATCACGCTCTGGTCCAGAGGTTACGCTTCATCCACCAGACATGATGGGCTGTCTCCTTAGCACATAAGGATACAGTAGTACGAGCCTATAGAACAGATCCTGTTCAAGTAAGGTCGTGCCAAATCGGTCCAAAATTCCATCTATATACAATGTTTTGATTTTAGAACTTTCAATATGGGACTAAACTGAAAGGGAAAGACCCAGGAAGGGCTGCCAAATCACAAGGAAAGAACATGGTGGGATCAGGATTTGTATGCTGGAGAGATGAGGAGCCATGTTACCATGTCCGTCTCAAGCATTTTCGATGCCTAAAACTTACATGAGATCACAAAGGGGACGCGAGGAGAGGAAACACTAAAAAGAGGGAGAGTTTTGAGCTTGGGTTGTCCGATCTCATCTTCGGGTGCTGCGGCAGTCAACACTGAAAGCGAGATGCCACCCGACTAAATAGATTGGACAGTGCCTGCTCTTGCAGCGGGACATCATGTGGGGGCATGCTGTTTCTCATAGATGCTTGCAAATATGTTAGTCACTTTGACATCCCGGGTCGGTTATTCAGATTTTTATATTTTAAGATTTTTGTATATATACTCTTATAAAATTCGGTTTTGTCAAATATACCCTTTATCGTGGTGGAGAAATTGTGGTTGTTATAGGGTTTTTATATATAAACCCAAAGGCTTTGAGGGTTTTCTTACAAATGATCAACAGTTGCTATCCCCATCCGGCGTTTTTGTTTTCTCCTGGGTGTAAAAGGTGAAGAAACGGTTTTGTTTCCGTGAAAAACTGTGGCTGAGCATTTTATCCCGGAAAGGAAGCCGACTGCAACGGCTTTTTAGAAAAGTTTTCGAGAGAACTTTTGTGAGAAAAACAAAAGGACGCAGGAGCATCCCTGCTCAGGCGTGACGGATGCGGTTCTTTTCTGAGATCATTTTGTTTTGAAAAATCTAGTATCACATTTTCTCACAGATTGACGAAGAAATTCTTGTTCTCGAGGTTTTCATCGAGGAGGGATTGTCTTCGTGCGGAGATACGTCCCTGTAGCCGTTCTATCCTGGGAGAAGATCGTAGACTTCGCCGCATTGGTATGACGGGGGCGATAACTTCTCTAAGGACAGTCCTTGCGGGCGGCTTGGCTAAGTGTTCTAATCTGATTTTCTTGTTTATTATTTGTTGCACTATCTTGCATGTTATTTCTTTTTGAATTTGGATCGGATCTTGCCTATTCTTGGTGGACGACGTGTATATATCATTTGCGCCGTCATATAATGAATATGTTCATGTAATAATTTATTTCATGATCATTGTTATATTTCTAACAATCTTAGAGAAGTTATTGATTATGTCGTCTATGTCATCTGTGCTCGCACCCCGTGTGGATATGTCCGGCATGCCCGAGAAGTTCTCGGGACAGCACTTCAAGCGGTGGCAACACCGTATGAAGATTTGGTTTACCACAATCGGGTTTATTTCAGTTCTTGAGTCGGACTGCCCTAAATTAGATGAGAATGATCCCAACAGTCATAAAGTAGTCGATGAGTGGAAGCAACGTGACCGTATATGTCATGGCTGCATTCTATTGGCATTGTCCAATATGCTATTTGATGTATATAGTGGTTCTTCCTCTCAAACTGCTAAGCAACTGTGGGAGGAACTTGACAAAAAGTACAATACCGAGGACTTAGGCCTTGAAAAGTACTATGTTGCCAAGTTCCTAAAGTTTCAAATGGTTGAGGATAAGTCTGTATCTGAACAGGCACATGAATTTCTACTGTTACTTCACGGCTTAGCTGAAGCAGATATGAGACTTCCAGAAAAATTTCAAGTGATGTCGATTATTGAGAAGTTTCCAAAGTCTTGGGAGGATTTTGGGATGTCTCTCAAGCATCGCAAGGGATCTCTCACTTTGGATGATTTATTTGTTGCTATAGCCATAGAAGAAGAACATAGAAATCAGAAGCCTGTGATGCCTGTAGAACTGAATGCAAATGTGATGACTGTTTCTAAGGCAAGAGATCCTAAAGGAAAAGGAAAACTAGAAAATCTGAAAAATAAATCAAACATCAAAGGCAAGATCCAGAAAAAGTCCAAAAAGAAATCATGCTGGGAGTGTGGACAGGTTGGTCATTTCATCAAGGACTGTCCTTCAAAGAAGGCTCAGAAGGCTGAAAAGCACTCTTCTGGTCCCCAAGTCAATGTTGTGATTGGGGGGACTGAGCAAGCTTCGAGCTCCAACAATGGATTGTATGTTTCTGTTAACCCTCAAGTATTCACTATATATGAACCAAATGAATGGATAGTAGACACTGGGGCTAATGTGCATGTATGTGCTGACAAGTCCGTGTTTGTGTCTTACCAGGCCATTCATGGCAGATCCGTGACCATGGGGAATGCTACTGCTTCCAGGGTGTTGGGGATAGGGCGCGTGGACCTGAGACTGCCTTCAGGACGTGTTCTTTCTCTACACAGGGTGCACCACGTTCCATCGATCCGGAGAAATATTTTGAGTGGTTCTGTTTTAGTAGAACATGGTTATGAATTGACATTCAAATGTAATAAAGTGGTGCTTCTTTATTTAGGGACTTTTATTGGAAAAGGCTATTTATTAGATGGTTTGTTTAAATTTCATGTAGTCAATATTCTGAACAAGTGTGTGGATGACATTTATAATAGTTCTACTTCTTATTCTGTGAATATTGTGGAATCATCTACATTGTGGCATGAACGTCTAGGACATGTAAATTATAATTCCTTGAAACGTATGATGAATCTGAATATGATCCCTGAGTATGCCATTGATAAAACTCATAAGTGTGATATTTGTGTACAAGCTAAACAACCAAGAAGACCCTTTAACTCTGTTGTTAGAGAATCTGAGATTTAGGATTTAGTCCACACAGATATTTGTGAATTTAATGGTGTACAAACGTGGGAACATAAGAAATATTTTATCACCTTTATAGATGATGGTAGTAGATACTGTTATGTATATCTTCTTAAGTCTAAAGATGAAGCTTTATCCAAATTTATCATCTTTAAGGCTGAAGCAGAAACACAAACTTCCAAGGTTCTTAAAAGGATAAGGTCTGATAGAGGGGGAGAATACACATCTAACCTGTTTTCTGAATTTTGTCAAAGTCATGGCATAATTCATGAGGTTACTGCTCCCTATTCTCCCCAGTCTAATGGGATTGCTGAACGAAAAAATAGAGTTTTTATAGATATGGTCAACTCCCTTCTCCAAAACTCTGGACTACCTAGTTATATGTGGGGGGATGCTTTGAATACGGCATGCCATATTCTGAACAAAGTACCCTTGAAACATAAAGACACTAGTCCAGAAGAATTATGGAGAGGTAGGAAGTCTAGCTTCAAGTATCTTAGAGTGTGGGGCTGTCTTGCAAAAGTGTTAGTCCCTGAACACAAAAGAAAGAAGCTAGATCCGAAAACTGTTGACGCGGTCTTCATAGGCTATGCAGCTAACAGTTATGCATTCAGATTCTTAGTGATCAAATCTGAGATATTTGGAATAGCTGTTAACTCTATAATTGAATTTCGTGATGCTACGTTCTATGAAGACGTGTTTCCCATGAAATCTGGTGTACCTTATCTAGTGTCTTCTGAAGATGTTCCCTGCACCTCTATCTCTATTCCTGATCATGTAGAAAGGATTTCCAATGTGGGGGTTGAGACCTCCAATACTAATCTTGAATCTACTGATCGAGAGGAATTAGTGGAACCAAGAAGGAGTAAGAGACCAAGAATTGCCAAGGATTTGGGAAGTGATTTTATCACCTACCAGATTGAGGGTGATCCCCCTACTTTTCGAGATGCTATGGCTTCACCTGAAGCAAAGCATTGGAAGGAAGCCATTAAGAGTGAAATGGATTCCATTATCTCTAATGGTACCTGGGAATTGGTTGATTTACCTCCTGGTTCTATGACTATTGGGTGTAAGTGGATTTTTAAGAAGAAATTAAAACCTGATGGAAGCATTGACAAGTACAAAGCCAGATTGGTTGCCAAGGGGTTCAAACAAAAGGAAGGAATATATTTCTTTGATACTTATTCCCCTGTTACTAGGATGACCACAATTAGAGTGCTTCTTGCATTGGCTTCTGTGTATGATCTCACTATCCATCAAATGGATGTTAAGACCGCCTTTTTAAATGGTGATCTTGAATAAGAGATATACATGGATCAGCCTGAAGGTTTTGTGGCACCTGGTAATGAAAACAAAGTTTGTAAGCTTGTTAAGTCTCTTTATGGGTTGAAGCAAGCCCCCAAACAATGGCATGAAAAGTTTGATAAGACTATCTTGTCTTTTGGCTTTAGTGTCAATGATTTTGATAAGTGTGTCTATACCAAGGTTAAAGGTGATGCTTGTATCATTGTGTGCATGTACGTAGATGATATACTATTGTTTGGAACTTCTATTGGGATTGTGAATGAGACTAAATCCTTCTTGAGTAGAATGTTTGAAATGAAGGATATGGGAGTTGCGAATGTGATTTTGGGCCTTAAGCTGATTCGTTCAGTTGAAGGGATAGCAATTTCTCTATCTCATTATGTTGAGAAAGTCTTGGAGAAATTTGGTTATCAAAATTGTAAATCTGTTAGCACTCCTTATGATTCATCTAAAACATACTACAAGAACAAGAGTGGTGTACCGGTGTCTCAACTAAGGTATTCCCAAATCATAGGAAGCTTGATGTATCTTGCTAACTGTACTAGGCCTGACATTTCATATGCAGTGACTAGATTCAGTAGATATACTAGCTGTCCTGATCGTACTCACTGGGAGGGCTTGGATAGGATACTAAGATACCTAAAAGGTACTATATCCTTAAGCTTGCATTATGGGAAGTACCCTGCTGTTTTAGAAGGGTATAGTGATGCGAGTTGGATAGCCCAAAACTCAGGGAGTAACGGTCTCTCGGGGTATGTCTTTACCTTGGGAGGTGGCGCTGTTGCCTGGAGGTCTGCAAAACAGACCATTTTGTCTCGGTCTACTTTTGAGGCTGAGCTGTGTGCTCTGGACACTACTGGAACAGAGGCTGAATGGATCAGGGGACTTCTTTCTGAGCTCCCACTGATAGGAAAGCCCATTCCTGCGATCTCGGTGCATTGTGATAGTATGACTACAATTGCCAAGATCAAAAGTTCAAAGTACAACCAAAAACAAAGGAGACATGTCCAAGTCAGATTGAAATCTGTAAGGGAACTTGTGTCTCAAGGTGTGATTGCTGTTGATTTTGTTGGTACCAAGGACAATACAGCAGATCCATTAACCAAGGGACTTGATAGAAATCAAGTTCAAAAATCCAGATTGGGGATGGGACTGAAACCTATTGAGAATTCTACTATGGCAGCAACCCAACCTAACTAAGTGGAGATCCCACGAAGTAGGTTCAATGTGGTAACAACAAGCTATAGGGAGAATTATGTGGCACTTTAATATTCAGTTGGTACTATTGTACCTGTGTATCTCTCCCCTGATAATCTGTTCTAAGTGCCTGCACTGCAAGATAAGAAGAGTTTTGTGAAACTCTGAATGGGTTCGAGCCTATATTGGCAGGATGTTTGCAGCACATCCTTGGAGAAGCCAACCTATGTGAGTGTGACTGTGAGGCCGCAGTTAAGGGAAGTGGGTTCTTCCTTGTCAACACTCATGAAACAGGATAAGGGTGCATGGCCATAAAGCACCAACCCTGAAGATGATAACCAGAACTTATATCTTGTTGTTCTTAATAGAAACTCTCATATAAGGAGCCAAGTTCAAGACTTAGTTCACTTCGGTTCTGTGGGGGTTGAAATTAGAAACTCAGGTGATGGTTCAAACCCGAAAGGTACCCTCACTGAAAGCAAGATATGCTCTTCTTTTGTTGATCTTAGTTTACCCACAAATTCCTTTGGGTTTGTGGGGGAATGTTGGAGAAATTGTGGTTGTTATAGGGTTTTTATATATAAACCCAAAGGCTTTGAGGGTTTTCTTACAAATGATCAACAGTTGCTATCCCCATCCGGCGTTTTTGTTTTCTCCTGGGTGTAAAAGGTGAAGAAACGGTTTTGTTTCCGTGAAAAACTGTGGCTGAGCATTTTATCCCGGAAAGGAAGCCGACTGCAACGGTTTTTTAGAAAAGTTTTCGAGAGAACTTTTGTGAGAAAAACAAAAGGACGCAGGAGCATCCCTGCTCAGGCGTGACGGATGCGGTTCTTTTCTGAGATCATTTTGTTTTGAAAAATCTAGTATCACATTTTCTCACAGATTGACGAAGAAATTCTTGTTCCCGAGGTTTTCATCGAGGAGGGATTGTCTTCGTGCGGAGATACGTCCCTGTAGCCGTTCTATCCTGGGAGAAGATCGTAGACTTCGCCGCATTGGTATGACGGGGGCGATAACTTCTCTAAGGACAGTCCTTGCGGGCGGCTTGGCTAAGTGTTCTAATCTGATTTTCTTGTTTATTATTTGTTGCACTATCTTGCATGTTATTTCTTTTTGGATTTGGATCGGATCTTGCCTATTCTTGGTGGACGACGTGTATATATCATTTGCGCTGTAATGCCCCGGATTTTTCGGATATTTTTCAGATCATTTTAGTGGGTCTCGGAGTGTATTTTGTGCTTTACACGTGTTTTCCCCTGATGTGCCTTCGGAACTCTTTGCAGGGCAAACCGTGGCGTTCTCCGACTCCGGGACAGTACCACTGCGTTGTGTTCCTTCCGAGGATCGCGGAGGTAATTTTTCGTAATTTTCTGAATTTATCGAATTTTCGGGTTTTCCTATATATACTAACCCTTTCCTCTCTCCCCCTCTCATTCTCTCTTTCTCACTCTCTCTCTTCTCTCACGCCCTCTTTCTCCCCTCTCTTCTCCGGCGGCCGACGGAGCGAGGCGGGGGCGAGGCGGAGGCGGCGCGGGTGAGGACGCGGGCGAGGATGGGCGAGGATCGAGGCGGTGGAGGCGCGTGGCGCGGTCGCGAGCCGGCGAGGGTTTCACGGCGTTTCTTCGCGGATCGGCGAGCTCGGGGCGCGAAATCTTCGGTGGAGGTAGGGTGATGGTTCCCCAACTCGTGCACTTCCTTTCCCGCGAGTTTCTTTGGCCGTGGTGAGCCGAGCGGGTGGAATCGGGGTTTTTGGGCAAAACCCATGTTTTAGGGCTTGTGGGCCGATCTCTTGTTTCATTGCGTTTTTGGCCGATCCGAGGCCGTAGATGCATGCTAGGGGCTTCTGGGGAGCTTCCCCCTTGTTTTCCCCCTCTCTTGTGGAGGTATGGGGGCGTGGGACGAGTTTTGGGTCGTTTCCCGCCGTAGCGTTCTCGGAAGGAAGTGACGGTCCTTCCAGTGGCCGTCACTTGGTGTAACGCGCCTAGGCTGGGCCGTTACATTCCCCTTCTATTGGCCTTTGGTGGTCTGTGGGTGTGACGGTCCCACGATAGACCGCCAGGTGCTGTGACGCACCAGGGCTAGACCGTTAGAGTCTCTTCCGTTGGTTTTCGGGTCAGGCGTGTGACGCACCAGGGCTGGCGCGTCACAGCCTTGTGACGCCCCAGGGTGGGTGCGTCACATTCCCTGTTGCCCAGCTGAGGGCTGGGGGTGTGACGGTGCCCTCTGGACCGTTACATGCTTGTAACGCGCCCAGGGTGGGCCGTCAGAGCCGTTTTTATCCGTTGGGGAGGGCAGCGTGTGTGACGCGCCAGGCCAGACGCGTTACATCCGTGTAACGCGTTGGGGCAAGCGCGTTACATCCTGCTTTCACGCTGAGAGCGTGAGGCGTGTAACGGACCAGGGCAAGCGCGTTACATTCGTGTAACGCGCTGGGCCAGGCGCGTTACATCCTGCGTTCTTTGGGCCGTGTGACGGTCTGCGTTAGGCCGCCAGGTGGATGTGACGGTCTCGCCTAGACCGTTACAGCCCTGTGACGGTCTAGGGTTAGACCGTCAGGCTCTGTGTTGTTCCGAGGCGAGTTTTTGTGTTCTCCGCCTTGTCCCGCAATGTGTGGATCCCTAGTCGACCCGGTTGTGACCCAGTGGTCGACCTGCGGTCTTGTGAGTGTCCCTGACACCCGTGGGTTTCTGTGTCCGTGTTTTGAGGGTGTCTGGAGGACCGTGTTATCTCGTTTAGCGTGCCCGTAGGGTTGAGAATCCGGGTGACTTCTCGCGTGCTGGGCCTTCGTGTTACGCTCGATCGAGTCACCGTGTATCGGTGTGGGTGCGGTGGGGTCTCCCCCGCATGCCGTGAGTTTTTCTGGAAGGCGATTCCCATGTGGGCCACGTGGTTGGTCTTGGACTGCGAGTCCAGTTACCCGGCCTGGGGCTGGAGGTTTCCCGCTTGCTTCAAGATGGGAAATCGTCGCGGCGGCTTGTGTGCTGCCTTGGGAATCGTGCTTCTGTGTTTTCCGTGTGGCCCGTGTGAGTGGCCTTTGTCCCTTGCGTTCCCTTCTCAAGGGAATGGTCTTGGCAACTCGTGTGTTGTCTCGGTATTCGTGATATCGTGGTTTTGGACCTAGAGATTGGGCTAGATCGACGGCCTTGTGCTGTTGCGTGCAACGGTCTTGACCCCGAGTCTTGCGACTCAAGGACCGTTGGCTGTAGTGTGTCTAGAGGACTGTCCAGAGTCCAGTGACTTAGCGTCACTTGGGTTTTCTTGACTTTCGCGCAGGCTGCGTGCGTGACCGTGGACTGCAAGTTCTGTTCCTTCTCCGACTGTGGTCGCCGTGCGACGGGGCCGGTACGTGGGGTGGTCCCCGTACGTCGTCGGATTCGGACGTTGTTTTCCGTTGAGTTGAAAGTCTACTCCTTCAGTGACCCTCCACTAGTCGTAGCCTACCAGTACGCGTGTGCTGGTCGCACCAGGGAGTGGTGTACGGGCTTACCCTTAGAGGCGGTTTGTGGACCGGTTGCCGTCGGGCCCCACGTCTTGCAGCCAGAGTCCGGCTGAGGGGAAAACCGGTCAGAGGACCAGACCAGGGACGCGTGGTCTGTGTGTGCACACGTGGTTGGGGGCGGTTGGACCCACGTCGACGGGCGTGACCCCAGCTAGTTACTTGTTTGTGGTTACTTGTACGGTGTTCGCGCCTCGGGTAGGACCTACCACGTCAGGCGGTTCACCTGCGGTGCGGTGTAAGACGTCAGGGGACGCTACCGGCTGTGCTTCTAGTGGGTGGTACTCCTGTCGAGTACGGAGTGACAGACTATCAGTTTCCGTGATTTCGACCTTCGGGTTTTCGGTCGTGTTGACCGTTGAGTTCGGTTGTTTCGCCGTGGCGCGTGTGTTGGTTTTCGCGCCAAGGGTCTAATGCTAGTGGCTTTACCGAGGTTGGGTCTTGTTGTGCGGTACCCGCGATCGGATGGTCGGGGTTGCACCTTGGACAGTGTGTCCAGGTCGGCTGTGTCCGAGGGACAGGCCTTTACGGCGTGGTTGCCGTGTGTTCTTACTTCGGTAGGTGGTACTAGCGTAGTTCGGTAGCTTCGACTGTGTGATCGAGGTCTGCCTTCTTGCAGTAGGAGTAGCTGTAGTGCCGAGTTTTGACCGGCCACCGGTTTGCTGTTCCTGCTGTAGTTGTAGCTTCCTTTCCGCTACCGCCGTTGTTTCCGGTCGGGGTTCCGCGGGATCCCTGCTGAGTCTCTGTTTTGGAGACTCATTCCCTGCTTTTCAGGTGTAGCGGTTCTTCCTCGTGGTTCGAGGGTGCGGAGCGGAGGTTCTCAGTTGCCAGCTTGCCGGGCCGAGTGTTCACTTGGCATGTGGTACGCTTTACTGCTTTAGACTGTACTTTCTGTTGGACTGGACTCTGTTGTAGTTGTTTATTTATTTCTGTTAATTGTTGAGTTGTCCTGCTTTATTTCCTATTTCTTTGTGCCTCCACACTCCTTCTAGCCCTTCCGAGCCCTCCCGGCTCGTGGGCGGCGGTGCGAGTCTCGGGTTATCGGGCCTTCCCGGTAATCGGATTCTCGGGTCGTTACATGCGCCGTCATATAATGAATATGTTCATGCAATAATTTATTTCATGATCATTGTTATATTTCTAACATATCGGACCATATTATCATAAATATTCTCAAAATATGGATAATATCACGATTATGTCCTCGTTGTAACTCTCATGTGTTTAACCCGAGTTAAGTGTGAGTTAAAGAGTAAGATTTATATATATATACCCTTGTAAAGGTCAATTTTATCAAATATACCCTGAATCTAATAACTGTAGATGATATATTTCACGGAATATTCTCCTCTGTTGACGGCAGTAAATTAAAGGGGTATAACCGCAACATTTCTATCCAAATGAAGGATATTCATGACAATATGCTCAGATGAGAGGTATATTTGACCGAATCGAACTTTACGAGGATATATATGTAAAAATCTCTTATATTTTTGATATGGTATATATACTATTCGATATTTCTACGAGAGAGGTGGAACGAATTAATCTCGCGTTAAGAGATTTAACGGCCTATTTAACTCTGAGTGATTTATTCTAACTCCTAAATTTGAATAACTCATCCGCTTGCGAATGACTCATTCTAACTAGTCTTATTCTATTATCAATGTGAGCCTAAACCCTTAGATTTCTTTTCCTTGTACTCTCAGTTTCCTTTGTGCAAGCATCCACATTCGACGTGGGTGTCTCTTTAATGTGTGTAATAAGATATTTTAAATGAATTAGTAATTGTCAGTAAATAAATATATCAATTTTATCAATTTTTATCGTATTGATGTAATCAGACGACAGAAGAGAAAGAAACCCCAAGGATCAACAATGATGATCCATCGATCTTAGAAAAGACCTCAACTAAACAGAAGGGCCTTCTTCTAGTCTAGGTGTATCATACCTGGTATGAGATGCTTTTAGCATGGTATTGTCCTAAAATTGAGCATATCATGTCATAGTTTAACATGTAAAATCGAACAACAATGTAATTTTTTTAAAAAAACTTCAATATATAAAATGACGGAATTATTTTATGCACATCTTTGAATATTATGCACTTTACATTTACATACAATTATAACCTGATCAGGATTTTCATCAGATGCCATAGCTCGAGCCTTGGGCACTGAAACATGTTGGAGTTAACTTCAACTGGAAAGGCAGGGGTACACAGGGAAAATAACTCCATTCATTCGTACAAGGAGAAGTTATGCCAAGTACATAGCATCCTACAGACAACCAGAATTACCGTATTCAAGTCAGCCAGTATTTGAGGACTTCCACTGCCGCAAATGACAGATGTCCCCATGAAATCAAATACTGATTTTTCTATGTCCACTTCCATTTCTTCCTTGTCTCTTTCTGCAAGAACCACAACTACCCCACCGCCCATGCTCTTATTTGCAATAGACTAATTGCTTAACAAGTGAGCCCTGGTATCCATGAGTTAAATCAAAACTTCTAAACACATTGTTAAAGTTCTAAACTCCAATCCAAAATCTAGGTATTGAGTTTAGAAAATCCTTAACATATAAGGAGGGAGACGTCCACGGATTATCCAATGTGGAACTAAATCTCAACACCCTCTGACGTCAAACCCGAACGGTCACAATACGAAAGTCACAATTGAACATGCCGAGCCCGAATGGTTAAGATATGAGTGACACGGTTGAACGGGTGGAGTGAAACTCCAACTCGAACCCAAAACTTAAGTATTAAGTTGAGAAAATCCTCAACATATAAAGAGGGAGGTGCCAACAGAGTATCCAATGTGAGACTAAACCTCAACGCATGATTTATTATGACAAGGTAATAAATACCAGCTTAGATATGGTGGATCAAAGGAAAAAAAAATCTACACATTGATAAATGATATGTTAGGGTGCCTTGATCTGCAAGGTGGAGTCGAAGTTGGACTCTGGGTAGGATTAAGAGGTAGTCCTAGTGGGTTTAGGAGACTGCTGGGAGTCTTCTCTAAGTACGGTTGTAATATTAGGGGGTGACATAGAGACCGGAAGGCATCAGGTGTTTGGGAGTCACCAGAAAGGAGATGTAGTTATTGTTCATACAAAAAATAGTGGCTCCACCAAATCTCTCTCCTATGTTTTCTCGTCTGTGTACATGTTTGTCTGATCATCGTCTCACAGTGTTCCGATCCTAACAAACTAGTATTAGAGCCAGGTTATGAGATTGGGAGACGACGTTCATGGGGTGCACCGACACCAAGAAGAACGTAGAGAGCTTCTGGTGGTGTTTATACTGCCGATGTGGTCATTATGGGCGTTGCTGGTATAACAACGACGTTATTTTTTCGGGGGGGGGGGGTCGGTGGCACTGTGTAGCTAGTGGTGTGTTGAGTCGCTACGACATTGCCAGTCACTGGTAAGGAGGCCAGCAGTGGCGTTGGAGAGGCGATCGGGAAGGAGATTTGCAGCAGTGGCCGGTGCACAAGTCGCAAGTAGGACTCATCGGGGGCGGCAACGGGCTGCGGACAGCAGCTTTGGCAGCATCCCAACTAGGAGGCATGGTAGCAGCCGTGCGAAGGTGGCAGAGGCTACGGGATAGTTGTATAGGCCACGGGCGGCAACAATCTGTAGGGCTCGTGCTTGGTTGAGGTGGCGGTGGTGGCACAAGAGGCAGTTGGCAGCTGCATAGACCTCAGATAGGGTGGTAGGCGCCAGAAAGAAAGGCCGCGGCAGCCAAGAGCCTATTGGGCGAGGCCACATAGGCCCGCATAGACCACGGGCAGTATTGGGCGGCCACGGTGGTCGCATGAGGCTAGTAGCGGTGGTGGTTGTTGGCGAGAGGCCAGCGGCAACTAGGATTTCTCCTTTCTTTTATTGTCCATCGTGAGGAAGAAGGAGAGGGTGAGAAGATAGAAATCAATACAAAATAAGACTCTTAAGTTAATTAGATCCTAGGTTGTTGGGTCTTGTTTGAGTCCGGGTTTAGATCCAGTTAACTTAGTGAGCCTGGTTACACATGTTGGGTCTCTAGGTCTAGGTAGAGTTTGGGTCTAGAAACGGGTATGTTCGTACGTTCTCATTGAGGAGATCCGTATAGAAACGGGTAGAGTGTTAGATTGGGACCCGCTTATAACATTATAACCAAGTTAACTGAAGCTTAGATCACAATAATGACTATTGAATATGGGACCCGCTTATGGTTAAGCTCAAGTACTCCTACTAGGGCTGTCAATGGGCCTGGCCGGCCTGATAGGCCCACGGGCTTGACCCGATTTCGGGCCGGGCCGCAAGGTCTTTTTCGGCCCGCGGATTTTTAGTCGGGCCTAAAAGCCCGGCCCGACTAGACTCGCGGGCCGGGCTCGGGCTCGGGCTTTGAGTTCGGCCCGCGGGCCGGCCCGGCCCGATCCCTTTTTTTATTCACTTCAAATTTTAAAAACTATTTAGTCAAACTTATGTTATTTTACTTAATTAGACATTTTAAAAGTCTCTTTTCACACAAATTATGTAATTAATATCAAATTTTTAATTTATTTAGTGAGATTATAAGTTTTATAATATTAAATCTATTATTTTTTATTATTTTTATTATTTTATTTAAGTAGTCGGGCCGGACCGGCCCTTAGTCGGGCTTTGAATTTTTTACATAATGTCGGGCCCGACCCGGCCCGGCCCGACATAGCTCGGGCCCGGGCCGGACTCGGGCCTTACTCTTGATAAGTCGGCCCGGCCCGGGTCCGGCCCATTGACAACCCTAACTCCTATGCTGGAGACTTTGTATACGTAGATGACTGAAGATTGACTCGTACATTGGGATATTTTCTTTTTGGAAGAAGGGTGCACTTCTTTTCATGTAGAGGTTCCTTGGGGGAGCATATTTCTTTTTACACTTGCACACAACCCTTTTTTTTTCACTTTTAATAAAATTGTGGTATCAACATTTTCAGAGACAGAGAAATGAAAATGTCTTTTAATTAGAACTCCAGAGGAGGATAACGAGGCATGCTCTTATAAGAGTAAAATTAGTAATTGCTTTGTCCTGTTGGTGTAATATACGGTGGATTAATCAGCAAGTTTAACAAGAACAAACAAAGTAGGCCGCTGAGATCCTATTTTGTTGCGTTTGGTTTTATATAATCTATTATATATATTATATATATATATATTTTACAAAATATAGTAAAGAATTTGAAATCAAGTACCCAAAATCAATGATGTGTCAGTGTGCATTGACCTGATACATTTGTTGGAATATTTGAACATAGTCCCTGTGTATCTCAACACCGCGGTTTCGTGGATTCAACATAGTATCAGAGTATGGTCTTGGCCCAACTCTTCTTGTCACCTCCACCCGATTAATGTTCACGGCCCATCTTGGCCGTGAGGGAGAGTGTTAGAATATTTCGACATAATCCCTGTGCATCTCAACACCGCAATTTTATGGATTCAACAATATTTAACCAAATCTTGGAATAGAAGAGAAATATGCCGCACCTGTAAAAATCACTTGCTCGATACTTGATGGTCGATACCTTCCTTCGTTATGAACCCAGAGTTTCTTCAGTTTCCTTTGTGCGAGCATCCACATTCAGAGTGTGGACGTGGGTGTCTCTTTAACGTGTGTAATAAGATATTTTAAATGCATTAGTAATTGTCAGTAAATGTATAATTTTTATCAATTTTATCGTGTTGATGTAATCAGACGACAGAAGAGAAAGAAACCCCAAGGATCAACAATGATGATCCATCGATCTTAGAAAAGACCTCAACTAAACAGAAGGGTCTTCTTCTAGTCTAGGTGTATCATACCTGGTATGAGATGCTTTTAGCATGGTGTCGTCCTGAAATTGATCATATCATGTCATAGTTTAACACGTAAAATCGAACAACAATGTAATTTTTTTAAAAAAACTTCAATATGTAAAATGACGGAATTATTTTATGCACATCTTTGAATATTCTGCACTTTACATTTACATACAATTATAACCTGATCAGGATTTTCATCAGATGCAAACACAGTTATAGCACGAGCAAACCTGTTGGCAGTTACTTCAACTAGAACGGCAGAGGTACACAGGGAAAAGAACCCCAATCATTCGTACAAGGAGAAGTTATGCCAAGTGCATAGCATCCTACGATAGGGTTGTTCATAATTCAATTTAATTTGAAAAATTAAAATGAATTGTTTGATTCGATTCGATTTGATTTAATTCGAAGTCGAAATCGATTCAATTTAATTTTATAATGTGTAAAATCAAATCAAAATAAGTCGAATTTATTATTTATATATTTGTATTAATATTATATATTATACATATTTAAAATTTTAATTATATACACATAAAAATATACAAAATATAAATATTTTTTATTTTATATACATATAAGTCAT
This sequence comes from Amorphophallus konjac, assembly GCA_022559845.1. NCBI lineage: Eukaryota > Viridiplantae > Streptophyta > Magnoliopsida > Alismatales > Araceae > Amorphophallus > Amorphophallus konjac. The sequence continues at coordinate 436,958 of CM040128.1, forward strand.
GAAATATATATATATATATATATATATATATATTATAATAAAATATAAAATTTCGATTTGAAATCGAATCAAACCGAATTTTTTCGATTTAATTTGATTCTGTTTGATGACCAAATTCGATTCGATTCGAAAAACAATGATCCCAAATCGAAGCATATTCACCCATACCTATGGATAACCAGAATTACCTGTTTCAAGTCCCAGTATGAGAGGACTTCCACTTTTGCAAATGACTGATGTCCCCATGAAATCAAATACTGATTTTTCTATGTCCACTTCCATTTATTCCTTGTCTCTTTCTGCAGTTATGATATCATATTAAAGACCTAAATTAGAACCCAAAACCTAAATATTGAGTTGAGAAAATCCTCACCAGATAAGGAGGGAGGCGTCCACAAAGTATCCAATGTGGGATTAAACCTGATTAACACATGATTTATTACGACAAGAGGTAATAAATACTAGCTTAGATATGGTGGATCAAAGGAAAAAAACCTACACATTGATAAATGATATGTTAGGGTGCCTTGATATGCAAGGTGGATTCTAAGTTGGACTCTGAGTAGGATTAGGAGGTAGTCCTAATGGGTTTAGGAGACTATTGGGAGTCTTCTCTAAATACGATTGTAATCTTAGGGGGTGACATAGAGACCGGAAGGCGTCGGGTGTTTAGGAGCTGCCAGGTGTCAGGTGACATAGAGACCGGAAGGCCATATAAAGAGGGATTGTCCAGTGTCAAAGGAGGACGCAAAGCTGCGAAAGGAGAAGGAGAAGGAAAAGACATTATATGTTGGGACAATTGCAGAGGATATCGAGAGAGATATTGTATGCACGACATCTGCAGGTGAAAGAGCATGTTAGATTTTAGATTCTGGTTGCTCGGTTCATGCGTGTTCAGACAGGGAGTACTTTAGCACATATTAGGCATGTGATGGTGACTCGCTCCAATTGGCAAATGGTATAGAGTGCACAGTTGCCAGAGTGAGATCAATACAGGTTCACATATTTAATGGAGTGGTGGGTACACTGATGGAGGTATGACATGTGCCACATCTGAAGAAGAATTTGATCTCGCTTAGAGTGTTGGATTCAAGAGGTTACCGATGCACTCTTGAAGGTGGAGCTCTCAGAGTATGTAGAGGAGCACATGTTGTACTGCAGAGATAGATGGTGAACGTGTACAAGCTCGTAGAGAGGGTTGACACAGGTATGGCTCGAGCAAGTGTGTCCCAGGTAAGTAGTACGGATCAGCGAAAGACTCGATCTACTTATGGTGAAGCGTGGAGGAAGCGGGTCACTTTCGCTTCAGATATCGATGGTGGTTGTGATCTCTCATGTTGACTGAGACATGTGGGGCTATATCGAGGCGTGCAAGGATATTGAGTTGTGTAAGACACCTAGTTGGGATGCGAGCATATGTGTTTAGGATGATGGGGCTGACGGTCAAGTTGTGGATTCGATACTGGGTTGATCTTCAAGTGGCTTGTGGATTCAAGCCAAGGTGGAGATTTATTATGGTGTCTTGATCCGCAAGGTGGAGTCAATTGCACTCTGGGTAGGATTAGGAGGTAGTCTTAGTGGGTTTAGGAGACTGTTGGAAGACTTCTATAAATACTGTTGTAATCTCAGGGGGTGGCATAGAGATCGAAAAGCGACGAATGTCTGAGAGCTACTAGGAGGAAGGTGTAGTTCTTTTTCATAGTGAGAAGAGCAATTCTTCCAAATCTATCTCTTATTTTTTCTCGCCCCGTGTGCTTATTTGTGTGATCGTCGGTCACGGTGGTGTCCCGATCCTAACGTGGTAATTGCTCAAGTACATTAAATGCTTGACAACATTCTTTGCCACCCTTGCCCCAGGTGGCCCACATCCCCCTTTTGCTCTAATGTAAGTATATCATCTGGTTGGGATGAAATTACGCAGGAGATTCTAATAATTGGAATCCCCTAATAATCTCAACCAAAGGGCCCCAAGTATGGGTTAAAGTAAAGTAGAATGTGGCGAAAGGAACGTTACCCAAGGATTTCCCTTGATAAGATAAGATGTGCCAGAAAAGAGGGATAACAAAAGTAACTAGCAAGTAGCGAGACACTGACATCTGACAGTCGAAGTTAATCAACCAAACTGTTTGGGTATATTGAAACCAACACTGGTCCACTTTGAAGGGGACCTGTGTGGAGAGAAAAAGAAGGAACTAAGAGAATAAAACTAGTTACCTGATGAATGAAGAACAAGAATATTGTAATTAATTCCCCGTTGAATTTGGTGGGAGGTCACAACATGTCCTACAACCTTCGGTAATATCAAACAAGAGGGATCTGAATTGTTTAAGCTAATTGTCTGCACCATAATATGTATGCAGCTAAAGTAGCTAGTCAGCATGAGATTATCTGCAGACTCCTGCTTTTGGTGGCTGCATTGTACTGCTGGCAATTCTCAGGAGAGAGATCTATAGCGATCTCGCATCAGTTTGGGCAGGATAGCAACTTATACCACCCAACTACAGAGGTAGGCTCTCCTACACTCCTCTGTTCCATTCATTTTATTCATATTTTCTCTTCTGTTTCCGCTTCTTTCACTAAATCTTAACTTCAAAGGCATTGTGAGTGCATGTCTCTCTTCATCTGTTAGGAACAGTTCTTATATCATAAATGGGGACCATATATGGTGCCGCTCCTTTTGCCACCCTCCTTTTCTGCAACCAGATGGCAACTTATACCACCCAAGTACAGAGATGGGCTCTCCTACACTCTGTTCCTTTCATTTCATTCAGTTCCCGCTCCTTCCAGGAATCATGTTACCACTGACAGCGAGAACAAATGAAATGGAAGGAACAGAAGAGAAAATATCAGGGAGGATCTGCTTGTTATACATCCGTCTTGCAGTGCTTTTCTTCAGAAATGTTTCCTGATATCTACATTCTTATGCCACGTGTGCAGAAGTATTTGTTATCACTGACAGCGAGAGATGAGGAGCTGAGGAATCATGTTTATTCACCAATGACAGCGAGATGCCACCCGAGCAAAGAGTATGGAGGTTCCATCGATCCAAAACTCCAACCTCAAGAGCAGCTAGGTAGATAGTAGTAGTCTAATACACATTCCCTGTCGCAGCACAAATTTAGCCTGTCCCTGAGGGGGACGAGTGAAGCTTTCTCGCGTGAACGTACGTGGCGGGCCGTCTGGTAACCGTTCGTCCCTCTCCTTCCTTCTCTCTCGGACAAACCAGCGAACAACGTTGTGTGCGCTACACTGCAACACGGAGGTGCCGCGTGCGGCAGTCCCTCTACATATTTTCTCATTCATGTAGTGCCCCAGTACTGGAGCGCACCTGACCTTCGCTAGATGGCCATTGGACCGCAGAGTTCGCGGGGCAGTGACTGATGGCTACAGGGCAGGAAGAAGGAAGCTTCCGGCCACTTGACATAAGGCACACTCCATTAATTCTGTCAAGCATGTTTAAAGTACCTAGCCATTCATGTGATAGAATTCGAATTGGCTTACATTATTTAGTTTCATGTTGATGGCCCATCATGAAGTAGAGGAATCTTGGCTTCTCTGTGAGGATTTATGATGATGTTATCGAGCACAACAGAAGTTCTCAAATTAGTGAATTGGGGGATATTCCTGGGTATCATATGGACGAACTTAATGTCCCTCTCACAAAGTCCGCCCGTTGCCCAGTACAGAGGGCTTTTTTTGAGGATATAAAGTGAAAAAAATATATGGGAAAAGATAACTTCTCAACACACCACCTCGGTCATGTAGAAATGAAGATATCATATAAATTTTAAATATATTTGATTGGAATTAGGATCCCATCAAATGCAAAAACTATTATCTAAAATTTTGAGACCTTCATCCCCATTTTATCCCTTACACTTTAGGGTCTTAAACACAAGTTTAAGCAAAGATCTACCGTTTCAGGGTCTGTCTGCTACGGAATGCCACTTCACCATTATGTCCTCTCTCTCTCTCTCTCTCTCTCTCTCTCTCACACACACACACACACACACACACACACACACACCCCAATAACATGACCTGAGGTTACAGAAGTGAGGAATGGACGCAATTTGATCACCATGTTTTTTTCTCCATAATGAACTGAAACGTTATAATAGGGAAAGGCGTGGATTCCCGGCGGGGGTGGGGGGTGGAAAGGGTGTTCAAGAACGCCACAAAGTACGGCATCCATGGAGGAATTCCAAGGGTAAAGCTCCTTCCCGGAAACTGCACACGTCACTTGCCACACGCCCATCACCTCTCCACTTTTATTATCATCTCTCAGGTTTCTGCTTCTCCTCCTCACCTTCTGATGTTTCCGTCTGCTCTGCTTTCTCATACCCAACAGAGACCTAATTAACACAGGCAGGAAAGCTTAGTAGGTTTACATGTAGAGAGTGAACTGACGTTGACACATTACCCACAATTCACCACTATATACGGCCACCTTTCAGTGTGGCAAGCAAACCAACAGCAGCCGGGAAGAGAGAAAAACCTAGATAGCTGAAAGTCCATAGAGAAGAAAACTTGGTGTGAGATCCCAGGGGAAGGAGAGAATTAACGCAGAGAGATGGGTCTGGAGATCATAGAGGAGGCTCCCACCATGCCCTTGATGGCCCTCAACCACGTCTCCTTCCTGGTCGGGTCGGTGAAGAGGTCCGTGGAGTTCTACGAGGAGGTTCTCGGCTTCGTCTCCGTCAAGAGACCTTCCTCCTTCGACTTCGAAGGAGCCTGGTACGTACTGCTTGCTCACCATCGACTCCTTCGCTTTGGTTGCCTCCCTCCCTCCATAAGCCTGGTTTGATTGTACTCTGTTATTATGTTACTGAAGAAATCAAGATAAGATTAATTTGTTAGAACATGGATTTAGGGTCATGGTGATCGATCCAATATTTGCATGCATGCATGCAGGCTGTTCAACTACGGGGTGGGGATCCACCTGCTGCAGTGCACCAGCCCGGAGCAGATACCCAGGAAGAAAGCGGCCATCAACCCCAAGGACAACCACATCTCCTTCCAGTGCACCGACATGAGCCTGGTGATGCGGAAGCTCGAGGAGATGGGCATCGACTACGTCACAGCCGTCGTCGAGGAGGCCGGCATCGCCGTCGACCAGCTCTTCTTCCACGACCCTGACGGCTACATGGTGGAGATCTGCAACTGCCACGTCCTCCCCGTCCTCCCCCTCTCCTCGTCATCCCCGCTCCGCCAGCCCCTCTTTGCCGGCCTAGCCTGCCCCGACGTCATGGCCGACGCCAGTGGCCCCCTCGCCTCCTTCTACGGCGGCAAACAGCAGCAGTTCTCCAGCTTCCGGTGCGCCGTCGAGGTGGAGGAGAGGATGATGGAGTGCCTCGTCACCGACATCATGAGGTTTACCTTCTGAGTGCACTAATTGGGTACCTAGCTTCTAGCTAGCGTCATCCATGGTTGCTGTTGGCTGAAGAGAGAAGGAATAATATAGCAGACAAGGAGGGAGAGAGAGAGAGAGAGAGAGAGAGAGAGAGAGATACATATATAGATAAAAAAAGAGTCTTTGCATCGATCTTGCACAATGTGTACAGTCATATATATGTTGGGGTCGAGGGGTGGGGGCAAGGATAAGAACCATTCGTGTCGTTTCTGCCATCGTTGTTCTAGTCGGCCTTGGGCAAGAAATTGAGGAAGGGTAGAGCCGTTATGGGGCCGAAATTAGTTTGTTTGTTGTTGAGAGGATTTGGGGTGGTGTCTGGGTCACTTTCTTCTACTTATTCTGCTCCAATGCCTTCATGTAATGCACGGTAGTCTACTACGTACGTACGTACTAGTCTGGAATCTGGATTGCCATAGGGTTTCTCAGATGTTGTAATATGTAAACAATATTCCTTTGTTTCGTATCTCGCAATAAAAGCCTACTTATGTGGCCTCTCTCTCACATGTGACTATGTTACTAGTTTTCCAAAGGTGTGGGTGTTCACATTTTTTGATTTTGCTTCCTGCGTTAAGCTGTGGCGCATTTTTCGTCGTTCTCGCAAAACAGCAACTTCCATGCTAATAACGGGGGGTCTCAGAGAGCAAACGAACATGATCCCTCCACTCCCACATGCATGGTTTGTATGGTAGACATCGTCTGTGGGCAACGGCAGCAGACACGGCTCCAGGTGAATACAGTAACTATTGATGCCAGACCGCTTCTCTGCTGAGATTTAAATAATTATGTCATTAATTAACAGCCCATAATAAGGACAATTGAGTAGTAAGTTTTATGTTTCCAGTGCATCTGGTTTAAGCCTTTTTTAAGTACTGAAGAAACTGGTCCATATTTATAACTTAGCATGATCGTGAGTCGTGACAAACTGCATGCTTAAATAATAAAAAGGAATTCACTCCTACACCTACGACCATTCATTCCAATTATGAGCAAATCAATGCTGTCCAACACCATTGCCTTCGTTAGGGTTTTTTTTAAGAAATAAATCACGCTTATAGGTGTTTACAAAAATATCATTCTTAAAATATATTAGTAGGGATATTTTTATTTTTGACAAAAATTTATAAAAATATCATAACACTATGTTACTAATCGTGATGTTAACCATAGTTAACTTTGACCAGAGACAATAATACACCCAATCCAAACAATGGGGTCATCTCCATCCACCCAACTTCAATTCTAGAAAACCTTAATGGGGTTCACAAAGGAGGGGCGTACCGGGAGGGACCGGCCGACGGACTCTCTCTCTCTCGAGAGAGAGAGAGAGAGAGAGGGGGGGCGGGTCCGACTGGAGGGAGTGGGGGTTTGCAGGGTTGGGGAGGGACTCCAGCGGGGAGGTGGGGGGTTGCAGGGTGGGGACTGACTACGGCGGGGAGGGGGGTGCAGCGCCGAGGGGGGGGCGCTCCGGTGGGGTTCAAGCGGCGGGAATACGGTTGGGGGGCGGGGTTGCAGCGGCGAGAATTTGGCTAGAAGGGGGGCACAGGGTGGGGACTGATTGCGGTGGGGAGGATGGCGCAATGGTGGGGGGCTCCGGCGTGGAGGTGGGGGTTGCAGTGGTGGGAATTTGGCGGGGAGGGGTGGCGTAGGGTGGGGGTGATCGATCCCGATAGGGGTGGTTGACCACAGCCGTGTACAACGACGACGGGATCTACTACGTGGAGAAGATAATCCGGGACTCCATCCTGATAAGGCTGGCGCTGAGCCCAATGCGGTGAGAGTGTGGAGTGAGTAGGCGCCGTCGTAGAAGCTCCCGTGGTACGGCCCGACATACAACTGCGACTGGTAAGTTGCAACCCCTATGCCACCTACAAGCCTGCCAGTGCCTAAGGGGATTAAAGCGAAGGTCGTCGCAAGAGTGGCTCCTGGGGAATAGCGCGGCCGGGTGCGTGCATAAGACGAAGGTGGCATGTGGTGGCCTGGTGGGGCTGATGGGTTCCTGAAGGTGTGGTGGGTGAAGCTACTGGATGTGAACAAACTCCATAGTTGACTGGAAGATGAGCCTAGGGGACCGCAGGGAGAGGTGCGTATGGGACTGCTCCTGCACCGCGTACGCTAGCCCCAACGTCGGGGAAGAAGGTAGGGGTTGCAGGGTGGGAGGGGGGCGAGTTATGAAGGGGAGGGGGGTTTCCTCTCTCTCTCAGGAGGAGAGGGATAATGTGGTCATTTTATGACCATTTAATTGAAATATTAATTTGAATCCTTATAAAACATTCACGCCTCCATCGACGACACTCAATCATAGTGATATTTTTGTAATTTTTTTGTCAAAATTAAAGGTATCCCCTCTAGTAATGATATTACGCAAATACCACTCTAAGTATTATTTATTTGTAAGAAGCCTATTTTATAATCCTAAGATTTTTTTAGGCCAAGGACAAACATATTTGCCACCATTCGAAACACACGCAACTCTTCGCGGTGAATTCTTTCCGAGGTGATTTGACAAACGTTATGAACAGAGGCGGAGGTGTCGTTTCAGGATAGAACAAGCGGGAGTGGAAAGGGTTTTCTTTTTTGGGGGGATAAAAGGGAAAGAAGGGTCTGGATTGTTTATCGCCATGGCATACGGTCTTCACACAAATAAATACGCCGTACGGCTTGCCGCGATGAGTACGATACATGCACGGGGTTCGTTAAACCTCCGGGCTGGACCGATGCTATATTAAGCCCATCTTGGTCTTCCGTTATCACGACTACAAAGTTATAAACTATTGTACTTGCTCGTGACTCGTGAGGACAACCCGGAAAGATTTGAAGGGTGCAATACTTCAAGTAAATCCTGTTTTTCATTGGGAATTATCCCCAGTTTTTATCTTATTTTATGGGATGGGTCACACCAAGGGTAATGCCAATTTTCTGTCGATAACTAATCAACTAATCTATTGAGATATAAATTAAGAATATAAATTCCACCTTCAGGACAAAATATGGAATCTAAGTTGAGCCTTATTTATACTGGGACATGATCTTGAATAACCTGGGTTAACCTGTTCTTCCCATTCAAAGTAAAACAAAAGTTAGCTTTGGGCGAAATGTAGGCACCCCCTAATCAAACAGGCGCAAAGCGCGCACACCATGTACGTGGAATGCAAATGAAAACGAAATCTAGAGAACGATCGTCAACATTAGGATCGGCTATTTACTCTGTTTACACAGTTGGGTCTACATTCTTTCTTCTATTTGTTAACCAGGGCGACTGGAGCTATTACAACATTCTGGCGGAGGGAGAGAAGCAGCTACGCGTTGCATTAGAGCAATTTCAGTCATCATATGAAATTACAACAAAAACATCAGCAAGGGACCACTTTCTTGGCAGCTGCTTGCACTGAGGATTGATTACTGCCCGCTCGGCATCTGCAAATCGATACCCGATCACAATCTCCTGCCTTCGACGAGCCCTGACCATAATATCGTAAAAGCACAACTCTTCTTGGTCATAAAGATAGAATTCTGCTGGTCGTATACACAGTTCATTCCCCTGCATCATTCATAGGAACAATATCAGGAAGGGCAGGAAGAGTTCCTTGCTCGGTGATCAGTCTCACATAGCTGACAGAGAGTAGACAAAACGCCAGTGCCAATATAATAGTCGGCTGAGCTGAGAATTGCCATGATGTAAATGCAAGTACTCAATGTTGTTTCAGATACAAATTGGTATGACTTGTCGGCATTCCTTAAAATTAAGCTGATGTTGAATTCAGTATACAGACTACATCATGATTGATCATGTAGTGGCAAACGAGATGGCTGACGGTCAATAAATAGAAGCAATAAGCTTTCCATATGTCCAACTACAACATCTGTTTCTGTATGAAGTCAACAAAATGACGGGCAACCTGAGTGGTGGAAGTTTACAAAAGTTCCCAACAACAATCTGTTGCCCTACATGTGCTGTACTCAAAATATCTGGGAGCAATTCCAGAATGAGCTGAGCCACCAACTGCCCCACAGGATGCAGGCAACAAGTGGATTTTCTTCTTTACAACAATTCTTGCCTCAAGAACCAGATGCTGTAGTTTCAAATCAGTTATCAGTTACAGATAGAAATGGTAAGTGGTGGACCACAGGTCCCTTGCACTCAGCAAGGTCTAACAGCTACCGGCAAGGGTTGTCCTTGGCATCCAAAAAACAAGGAGAAATTTTTTTGAGCTGTCAACTACTCTAGGTATTTGTGAGATTATCAAAGCAGGGCTGCAAGTGGGCCAGGTTAGGCTGGGTTGAGTAAGGTCAGCCCTGACATTAACCTGAGGTTCAGGGGCTCAACCCAAGCCCAACCCAAGGTTCAGACTTCAGAAGAAGAGGAGAAGGATGATGAGAAGCAAAGAAGATAGCAGAGAATAGGTGGAGCAAAGGAGAAAGATGTGATAGAGAAGGATGAAGGGGAGAAGAAATATCTTCTATGGAGATTGGATTTGGGGAATTGGGGGTTGAAGAAAACGGGACGATGATCCTAGTTGAGTGGGTTGGGGTTTGAGGGAAAGGCCTCTCAAGTCTTATGTTGGACTTGCATTGTGTTGGTTGACCAGAGGGATCAATCCAACCCAGCCTGACGAGGGGTTGAGCAACTGCTCAATCCTTAAGTCAATGCAACCGACCAATGGTCAAGCTGATCAGGTTGGTTGATCAGTTTGCACCTTTGCGGCATGCAGCTCGGGTTGACCTGCTGAGAATTCCAGCCCTAAATGAAAGTGAATCCCTTTTGCCCATCAACTGTCATTGTCTGGCATAAAATGATACCAGTCACTATCATTCCTACATCCTCAGGAATGGGGTTTGTCAAGTGATAACCCTACAAAAGTTCACACTTTTGTTCATACTCTCCTGAATCTCCTGTTCACATGAAACACACGTCAGCATTACTCTACATTTATTCCTCTGGGACTCCTTACGTATGTCCCTCTAATCAAAGCATAAGGTGCAACCTGTTAAATGTATCAACCACCAAATTTTGACATAAAAGGAAACACTAAAAGGGCCAATCATATTTTATCATATAGTTGTACTCCGATATCTGCCGCAACCATTCATATGTCAAGTAATGATATATTACCCACAAAGTGCTCATCATGCAGGAAACTAAACAGTCATTGCCTGCATGCAGTAACTGCTCATGTCTCAAAATGGACGTATATTACCCCCACAAAGTATGTCATCATGCAGCAAATGAACAATCATTTAACTTCTCAATCAAAATGTCAAGAACCATACATGAACGAGAAAAACAATTACTATGAAGGGGGACTTGTCATTGATGATTCATTTCCATCATTTTGACATAAAAAAGTAATAGAAGGATACCTCTTCTGCAAATAGCTCCTCAAGAACACGGTTGATTTGCTTATCTTCGGCCACCATTGCTAATGCCATGCTAACAAGTTCATTCGACAGAACATAATCACTAATTCTAGACACGGACACTAGGTTTCTAGTCCTGGAATCCAATATTTCGCTAATAATAATCGATTTATCTGAAGCTTGTTGCATCTCATGGATCCAAGAGCTGTGAGAGAACCCACAATGACGAAGAGGAGTTGATCGAGTGTCTTTTGATGGAAGGCGCTTTGACTGAAACATGAGGGAATTGTCAGTTAAAAATGAAATAATTTATAGTGGTTTCTTTATCATGGTTTGAAGCACATATGAAATGCATCATACATTGCCGGTGTTAGATGGAAGATTATCTGAAGAATGATTGTAAAGTCCCCTAATGATAAAGCTATATGGACTAAAATAGCACACACGTTGACATTTCAGCAGTGGCACTAGCGATGGCTCACACGAGAAAGCATCAGGTGATCCAATCACACGAAGGACTGATCTCCAAATGTCATGAGGTCATTGCACCAAGTGAACCGAATGCAGAATTTGCAGGCCCATTGTTGCATCTTGAGATAATGGAATCTTGTTGTCAACATTGAACCAGCTTCCTTGTGAACAAAGGAGAGCTTATACATAATGCTCAACATGTCCATCAAGATCACTTTGTTCCAAAGTAATGTTGAAAGAAGACAACATCCAATTCTTGTGTGTTTAAGCATTAGGCTGAACATGTATATTTTTTGGACTTACCTTATTGAAACTTTTTATCTTTCCTTCTTTCCTAATGTTTTTTTTAAGTGGGTAGTACCACCAATATATTAAAAGAAAATGAAGTACAAGAATGTATAGGGCCCAAACCCAAAAAGAAGCACCCCCAAAACCCTATACAACATAACTCACACCAAGAGAGTATAACAATTAGCTCCCCAAACAGCCAAAAAGAGGGGAAACAGCAAAATCCACATTAGTACAAGAGACCACTCATTCCTTCACTCTAGCCCATACAAAATCAACCAGAACCTCCTCGGAACGGAACTCCCTCCTGAAGATACGGTGATTCTGCTCCCCCCACAGTGCTCATAATGTGGCATGAAAAATGAGCCACCACACCGTCCTATCCGGCTTGAGGGACCAAGGCCTATCCCATTCCCGAATCAAGCAACGAACCTCACTCCGTAGGTTGATGATGCAGCTGGTCCTCCGAACAACCTCCATCCACACTCCCTGAGAGTAAGAGCAGCCGACAAAAAGGTCGTCGAGGGACTCGTCAGCAGCACCACAGAGACAACAGGTAGAAACCATATCCGGTATGAATCGTGACAACTTATCCCGAGTGGGGAGTCTCCCATGGGATATTCTCCAAACCAAAAGCTTGTGGACTAGATGAGGAGAAACAAACAACAAAACTTTCAGAGGTGAAGCTAGAGAGGCGGAAAGACTGGCCTCGTTTATAGGTGGAGTGAGGGAATGGGGGATGCTCTTTCGTAATGTGAATGTGCACAACTCTTCCCTTTTTATTTTGTTGGGAGGGAAAGGGGACCACACCGTCTTGGTGTAGGCCTTTTGCTGTACAGAGATTTTTTTTTTTTGGTTGGGGGGGGGAGACCTATTGACTACACTTGTACACTTTTTTTACTATTAATACAATAGTGGTACCACCCACTTTCAGAAGAAAAAAAATTGAAAAGTAGCCAGCCACTTGTGCACCGAGAGACCATGCTATATAGGAAAGAATACAAGTTTTTTTTGAAAGTTATAGGAAAGAATATAACTTCCCAATGTAGAAAAAGATTTGAGCAATTAGACCTCAATGGAGTACAGTTTTAGGCACATTTATACATCGGGTATGGGACCAAATAACTAGAGAGAGCTCTCTCTCTCTCACTTGTTTTTTTGACTCCCAAGCTTCTCAACTTATAAGTTATAAATTAGCATTCTACAAGATATTATCAAAAGTAACATAGTGTATGTCAAGGTCTGGAAATTTAAGTATGCCTGCTGAATAAGATACCTGGATGTCCCGAATGAGGAGAAGAGTAGCAAGAGACCTCGAGTCTGAATGCACAATGGAGTCCTCCGCAGACTCATCTGCAAGAATTAAGATCTGTTTGTCTGTAGTTAGGGTAGAGATTGTGCAATTGACAAAAACGTAAAAGATGGAATGAATGGAGCAGAAAGCCAGTATTTAGTTTACAAAACTTGTAAAGTATGCTCTTGTTTCAGGTTTCACAATCTTGGAACTACAATATTTCAAAATACAGGAGGAGGCAGGAGGAGAGAGGACAATAAAACTGGAGGCATCCATGTAAAAAGGCTAAAGGAAAGGAGAGAGGGGGGAAGGAGGGGGGTGGGGGGGGAGGTCTACAGGAGTGCAACATCTTGCAAGGAATTTTGGCTATTCAGGCCACTCAAGGGTCTACCTGGTAAATACCACAATTCTCATGATCTGGAAGTACTTCACTAACTGTAGACTCTGTAGATGATAAAGCAGGCAACACAAGCTTAGAAAGACTAGTATTCACCGAATCAAATGTCTCCAAAGGAAGGCTCTCTAAATGTCGGCGAATGACAGTGTTTCCCACCTTGTGAACGAGTCTAATGTTAGTCAAAGAGGAGAGATTAAGCCCACCATCAATAAGCTTCTTTTCTCTCTCCTTTTCTGGAACATTATTAAACATCCACAACTCTGAACCTGGAGCAAGAAATGCCTCCAAAACCTGAAATAAACGGCAAATGAAAACTTCGGAGTGTTAAAGGAAACAGAATAATTAAAAAAGAAAAATGGTCTTCAATAGCTAACGATATAGAGCATTGGACTAAAGGGAAACAGAATCCATACAATCTAAAACAAATCTTAAAATAAGGAAACATCTCTGAAAACAATAGAAAACCAAAAAGAAACAAATGCTTCTTAGCCAGTCCCTCAGGCAAAGAAAATGGAGAATTAAGAGGCAATCAGATTTAGATGACATCATCCCCAAGTTTGTAGCATTGATTATTAGAAATATATTTCCATTTCCAAGGGAGTACATAAAACAAGAAACCTGACTAGAACTGTAAATAGGGCATCGGTGTACCATGATCATGTCATCAATGTCACGTCGCCAACCACAGAAAAGAATTTTTTCTGGATACTTCGGATGGCTGGAAATATAAGGAAGAATGCACTTGCGTACCTGAAAGAGGAAGAAAACTACATAAGAGAGTCGACTGCATGAAAACTTATCATACATAGAAAAATTCAACTAAACTTTGCAAAGAAACAAACCTTCTGCTGCCATTTGGTTAAGTAGTTCCAGGTAAACAAAAATTGATCAATGAATTTTCTAGCCTTCACCAAATTAGTGATCTTCACTTGTATAGTTTGCACCCATATCATGCGCACTAGCTAATGTATCAAGTGAAAGACTGCCCTACCAAGCAACTGATTTCACTTTTATTCAGAGTATCTTCAATCTCTCATACATACTTTGGTGCCTTTTAATGTTGAAAGGGTTGACCTTTTGGGGGGGGAATATTCCCCAACCCTCGTAAAATTTTCTCCATATCAAGGGAGATAAGTCATCTCACAAAGCTATCTAATGCTAGATTAATGTGCTCAAACTGCATCAAGTAGGAATTTACGTCAAGGCAGCACAAGAAACAATGGTAATGTTCTAAATAGAAACATGTGACATAGAATATGGCCATGAAGTTTAAAGCATATCATAACATGTAGTCATTTCTGATGCATGAAGTTTCAAACATATCGTAACAAGTAGACAATTCTGATGAGCATTCAGAACCAAATAACAGATTTAGCATGTCAAGTATATCATATAGTGTGCACAACTAAAACTGCATTTGATACCGCATGATGCACGAAGAGAAATAGACATGCAAATTCATATAACATCTGTCTCTCAATTGCTTCAGTGTAATGTCTCAATTATATGGCAGAACTATCAGAATACAGGAAATCTTATAGTTCAGAATCCCGATAAAATGTTCATAAGGAGGGAGGATTTACCTCTGGCAGGAAACCTGGTTCATATGTATCATCATCCTCAGCTATAACAAGAATTTCATCACCTTCTTTCATTACATAATCATCACTGGGATTTATTATGATTTTCCCACCACTGGTGGCGTCCTTAACTCCACAGGGAACAGCATCAGGGAATGAAATAAGTACATCTTCAAAGCGCATACCATCCAACTGAGGCCATCTTTTGATATAAAACTCAGCATTCTCAAACCCTAAAATATCCTCCCATATCTGCACAACAAACCAAAATGACATAGGGGAATCTAAATCCACCAGTAAAACTTGAGTAATCTTCACTAATAAAAGCAAATGACTTTCATATAGATAACAAGCTATATACAATAAAAGGGAACTTTGACTCAACATTATAACCAAGGTACTGAAGCTCAGATCGCAATAATGACTACTGAATGGGACCCGCTTATGGTTAAGATCAAGTACTCCTCTGTTGGAGAGTTTTTATACATGGATGGCTGAATATTGACTTCGTATAGTGGGGTATTTTTGTTTTTGGAAGAAGGGAACACTTCTTTTCATGTAGAGCCTTCTTGGGGGAGCATCTTTCTTTTTTCACTTGTGCACAACCCTTTTTTTTCACTTTTAACAAAATTGGGGTATCAACATTTTCAGAGAAAAAGAAATGATAATTTCTTTTAATTAAAATTCCAGAGGAGAAGAACAAGGCATGCTCTTATATGACTAATTAGTAATTGCTTTGTCCTGTTGGTGTAAACATGCGGTGGATCAGTCAGCAAGTTTAACAAGAAAAAACAAACTAGGCCAGTGAGAGACTATTGTTGCGTTTTGTTTTATATAATTTATTATATATAATTTCCTAATTTTATATAATTTAACAAAATATAATAAAGAATTTGAAATCAAGTAGCCAAAATCAATGCTGTGTGCATAGGCCTGATATATTTAACCAAATCTTGGAATACTTGATAGTGGATACCTTCCTTCTTAATGAACCCACAGTTTCTTAAGATTACCTTAACTGCAGGTAAGGGATTTAATTAAATCTTAACTTCAAAGGCATTGTGAGTGCAAGTCTCTCTTAGTCTCTTAAGAATAGTTCTTAACTTCTTATATCACAAATGGGGAATATGGTGCCGCTCTTTGTGCCACCCTCCTTTTCTGCCATCAGAACTGAAAATTAGACGGCATGGAGCACCATACTTGAGCTTGGCATTTTCTGTATTACGACTGTCCAATCTCAAGATTAGACACCAAGATGAGAGTGACAAATGGTGTGGCAAAAAGAGCGGCACAATAGCATTCCTCATCATGAGTATAAGGCTTCATGGCGTGCTGTTTCTCATAGATGCTTATGAATCTTTTAGTTTTATTTTCCTTGTACTCTCAGTTTCCTTTTAATCCATAGTGCAAGCATCCACATCCATAGTGTGGATGTGAGTGTCTCTTTAGTGTGTTTAAGAAGATAGTTTAAATGAATTAGTATTTTTTTTGTCAGCTTTATCGTAGTGATGTAATCAAACAAAAGAAAAAGAAACCCAAGAATCAATAATGATAATCCATCAATCTTAGAAAAGACCTCAACCAAACAGAAGGGTCAAAGGTGTATCATACCTGATATGAGATACTTTTAGCATGGTATCCTCCTAAAATTGAGCATATCATATCATAGTTTAACATGTAAAATCAAACAACAAAGTAATTTCTTAAAACTTCAATATATAAAATGACAGAATTATTTTATGCACATCTTTGAACACTCAGCACTTTACATTTACACTGACCTGCGCAAGACCAGGTTGGAGAGCACACTGTATCATCAAGCGCCCAATTACATCATGAGCAACAACAGTTTCTACAAGTTCTCCTCCGACAAGTTTCACCAAATGCTCATTGTCAAGGTCACACAACTCTACAACAACATGACCCCTCAAGCCCTCTTTTACTCCAGTAAGACTCAGTACAACTCGCAAAGCATGAGCATCACTCTAATAAAGCAGATTAACATGATGTCTGTAAATAAAAGTTCACATAGAAACAATAAGGAAAGAACTGAACAAGTAAAAATTTGAGAGGATAACCTGGTCAGGATTTTCATCAGATGCCAACACAATTATAGCACGAGCCTTGGACACTGAAACCTGTTGGCAGTTAGTTAAATAGAAAAGCAGAAGTACACAGGAAAAGAATGTCATTCGTACAAGGAGAAAATATGCGAAGTACATTGCATCCTAGAGATAACCAGAATCACCTTTTTCAAGTCAGCCAGTATGAGAGGACTTCCACTTCTGCAAATGACAGAGGTTCCCATGAAATCAAATTCTAATTTTGCTATGTCCACTTCCATTTCTTCCTTGTCTCTTTCTGCAAGAACCACAACCATCCCACCACCAATGCTCTTATTTGCAATAGATAACTGCTTAATAAGTGAGCCCTGGTATCAAGGAATTAAATCAAAACATCAAAACACATGACTTATTTCGACAAGGTAATAAATACTAGCTCAGATATGGTGGATCATAGGAAAAAATCTAAACATAAATAAATGATAATTGCTCTAGTACAGTAAATGCTTTATGACACTCTTTGCCACCCTTGCCCCAAGGGGCCCACCTCCTCTTTTTGCTGCCATGCAAGGATATCATCTAAATATGGGTTAAAGTAAAAGAGAACGTGGCGAAAGGAACATTTTTTTTTTGAACCAAGAACCGACCAAACAGGACAGAAACTGGTCAAGTGCACCCTCCCTCAAAAAGGGAGAGTGTTCTCACTCCCCCAGGCTGTACCTGTGGTCCTAGAATTTATTAATATTGAGAAAGGAATACACAGACAGCGGGGCATTCCCCTGGAGAAACAAGAGGGCAAGCAAAAGAATTAGCCCTTTAGAAGGGGCAAGGAAAAAAAAGCAAGGACCTAAAGATTAACTACCAAAAGAGACTAAGAAAAATGGATGGCCGGTAACCCAACCTAGTCCATTCTAAGGTCCCCCTGGAACCCAAAGACGGTCTAAAAAGTCAGAAACGGGGCCAGGGATGCCAAGACAAAGAGCCTGCCAGCTAAACCCTGACATCGTAGAGCTCGAGATGCTTTGGCCTACGACGATTCTTCCTTTGGTCCTACGGGCGGGCGGGAAGGGAGCATCAAACTCCATGTCTTGCTCATCCACCGAACCCTCAATCTCGTTGGGAGCACAAAAGAACATTACCACAGCATTTCCCTTGATAAAATATGAGATGGCAGAAAAGAGGGATGACAAAAGTAACTAGCAAGTAGCGAGTCACTGACATCTGACAGTAAAAAGCAATCACTAAAGTTGGCAATCTTGACCACACACTCTCTCCCCCTCCCCCCCCCCCCCCCAAACCCTTTGTGTATATTGAACCAACACTGGCCCGCTTTGAAGGGGGCTTGGGTGGAGACAAAAAGAAGGAAGAAAGAGAAGAAACTAGTTGCTTAATGAACTAAGAACTAGTTGTTGAATTTGGTGGGGGGTCGCATCATGTCCTATAACATTCAGTAATATCAAACAAGAGGGATCTGAAGTTTAAGCTAATTGTCTGCACCATAACATATATGCAGTTAAAGTAGTCTGCATGAGACTATCTGCAGACTCGGCTTTTGGTGGCTGCATTGTACTGCTGGCAATTCTCAGGACAAATCTCTGTAGTGATCTTGCATCAGTTTGGGCAGGATAGCAACTTTACCACCCCAGTACAGAGGTAGGCTCTCCTACATTCCTCTGTTCCTTTCATTTTGTTCATATTTTCTCTTCTGTTTCCATTCCTTTCATTAAAGATTGTTTCCCCTGGGGGGTTATAACAAATACTTCTGCACACGTGGCATAAGAATGCAGATATCAGGAAACACTCCTGAAAAAAAGCACTGCAAGATGGATGTATAACAAACATATTTATGCAAAAAAGGACTGGAATATAAATAAATAAGCAACAGAAAGAACAGCAGATTATAAAGTTTGTCGCTTAGACCAGGAAGCCAAATATGATTAACTCTCCATGTTTTCACTCTTCTTTTCCAAGGATTAAGTATTAACATGTGATTACTCCCTGTGACAGATATATGGCTGGGGAATTGGGGGAAGGAGGGGGGTTTGAATTGTAGATGAGCAACGGAAGCAGCAATAATGTATTCAAAGCATCATATGCAAGTACAATAAAGACCTGACGAAGGTGAGGAGTTTAAAGTTACCCCGACAAATAAATTACCAATTTGTCACTCCATCCAAGAATTAATATATGATTGCTCTCCATGACTTCACTCTTTCCCTTCCTCAAAGAATCCACTTTCTCTGAGATTGCATCAGAGACCAACCCAAGCATTGTTGCAAAGATCAGCATGCCCCCAGAACTGATTGAGACTGAAACGATCCTTGGACCTGGACCAACCCTGTCTGCATGATTTCCTGAGTCCGCCACAAATGTCCATGAAAGCCACAGAGCTTCAGAAAGCGTTCCATTGCCAACTGAGTATAATGCCAGCCCACCAAATCCAATAAGAAGTATAGTTGCCAAAAGAAGTGCAAGAAGTTTGGCATAAGGATACACGGAAAAGAACACATCGACCCTGTATGCTAGCCTCTTCTTCAAGGGTACCTCCTCATCATTATTCTTTGCAAACATTTTGTGGGTCCTTATTCTAGGAAAGTAATCAAGATATCTGAACAACAAGAATGGAGTCACTAGAGAGATCATTACGGTGTAAAAAGACACATTTCTCCTGTTAATGTTACTGAAATATGAGAAGAAACTGTTATCTTCAGGCTGTGAAATTTCAATTCCCATGTAACTGGTAACATCACTCCCGTTACACGACTGACGCAGGTTAAGAACCTCCTCCTGTTGCAGAAGCCAAACCAAACAGATAAGAAGTCAGATATCCAGGCAAATTAGGGGGGGGGGAAGGTGAAAAGCAGATTTCCTTTTTCTTAGAAGTCGGATAGCACCATGTAAATATGAAGATCAGGATAACATACCAATAATGAATACTGAGTAATAGAATCACTACCTCAAGTTTTGAGACCTTGCTCTGCAAAGAAACGGCGAACAGTATAAAAGCTACCGAAGTAGCAGAAAGCTGCAGGGAAAAACAACTGAATCAAAAACCAAAAAGTAACACGAAATCCCCATCTCCGTAGAAATAAGATGCAATTTGGCTCACCAAACAGAAAATCAAGGAACTAACGGGCCAGTGAGCTCTTTCCACTGCAGCAGTTGAAGGTGGAATTACTTCCACGACAGGTTTCAGCTCTTCCGTCACCACCGCCCTCTTCGTTTCCTCTTCTGCCCCTGCTGATCTCTCCACGGTAACCGAAGAGTCCCCAGCAGCTTGGTCTGGAGTCCTCTGCAACCCCGCCGGGCGACCATCTGCTGACGCCGGTAACGAAGGGCGCTTCTTCGCCAAAGATCTCCCAGTGACCTTCACCGTCGAGCGTGTCCTGGATGGGTAGGGACCGAGGAAGGAAGGGTAACACCAGTCACGATCAAAGACTCCGCCGCCATCCCCGCCGCCGTTCCGGGAGTCCGACGGGTCGTCGACCGCCACAGTGAGCAGCGGTCGAGGCGGGAGAGGCGAGGTAGAGGCACGGCGGACGGCCGGAACCGTAGGACTGCAGGAGCTGGCGGTGTTCTGAAGAGGGGACGGGGAAGAGGAGGAAGAGGAAGTGGACGGCCCGGCGGAGATCGTCCTCGACTTCTTGAGCTGCGGCCGCCGGTCGCCCTTGCCGGCGATCGGGCTCGCGCTAGGGTTAGGGCTCGGGATCAGCTCCCCGTCCACCGCCGGCATCATCCTCCGAAGGGGGAAGACGACGACGGCGGCGCGGGAGGGGATTTATTTTGCCCGGTAATCTATTCATTTTAAAATAAACATGCTCACCCTTTTTATTGGTCGGCTCGTGCCTTATCTGCATAGAAACGGCGAGGGGGGCAGAGCCTCCCCCGGGATAAGTGTCAGTTATAACCTTCACCGGTTAGCAGCGTGACGAGTCAAAAACGATTCATTCATTCGTGAGGGCGGAGGGCGCTGGGGGCCGGTGAACGGATTTACGTACAGATTTACACAGCCCACAGTGGAACGTCGGGGAGCTCAAGGGGAAGCCGCCGCGGCGGGACAAGAGATGGCACGTTAGTTAGACACAGCCCAGAGATGTCACGTTAGACACGTGCTGTGCTGAGCGTTACGTCTTTAGGAGGAGGAGACAAACCTCCTCGAGTATAATAGATACACATTGGCGCGGATGCAGAGCCGCCATATGGAAGTTATCTTTTTTAAAAAAAATTAAGATCAATTTTTTTTATTTTTTTTTAAATTTTTTTGAGGAGGGAAAAGCGGCTCGAAGCCGTGCCCTCCTGCCACCTACGCAGGAGGGGGGAGGGGGGGTGTCCACCCCGCCACTGGCGGGGGGACTCAATTATTATACGAGAGATGATCGAGAATCATTCCATTAAAAGTAAGTATATTTTAATTTTTATGTATCTATGTGAATTTTTTTACCTATATTACACTAAGCATAAGTGTATAAAAATTCACATTGACGTATAAAAAGTTTATATAATTAATAATCACATAAAAATTAAGATAGATATATTAAAATTCACATAAACGTATAAAAATTTAGGTAGATACATAAAAATGAATATAGACGCATAAAAATCATGCCCACGTGAACTTTTATATGTCTATGTTAACTTCTATGCACTTATACAAATTTTTATATATCTATGTGAACTTTTTATGCGTCTATATGAATTTTTATGTGCCTATGTTAAGTGTAATATAGGCACATAAAGATTCACATATGTGCATAAAAGTTAACAAATACGCATAAAGTTAACATATGCGTTTACATGGAATGATTATGTAAGAACGTCCTTATTGGTCCTTATTATTATGACATTCTAAATTATAGATATATCAATCTTAAAAATATAATTAGCAAATATTACTTATATACCTTTGAAACATACCTAAATTATCACTATACCTCTCATCCTTACGAAATTTACCCGTAAGTCCCCAAAATCTAAAACAACTCTTCATTGTGCCCCTATCGTCAGCGACTACTCACGATGGTTAATCTCAAGTGAGTTAACAAGAGTCAAATGGCTAACCAACTCCTAATTATCTCTGTAACGACCCGAGAATCTGATTACCGGGAAGGCCCGATAACCCGAGACTCGCACCGCCACCCACGAGCCCGAAGACTCGGAAGGGTTAAAGGGATGGTGTGGAAACTACACAAGTATCACAAATAATTGTAGAAATTAAACAGTTATAATATTAAGCAGGAAATAAATTAACTATTTAATTTTTTACATGGTCCACAATAAAATAACAACAACAGCAAGAACAGTCCACGACTAGTACAGTGACAAGAAAGAAAAGTACAGCTACACGGGACATCCCCCGGCTCTGACCTCTGGCACTACCTCTGGGCACCCGCACCACGCTGCGCTCCTGACGCGCTCCCCGAAGGTGGCGCCTCACCTGAAACACGGTGAAAATACGCAGGGAATGAGTCTCGGAACAAGACTCAGTAGGGATCACTCGAACCCTACCTCGTAAAACGAGAAACCACTACTCTAGCGGTAGGAAAGTACCTCGGAAAGGAAAGCCCTGCACTCTACAGAACTAGACCCTACGGCACGCAAACCGACACATGTGCTACGAAGAGAAGACCGAAGCTCAACGGTCACCGACAAACCCGAAGGTCGGAAACACACGACTGACAGTCTGACACTCCGTACTCGACAGGAGTACCACCCACTAGAAGCACAGCCGGTAGCGTCCCCTGACGTCTTATACCGCACCGCAGGTGAACCGCCTGACGTGGTAGGTCCTACCCGAGACGCAGACACCGTACAAGTAACCACAAACAAGTGACTAGCTGGGGTCACGCCGGTCGACGTGGGTCCAACCGCCCCCAACCACGTGTGCACACACAGACCACGCGTCCCAGGTCTGGCCCTCTGACCGGTTTTCCCCTCAGCCGGACTCTGGCTGCAAGACGTGGGGCCCAACGGTAACCGGTCCACAAACCGTCTCGAAAGGTCTGCCCGTACACCACTCCCTGGTGCGACTAGCACCCGCGTACTAGTAGGCTACGACTAGTGGAGGGTCACTGAAGGAGTAGACTCTCAAGTCAACGGAAAACGACGTCCGAACCCGACAACAGGTGGGAATCACCCCACACACCAGCCCCGTCGCACGGTGACCACGGTCGGAAAAGAAACAGACGCACGGCCCACGGTCAAACGCCTGACCGAGGCAAACGGGACTTCCGGACACCAAAAACACGGTCACGGAACTCCGCGGGGTGCCCGGGACGCACGCACGGCCCAAGGGGAACACCCAACAACGACCTGATCGCGCTAGGGATACCCAGCGTGACAGGGACCATCGCGCTAGGGAACCCTAGCGCAACAGCGAAGATCGCGCTAGGTCTCCCTAGCGCGACAGGGACCATCGCGCTAGGTCTTCCTAGCGCGACAAGGATGATCGCGCTATGACCCCACAGCGCGACATGAACCGCCTCCTGTTCATCTTCTCCGATGAACGCGCTCGGTCGGGGCAGCGCGACCTCCAAGAACGCGCTACTGGAGTATAGCGCGTTCTCAGTCCGCGGTCGAAAACGGTAAGAACGCCCAAAAATTCTAACCACGCCCCCATACCTCCATAGGAGAGGGGGAAAACAAAGGGGTAGACCCCTGGGGACCCCTAGCATGATTCTAGGCCCTCAAAACACGAATCCATACATTGAATCCATAGATCGGGCGAGCTCTCCCCAAATCATGGAAAAACCCAAAAACGCTCAAATGATCCCCTCTCGGCCTCCCCGCGGCCTATAAATCGCGGAAAAGAACGGCATGAGGCTAAGGAACGTCACCCTACCTCAATGGAGCGAATGCTCCGCCGGATCGATCACGAATCACGAAGAACGCTCGAAGCTTCACGAACTCCCCACGCTTCCCACGCTCGCCGCACGCCCACGAGATCGCCTCACCGTCGCCCACGCGTCCGCGCCGTCGCCCCGCCGCCGTCCGTAGCCGGAGAGGGGCTCGCCACGTCCGAATGGGAGAGAGGGAGAGAGAGGGGGCTCACGGTCGCGAGAGAGAGGGAGAGGAAGAAGAAAGAGAAAAGGGAAAAAGAAAAGAAAAAGGATTAGGATTTATAGAAAATCCGAATTTTCAGAAAAATACCGAAAAATAGAAAAATACATTTCTGGAATCCTCGGAACACACCGATCGCAACGGTACCACTCGTGCCCGGGTGAACGGCCCAGTTAACCCGCAGCGAGCGTCCGAAGGAATAGCCGAAACACACGCCGGGAATCGGAAAACACACGCGGAAAAGCCGCGGAACGCCTCCGGGCCTCCGAAACAACTCCGGATCGCGCCGATCCGAACACGAAAGATGTCCGAAACGGAATTTCGGACACAACATAGCCGGACGCTCCGAAAACCAGATCCGGGACCCACGAAGAAGGATCCGAAAGGTCCGGGATATTACAGCCCTCCCCCCTTAAGGAATTTCGTCCTCGAAATTGAGAACAACCCAAGGGGAAAGAAGAGGAAGACTCACTCAAACAGATACGGGAACTGCTGACGCATCTCGTCCTCACGTTCCCACGAAGCCTCACCACCAGAGTGTCATTGCCACACGACCTTCACCAAGGGAATGACCTTGTTCCGCAGGCGTTGCTCTCGCCTATCCTCCACGCGGATCGGAAACTCTGGGAGAGAAAGATCTGGAGTCACCTCAGGCCAAACAGAAAACTCGAGCACATGAGAGTCATCGGGCATATACTTCCGCAACATCGAGACGTGGAACACGTCATGCACCGACGCCAACTCAGGAGGTAACTGCAACCGATAAGCAACCTCACCGATGCGCTCCACAATCGCGAAAGGACCAATATAGCGGGGACTCAACTTCCCACGCCGCCCAAAACGCATCACCCCCTTCATCGGAGAAACTCTCAAGAACACATGATCGCCCACGGCGAACTCGAGAGGCTGCCGCCTACGGTCAGCATAGCTCTTCTGCCGACTCTGGGCCGCCAACATGTTCTGACGAACCAGGTGCACAACATCCACACATTGCTGCACCAATTCCGGTCCCGTCAAAACACGCTCACCCACCTCAAACCAATCAAGTGGAGTCCGACAAGGACGCCCATACAGAGCCTCATAGGGAGCTATGCCGATACTCGAATGATAGCTGTTGTTATAGGCAAACTCCACCAACGGTAGGTGATGAATCCAACTCCCCTGCCACTCCAGGCAGCAGGATCTCAGCATGTCCTCCAAGGTCTGAATGGTCCTCTCAGACTGACCATCTGACTGTGGATGATACGCCGAGCTGAATGCCAACTCCGTGCCAAGAGCTCGCTGGAAACCCCTCCAGAATCCAGAAGTGAAGCGCGGATCTCGATCCGACACGATCGAAATGGGAACCCCATGCAACGGCACGATCCGCTCCACATACAGACGAGCCAACCTGGACACGCTCCAGCTGACCTTGACCGGTAACAATCGAGTCACCTTCGTCAGCCGATCCACCAGCAACCAAATACTGTCCTGCCCACTCGGGGTTCTTGGCAACCCCACCACAAAATCCGTGGTCACATGGTCCCACTTCCAAGCAGGAACATCCAAGGGCTGGAGAGTACCTCCTGGTCGCTGATGCTCCGCCTTCACCTGCTGACAGATCAGGCACCTGGCCACAAATTCGGCGACATCTCTCTCCATGCCAGGCCACCAAAACTGCCTTCGCAAGTTCCGATACATCTTCGTCGCACCCGGGTGCACAGTGTACCTGCTCCCATGAGCCTCGCGTAACACCGCACGACGAACCCGTTCCTCCGCTGGGACGTACAACCTGCCACGAAACCTCGCAGCACCGTCCTCGCCAAGCTCTACGTCAGCCATAGCCAGAATCCGGGGCAACTCAGGGTCCGCATGCTGAGCCTCTGTCACCTGACGACGGATAGCAGGAGTGACAGTCAGACTCACAAGCACTGCCAACCCTCGCTCCTGGGGAATCTTGAGCCTGAAAGATACTTCGGGCACATGTTCCCAGAGCCTCCACCTTCTCAACATCAAGGTACTGACCGCCACCTTCCGACTCAAGGCATCGGCAACGACATTCATCCTGCCCGGCTGATAAGACAGGGTGAAGTCATAGTCCTTCATGAACTCCATCCAACGCCTCTGTCTGAGGTTCAGATCTCGCTGCGAGAACACATACCTCAAACTCTGATGGTCAGTAAACACCTCAAATTTCTCACCGTACAGATAATGCCTCCAGATCTTCAGCACAAAGATCACCGCCGCCAACTCAAGGTCATGGGTAGGGTAGTTCTCCTCGTGGGGCTTTAGCTGCCGAGATGCATAAGCCACCACTCTACCATGCTACATCAAAACAGCACCCAGTCCAACGCCGGAAGCATCTGTACACACCACAAAACCTCCCGATCCAGAAGGCAAAACCAACACCGGAGCCGAGGTGAGCAATCTCTTCAGTTCCCTGAAGCTCTGCTCACACTCCTCGGACCAAACGAAAGGCACATCCTTCCGCGTGAGCCTCGTCATCGGGGTCGCAATGCGGGAAAAATCCTGGATAAACCGGCGATAATAACCCGCAAGCCCCAAGAAACTCCGGATCTCCGTCACCGGCCTCGGCCACTGCATCACAGCCTCGACCTTGGCGGGATCCACGGAAATGCCATCACCAGAAATCACATGCCCCAGAAAGTGCACCTCGCTGAGCCAAAACTCGCACTTGCTGAGCTTCGCATACAACTGGTGATCTCGCAACGTCTGCAGCACCACACCCAAATGGTACGCATGCTCCTCAGCAGACCGCGAATAAACAAGGATGTCATCCACGAAGATGACCACGAACTGGTCCAAATACGGATGAAACACCCTCTGCATCAAGTCCATGAAGGCAGCTGGGGCATTGGTGAGCCCAAACGGCATCACCAGAAACTCATAATGCCCGTACCTCGAACTGAATGCAGTCTTCTCCACATCGGGCTCACGAATCCTCAGCT
The DNA here is from genome assembly GCA_022559845.1 of Amorphophallus konjac. Classification (NCBI taxonomy): domain Eukaryota; kingdom Viridiplantae; phylum Streptophyta; class Magnoliopsida; order Alismatales; family Araceae; genus Amorphophallus; species Amorphophallus konjac. The sequence goes on from CM040128.1 coordinate 463,823, forward strand.
GATAGTAACCAGACCGCAAATCAATCCGCGAGAACACTCGCGCAGACTGAAGCTGGTCGAACAAATCATCAATCCGCGGCAACAGATACTTGTTCTTAATGGTCACTTCATTCAGCTGCCGGTAGTCAATGCATAGCCGCAGACTACCGTCCTTCTTCTTCACAAACAACACGGGCGCACCCCAAGGGGAAAAGCTCGGATGAATATACCCCTTGGCCAGCAGTTCCTGCAACTGCGCCCTCAGCTCCCTCAACTCAGCGGGGGCCATACGGTAGGGAGCCTTCGCCAAAGGTCCCGTACCAGGTACAACCTCAATCACGAAATCGATCTCCCGCTGGGGAGGTAATCCATGCAACTCCTCAGGAAAAACATCGGAAAACTCGCACACCGCCGCAATGTCCTCGACATCCGGCTCCATCCGGTCAGACACAACCACTGACGCGAGAAAACCCTGACAACCGGAATCAAGCAATCGACGGGCTCGAATAGCAGAGATAAGGAATCGAGAAGAGGCGGAACGGATACCTTGGAAATAGAAGGTCCTCTTGCTCGGATGCTGGAAGTAGACCCTCTTCATTCCACAATCCACCACCGCTCCATGAGTCTCGAGCCAATCCATGCCTAGAATCACGTCGTAATCCCGAAGCTGCAACGCATACAACCTGCCTGGCATACTCCGCCGATCGATCCACACCGGAACCTGGTCGAAGCAGTACGGAGTGATCATAAAATCACCCGAAGGCAACTCCACTGCCAAATCACAGGACAACTGGGTCACCGGCTCCTCGACGCTCGACGCGAAATCCTCCGAAATAAACGAATGAGACGCGCCAGAATCAAATAAAACCCGAGCCGCACAACCCAAAATCTGAACGGTACCTTCCACGAGCTGCGACGCCACTGCCTCTGCCCTGGTCAAGTGCGTGATCTGGCCACGAGCCCTCTGCCTGCCTCCCACACTAGCTGACCTGGGTAGCGGCGGATACTATCCCTGTTGCTGCTGCTGCTGCTGGGGAACATGCTGCTGCGGCGGCCTCTGAGGACAGTCACGCGCCATATGCCCTGGCTGGTCACACCGAAAACAGATAATCGGCGGCGTGCACTGCCTGCCTGGGTGGGTCCCACCACACCGTGGACAAGATCCTCGCGATCCACCCACTGATCCCTGACGCTGCAAAGGAATCGGCTGCTGTACACTGCCCGATGAAGCCTGCCCTTGATCTCTGGACTTCTTCTTGCCGAACCCCTTCTTGAAGAGCTTCTTGACCTTCGAGCCGAAGGACGCAGATCCTGTCACCGAAGCTACATGTGCCGGCACTCCTGAACCACTCATCGCATGCTGGAAGGAACCCTGCTGCTGGGTAGCCGACTGCTGGCTGCGACATGACAAAGACTGCCCCTGGCTGATCGGTCCTCGAGTCCTCTGCATATCCATCTCCAGGGAAATCGCAACACGAGACGCTGTCTCTAAATCAGTGGCCCCATTCGCGATCAAATGGTGCCTCAGCTCCAGCCTCAAGCCCTGCACAAACTGCGTCGTCCTCACCCTCTCATGCTCCATGATATGAGGTGCATACCGACCCAGCTCGACAAATCGGGCCCTGTACTGCAACACGGGCATGTCACCCTGCACCAGCTCCAGAAACTCCCGCATCCGCTGCGTAGCAACGACGTCTGGACAGTACGTACGCTCGAAAGCACTGATAAAGTCACCCCACTCGACCTGCTCAAGTGGACGAAGCTGAAAGGACGTCTTCCACTCGGAAGACCACCACCTCCGAGCCGTACCCTGCAACTGGTTATAGGCCAACACCACTCTGTCCTCGGCAGTACTCTTCGCGGAACTGAACACCCGCTCCATCTCATCAAGCCAATCACGAGCCGCATCAGGGTCTGCCTGGCCGCTAAAGTAAGGTGGATGGAACTGCATGAAGTCCCTCACTGCTCGGCCTGGCCCACCCCTGACTGACGAGCCCTCAGCAGTCTCTCCGCCAAACTGCTGAGACATGAGATGGTACATGCCACGGAAGAAATCCTCGGCCCCCGGAGCCCTCGCAGCATCCGCGGCCTCGGTAGCTCCCGGAACTCTGCTATGCTCCTCCTGGTCCCTCTGGACCCCCTGCTGGATCTCCTGACCTCCAGCCGACTGCCCCTGCTGAGAGCGAGAACCCTCCTCGGCGCCATCCTCGCTCCTGAAGCACAAGACAGAAAACACGGAAACGGCAATGTCAGAATAAAACACGCGGTGCCCAATGCCAGCGTCACATGTACATCATCGCTGTGGACTAGTGGACCAATACAATCACCTATGATTCTCATGTAATTCCACAACCGCGCTCTGATACCAGCTGTAACGACCCGAGAATCCGATTACCGGGAAGGCCCGATAACCCGAGACTCGCACCGCCACCCACGAGCCTGAAGACTCGGAAGGGTTAAAGGGATGGTGTGGAAACTACACAAGTATCACAAATAATTGTAGAAATTAAACAGTTATAATATTAAGCAGGAAATAAATTAACTATTTAATTTTTTACATGGTCCACAATAAAATAACAACAACAGCAAGAACAGTCCACGACTAGTACAGTGACAAGAAAGAAAAGTACAGCTACACGGGGCATCCCCCGGCTCTGACCTCTGGCACTACCTCTGGGCACCCGCACCACGCTGCGCTCCTGACGCGCTCCCCGAAGGTGGCGCCTCACCTGAAACACGGTGAAAATACGCAGGGAATGAGTCTCGGAACAAGACTCAGTAGGGATCACTCGAACCCTACCTCGTAAAACGAGAAACCACTACTCTAGCGGTAGGAAAGTACCTCGGAAAGGAAAGCCCTGCACTCTACAGAACTAGACCCTACGGCATGCAAACCGACACACGTGCTACGAAGAGAAGACCGAAGCTCAACGGTCACCGACAAACCCGAAGGTCGGAAACACACGACTGACAGTCTGACACTCCGTACTCGACAGGAGTACCACCCACTAGAAGCACAGCCGGTAGCGTCCCCTGACGTCTTATACCGCACCGCAGGTGAACCGCCTGACGTGGTAGGTCCTACCCGAGGCGCAGACACCGTACAAGTAACCACAAACAAGTGACTAGCTGGGGTCACGCCGGTCGACGTGGGTCCAACCGCCCCCAACCACGTGTGCACACACAGACCACGCGTCCCAGGTCTGGCCCTCTGACCGGTTTTCCCCTCAGCCGGACTCTGGCTGCAAGACGTGGGGCCCAACGGTAACCGGTCCACAAACCGTCTCGAAAGGTCGGCCCGTACACCACTCCCTGGTGCGACTAGCACCCGCATACTAGTAGGCTACGACTAGTGGAGGGTCACTGAAGGAGTAGACTCTCAAGTCAACGGAAAACGACGTCCGAACCCGACAACAGGTGGGAATCACCCCACACACTAGCCCCGTCGCACGGTGACCACAGTCGGAAAAGAAACAGACGCACGGCCCACGGTCAAACGCCTGACCGAGGCAAACGGGACTTCCGGACACCAAAAACACGGTCACGGAACTCCGCGGGGTGCCCGGGACGCACGCACGGCCCAAGGGGAACACCCAACAACGACCTGATCGCGCTAGGGATACCCAGCGCGACAGGGACCATCGCGCTAGGGAACCCTAGCGCAACAGCGAAGATCGCGCTAGGTCTCCCTAGCGCGACAGGGACCATCGCGCTAGGTCTTCCTAGCGCGACAAGGATGATCGCGCTATGACCCCATAGCGCGACAGGAACCACCTCCTGTTCATCTTCTCCGATGAACGCGCTCGGTCGGGGCAGCGCGACCTCCAAGAACGCGCTACTGGAGTATAGCGAGTTCTCAGTCCGCGGTCGAAAACGGTAAGAACGCCCAAAAATTCTAACCACGCCCCCATACCTCCATAGGAGAGGGGGAAAACAAAGGGGAAGACCCCTGGGGACCCCTAGCATGATTCTAGGCCCTCAAAACACGAATCCATGCATTGAATCCATAGATCGGGCGAGCTCTCCCCAAATCATGGAAAAACCCAAAAACGCTCAAATGATCCCCTCTCGGCCTCCCCGCGGCCTATAAATCGCGGAAAAGAACGGCATGAGGCTAAGGAACGTCACCCTACCTCAATGGAGCGAATGCTCCGCCGGATCGATCACGAATCACGAAGAACGCTCGAAGCTTCACGAACTCCCCACGCTTCCCACGCTCGCCGCACGCCCACGAGATCGCCTCACCGTCGCCCACGCGTCCGCGCCGTCGCCCCGCCGCCGTCCGTAGCCGGAGAGGGGCTCGCCGCGTCCGAATGGGAGAGAGGGAGAGAGAGGGGGCTCACGGTCGCGAGAGAGAGGGAGAGGAAGAAGAAAGAGAAAAGGGAAAAAGAAAAGAAAAAGGATTAGGATTTATAGAAAATCTGAATTTTCAGAAAAATACCGAAAAATAGAAAAATATATTTCTGGAATCCTCGGAACGCACCGATCGCAACGGTACCACTCGTGCCCGGGTGAACGGCCCAGTTAACCCGCAGCGAGCGTCCGAAGGAATAGCCGAAACACACGCCGGGAATCGGAAAACACACGCGGAAAAGCCGCGAAACGCCTCCGGGCCTCCGAAACGACTCCGGATCGCGCCGATCCGAACACGAAAGATGTCCGAAACGGAATTTCGGACACAACAGAGCCGGACGCTCCGAAAACCAGATCCGGGACCCACGAAGAAGGATCCGAAAGGTCCGGGATATTACAATCTCTCTCTACCCCCTCTCTCCTCATCTCTCTCTACTCATCATTCCCTATAGCGACGAAGGTGGCACTCCGGCCAACGAAGATGGCGCTCCCCCTCCCTGTCCCTCCTGGCTCCCTCTCCCCTTCCATCGCCAAACCCGACTCCCCCTCCCGATCACGAGGAATTGGGTCCCTGTAGGCATGAAGAAGACGACAGTCATGATGGCAAGGTAGGCGCCGAGGACGACGCCGGTGGCGAAGATCTCATGGAGCTTCCAAGAGTCGGGCAGCGGGGAGAGTTTGACATAGAGAGAGAGAGAGAGAGAGAGTTGACTAGATTCGATCGCTTAACGCCAACCGCCCCACTCGCGGCCCCCCGACCACCTGGTGTGTCCTCCTCCAAATTGACTACTGCAGGAACCCCCCCGGTGCTGTCACTTCTTTCTCAGTAACTGCTAGAGGTTGAGAGCATCTCACCGATTCCGCCGCCCAGGGCTCCTAGAAGGCTGCCGCCGACCACCCCGGTGCATCCTCCTCCAAGGATGACTGCTGTGGGAACCCCTCCTATACCACCCCTTCTTTCTCGACAGCAACAACAGCTGCTAAAGGTCAAGAGCATCTCGTCAATCCCGTCGCCCAGGGCTCCGAGATGGCCCCCATCGTAGAGGCCAACAAAACACATCATGGCAAAGGTCCAACAAAACATGCAGGAGAAGAATGTGGAGCCTCTGCCAAGGCCTCACTTGCAGATGGCAAGAGCCAAGTCAACTTCGTGGAGGTTGCCTCACCTGCAATGCCACGGTGGATCCTCTGCCACTAGCTGGAGTGATCGTTCAACAGTCCTTTTGAACCCCTATGCACCGATGTTTTCACGCCCCGTACTCTATACCATCGAGGTATTCTTCGCTTTCGTCTACAGACCTCACAATTTTGTCACTTTCTAATAGTGATCGACTCCAAAATAGGGGACTTCCTAGGATGTCGGCCATCGCAGTACTACTCCCCATTAACCACGATTAACAAAGGAGTTCTTTATAAGAACTGAGCCGATACTTCAAAAGGCACATCGGTGATATAGAATACAACTTAACTATATTTGAGAGTATTATAATATACCCATGTTATATAGGAAATGTCCTCATCACTGGGTACATATGACACACAACCAAACACCCATCCAGGTAGGACTCTAGAGATGACCCTTACAGACTCAAGAGGTGACTCTCACTATGTATCAATTTGCTCCATTGCAGACTCAAGAGGTGGCTCCCATAGCGTATCACTTTGCCTGGCATGTCACTTAACTCCCACACTTTCGGCTAGGGTATGTCTCTGATACCATTATGTCACGCCCCATACTCTATACCGTCGATGTATAGTCCGCTTTGGCCTACCGAACACACGGTTTTGTCCCTTTCTAAGGGTGATCGGCTCCAGAATGGGAGGCTTCCTGAGAGGTCACTTATCCCAATACTACTCTTCATTAAGCACGATTAACTACGGAGTTCTTTACAAGAACTAAGCCGATACTTCAAAAGACGTCTCGGTGATATAGAGTACAACTTAGCTATATTTGAGGGTGTTCCAGATGCAACTGGAAGCTCCTCTTTCACCTCATCGACGAGGTCTTGGCCAACCTCTTCTGGCCCATTCTCCACGCCACCACGTGGCCAAGCAGCAACAATAGCAGCCAAAAGGGGCAAGGTATCCCCGAGGGCCAAGGTATCCACACCACTGCCTCTCCTTCCCCCTCCTATCTCCCACCTCTAACCTTCGTTGGACAACCCACGCCTCACCACCGTAGCATTGCAGCTGCCCCAATCGACTTGCAGCCACGTCGGCCTATCTACCACCACCCAGTGCCTCTATCTAACGCCTCGAGCACGCCCCCATATGCGTCGGCCTATCTACCACCACCATGTGCCCACACCTGACCACTCCTCACCCACCAACCACTGCCACCACCTCCAGCCATTGACACAGCAGTACCCCTGGCCTCCTCACGCCACCAACCAATTATGACGTGGCAGCAACTACCATCAGCCACCATCAGTCACCCCAACACCATCACTGCCAGGCACCCTCGACAGGCATTGAACGGTGGACGCCGTCACCTGTAGTACGCCGCCAGTGTGCTCGGTTGCCATATGCCCTCGCTCTCTTGCTATGAAGAAGGGAGCTGAGAGGGGAGGGAGAGGGGTAAAACTATCCAAGTATATAGGCCATTATCTCCGTCAAGATGAAAAGTAACTTCAGGGGCATATTGATTCGAATTAAGACTTTTTGGAAGTTTACGGGTAAACTCTGTAAAGGTGAGGGTATAGGGACAATTCAGACATTTTCCAGGGACATATAGATAATTTTCTTAACATATTAACATATATATTCCCAAGGAATAGTGTAACGACCCGAGAATCCGATTACCGGGAAGGCCCGATAACCCGAGACTCGTACCGCCACCCACGAGTCCGAAGACTCGGAAGGGTTAAAAGGATGGTGTGGAAACTACACAAGTATCACAAATAATTGCAGAAATTAAACAGTTATAATATTAAGCAGGAAATGAATTTAACATTTTACATGGTCCACAATAAAATAACAACAACAGCAACAGTAGTCCACGACTAATACAGTGACAAGAAAGAAAAGTACAGCTACACGGGGCATCCCCCGGCTCTGACCTCTGGCACTACCTCTGGACACCCGCACCACGCTTCCGCTGCGCTCCTGACACGCTCCCCGAAGGTGGCGTCTCACCTGAAACACGGTGAAAACACGCAGGGAATGAGTCTCGGAACAAGACTCAGTAGGGATCACTCGAACCCTACCTCGAAAAACGAGAAACCACTACTCTAGCGGTAGGAAAGTACCTCGGAAAGGAAAGCCCTGTACTCTACAGAACTAGACCCTACGGCACGCAAACCGACACACGTGCCACGGTACGAGAAGACCGAAACTCAACGGTCGAACCGTCAAAACCCGAAGGTCGGAAACACACGACTGACAGTCTGACACTCCGTACTCGACAGGAGTACCACCCACTAGAAGCACAGCCGGTAGCGTCCCCTGACGTCTTACACCGCACCGCAGGTGAACCGCCTGACATGGTAGGTCCTACCCGAGGCGCGAACACCGTACAAGTAACCACAAACAAGTGACTAGCTGGGGTCACGCCCGTCGACGTGGGTCCAACCGCCCCCAACCACGTGTGCACACACAGACCGCGCGTCCCTGGTCTGGCCCTCTGACCGGTTTTCCCCTCAGCCGGACTCTGGCTGCAAGACGTGGGGCCCAACGGTAACCGGTCCACAAACCGTCTCTAAAGGTCAGCCCGTACACCACTCCCTGGTGCGACTAGCACACGCGTACTAGTAGGCTACGACTAGTGGAGGGTCACTGAAGGAGTAGACTCTCAAGTTACGGAAAACAACGCCCAAGCCCGACAACGTGTGGGAATCACCCCACGCACCAGTCCCGTCGCACGGAGACCACGGTCGGAGAAAAGCGAGGTTGCCACCCTCATGGGGCAACACAGGAAGTGGCGGTCTACCCTCAGACCGTCACTGCCAAATGGCGGTCCACTCTAGGGCCGTCACTTGGAAATAGCGGTCTAAGGCGAACCGTCACACGGCCAGGGGGTAGGGGGAAGCGACGCGCCCACCCTAGTGCGTCGCTTGGAAGCGGCGCACCTAGGCCAGGGCGTCACATGGCACCCCACACCCACGAAAACCACAGGGAAAGTAACGCGCTTACCCTGGCGCGTCGCTTGCAAGCAACGCGTCGGGCTCAGTGCGTTACTCGCATGTGACGCGCCTAGACCAGCGCGTCGCATGGCCCTCACGCTCGGGATGGAAAGGGAAGTGACGCGCCTGCCCCAGCGCGTCGCTTGTAAGTAACGCGCTGGGCCCAATGCGTCGCTTGGCCCATCCACATGGGGGACAACAGGAAGTAACGCTCCTGCCCCAGTGCGTTACACGCATGTAACGCGCCTATCTCGGTGCGTTACATGGCCTGACCCCCAACGGTCAAAACCCAACGGTCGAAAGCATGTGACGGCCCAGCCCAGGGGCGTCACTAGCAAACGGCGGCCAGTCGCAGGACCGCTACAGCCCTCGACCCTAAAGGCCAACACCCAGGGAAGTAACGCACCCCTCTAGGGGCGTTACAAGCATGTGACGGTCACTGGAGTGACCGTCGCTTGCCCCAGAGCACGCTACGGCGGGAAAACCCCAAAAACACCAACCACGCCCCCGTACCTCCACCGGAGAGGGGGAAAACAAGGGGGAAGACCCCTGGGGACCCCTAGCATGCATCTAAACCACCAAAACATAGAATCATGGGCTAAAACCATAGATCGGGCGGCTCACCCCAAAACATGGAAAAACCCCAAAAACGCCCAAACATGCCTCTCTCGGCCTCCCCGCGGCCTACAAACCACGGAAAAGAACGGCGAAGAGCTAGGGAACGTCACCCTACCTCAATGGAGCGAATGCTCCGCCGGATCATCCACGAATCGCGAAGAACGCTTGAAAACCCTCGTTCTTCCTTAAGCTTCCCACGCTTGCCGCACGCCCCCACGACCGCCTCGCCGCCGCCCACGTCGCCGCGCCGTCGCCCCGCCGCCGTCTGCAGCCGGAGGGGAGCTCGCCGTGGCCAACCGGGAGGAAGAGAGGGAGAGGGAGGGAGACACGGTAGAGGAGGAAGGAGGAAGAAGAAGAGAGGAAGAAGAAGATGGTGGGGGAGAGAGAAAAGAAAAAGGGTTTTATAGAAAAACCCGGAAAATCCGTAAAATTCCAAAAAATAGGAAATCACACCCCCGCGATCCTCGGAACGCACCGATCGCAACGGTACCACTCGTGTCCGTGTGAACAGCCCGGTTCACCCGCAACGAGCGTCCGAAGAGAAAAGCCGAAACACACACCGGGAATCGGAAAACACACGCGGAAAAAGCCGCGGAACGCCTCCGGGCCTCCGAAACGACTCCGGATCGCGCCGATCCGAACACGAAAGATGTCCGAAACGAAATTTCGGACACAACGGAGCCGGACACTCCGAAAACTAGATCCGGGACCCATGAAGAAGGATCCGAAAGGTCCGGGATATTACAGCCCTCCCCCCTTAAGGAATTTCGTCCTCGAAATTGAGAACAACCCAAGGGGAAAGAAGAGGAAGACTCACTCAAACAGGTACGGGAACTGCTGACGCATCTCGTCCTCACGTTCCCACGAAGCCTCACCACCAGAGTGTCGTTGCCACACGACTTTTACCAAGGGAATGACCTTGTTCCGCAGGCGCTGCTCTCGCCTATCCTCCACGCGGATCGGAAACTCTGGGAGAGAAAGATCTGGAGTCACCTCAGGCCAAACGGAAAACTCGAGCACATGAGAGTCATCGGGCATATACTTCCGCAACATAGAGACGTGGAACACGTCATGCACCGACGCCAACTCAGAGGGTAACTGCAACCGGTAAGCAACCTCACCGATGCGCTCCACAATCGCGAAAGGACCAATATAGCGGGGACTCAGCTTCCCACGCCGTCCAAACCGCATCACCCCCTTCATCGGAGAAACTCTCAAGAACACATGATCACCCACGGCGAACTCGAGGGGCTGCCGCCTACGGTCAGCATAGCTCTTCTGCCGACTCTGGGCCGCCAACATGTTCTGACGAACCAGGTGCACAACCTCCACACATTGCTGCACCAATTCCGGTCCCGTCAAAACACGCTCACCCACCTCAAACCAATCAAGTGGAGTCCGACAAGGACGCCCATACAGAGCCTCATAAGGAGCCATGCCGATGCTCGAATGAAAGCTGTTGTTATAGGCAAACTCCACTAACGGTAGGTGACGAATCCAACTCCCCTGCCACTCCAGGCAGCAGGATCTCAGCATGTCCTCCAAAGTCTGAATGGTCCTCTCAGACTGGCCATCCGACTGTGGATGATACGCCGAGCTAAATGCCAACTCCGTGCCAAGAGCTCGCTGGAAACTCCTCCAGAATCCAGAAGTGAAGCGCGGATCCCGATCCGACACGATCGAAATGGGAACCCCATGCAACGGAACGATCCGCTCCACATAAAGACGAGCCAACTTAGGCACGCTCCAGCTGACCTTGACCGGTAGCAACCGCGTCACCTTCGTCAGCCGATCCACCAGCAACCAAATACTGTCCTGCCCAGTCGGGGTTCTGGGCAACCCCACCACAAAATCCGTGGTCACATGGTCCCATTTCCAAGCAGGAACATCCAAGGGCTGGAGAGTACCGCCTGGTCGCTGATGCTCCGCCTTCACTTGCTGACAGATCAGGCACCTGGCCACAAACTCGGCCACATCTCTCTTCATGCCAGGCCACCAGAACTGCCTCCGCAAGTTCCGATACATCTTCGTCGCACCCGGGTGCACAGTGTACCTGCTCCCATGAGCCTCGCGTAACACCGCACGACGAACCTGCTCCTCCCCTGGGACGTACAGCCTGCCACGAAACCTCGCAGCACCGTCCTCGCCAAGCTCCACATCAGCTATCGCCAAAATCCGGGGCAACTCAGGGTCCGCATGCTGAGCCTCTGTCACCTGACGACGGATAGCAGGAGTGACAGTCAGACTCGCAAGCACTGCCAACCCTGGCTTCTGGGGAATCTTGAGCCTGAAGGAAACTTCGGGCACTTGTTCCCAGAGCCTCCACTTCCTCAGCATCAAGGTACTGACCGCAACCTTCCTACTCAAAGCATCGGCGACGACATTCATCCTGCCCGGCTGATAAGACAGGGTGAAGTCATAGTCCTTCATGAACTCCATCCAACGCCTCTGTCTGAGGTTCAGATCTCTCTGCGAGAACACATACCTCAGACTCTGATGGTCAGTGAACACCTCGAACTTCTCACCGTACAGATAATGCCTCCAGATCTTCAGCGCGAAGATCACTGCCGCCAACTCAAGGTCATGGGTAGGGTAGTTCTCCTCATGGGGCTTTAGCTGCCGAGATGCATAAGCCACCACTCTACCATGCTGCATCAGAACAGCACCCAATCCAACGCCGGAAGCATCTGTACACACCACAAAACCTCCCGATCCAGAAGGCAAAACCAACACCGGAGCCGAGGTGAGCAACCTCTTCAGTTCCCTAAAGCTCTGCTCACACTCCTCGGACCAAACGAAAGGCACATCCTTCCGCGTGAGCCTCGTCATCGGGGTCGCAATGCGGGAAAAATCCTGGATAAACCGGCGATAATAACCCGCAAGCCCCAAGAAACTCCGGATCTCCGTCACCGACCTCGGCCTCGGCCACTGCATCACAGCCTCGACCTTGGCGGGATCCACGGAAATGCCATCACCAGAAATCACGTGCCCCAGAAAGTGCACCTCGCTGAGCCAAAACTCGCACTTGCTGAGCTTCGCATACAACTGGTGATCTCGCAACGTCTGCAGCACCACACCCAAATGGTACGCATGCTCCTCGGCAGACTGCGAATAAACAAGGATGTCATCCACGAAGATGACCACGAACTGGTCCAAATACGGGTGGAACACCCTCTGCATCAAGTCCATGAAGGCTGCTGGGGCATTGGTGAGCCCAAACGGCATCACCAGAAACTCATAATGCCCGTACCTCGTACTGAACGCAGTCTTCTCCACATCGGACTCGCGAATTCTCAGCTGATAGTAACCGGACCGCAAATCAACCCGCGAGAACACTCGCGCAGACTGCAGCTGGTCGAACAAATCATCAATCCGCGGCAACGGATACTTGTTCTTAACGGTCACTTCATTCAGCTGCCGATAGTCAATGCACAGCCGCAGACTACCGTCCTTCTTCTTCACAAACAGCACGGGCGCACCCCAAGGGGAAAAGCTCGGACGAATATACCCCTTGGCCAACAGCTCCTGCAACTGCGCCCTCAACTCCCTCAACTCAGCGGGGGCCATACGGTAGGGAGCCTTCGCCAAAGGTCCCGTACCAGGCACAACCTCGATCACGAAATCGATCTCCCGCTGGGGAGGTAATCCAGGCAACTCCTCAGGAAAAACATCGGGAAACTCGCACACCACCGCAATGTCCTCGACATTCGGCTCCATCCGGTCAGACACAACCACTGACGCGAGAAAACCCTGGCAACCTGAATCAAGCAATCGACGGGCTCGAATAGCAGAGATAAGAAATCGAGAAGAGGCGGAACGGATACCTTGGAAATAGAAGGTCCTCTTACTCGGATGCTGGAAGTAGACCCTCTTCATTCCACAATCCACCACCGCTCTATGAGTCTCGAGCCAATCCATGCCTAGAATCACATCATAATCCCGAAGCTGCAACGCATACAACCTGCCTGGCATACTCCGTCCATCGATCCACACCGGAACCTGGTCGAAGCAATACGGAGTGACCATAAAGTCACCCGAAGGCAACTCCACAGCCAAATCACAGGACAACTGGGTCACCGGCTCCTCGACGCTCGACGCGAAATCCTCCGAAATAAACGAATGAGACGCGCCAGAATCAAATAAAACCCGAGCCGCACAACCCAAAATCTGAACGGTACCTTCCACGAGCTGCGACGCTACTGCCTCTGCCCTGGTCAAGTGCGTGATCTGGCCACGAGCTCTCTGCCTGCCTCCCACACTAGCTGACCTGGGTAGCGGCGGATACTGTCCCTGCTGCTGCTGCTGCTGGGAAACCTGCTGCTGCGGCGGCCTCTGAGGACAGTCACGCGCCATGTGCCCTGGCTGGTCACACCGAAAACAGATGATCGGCGCCGTGCACTGCCTGCCTGGGTGGGTCTCACTACACCGTGGACAAGGTCCTCGCGATCCACCCACCGATCCCTGTCGCTGCAAAGGAAACGGCTGCTGCACACTGCCCGATGAAGCCTGCCCCTGATCTCTGGACTTCTTCTTGCCGAACCCCTTCTTGAAGAACTTCTTGACCTTCGAGCCGAAGGACGCAGATCCTGTCACCGAAGCTGCATGTGCCGGCACTCCTGAACCACTCATCGCAGACTGAAAGAAACCCTGCTGCTGAGTAGCCGACTGCTGGCTGCGACCTGACACAGACTGCCCCTGGCTGATCGGTCCTCGAGTCCTCTGCATATCCATCTCCAAGGAAATCGCAACACGAGACGCCGTCTCGAGATCAGTGGCCCCATTCGCGATCAGATGGTGCCTCAGCTCCAGCCTCAAGCCCTGCACAAACTGCGTCGTCCTCACCCTCTCATGCTCCATGATATGAGGTGCGTACCGACCCAGCTCGACAAATCGGGCCCTGTACTGCAACACGGACATGTCACCCTGCACCAGCTCCAGAAACTCCCGCATCCGCTGCGTAGCAACAACATCTGGACAGTACGTACGCTCGAAAGCACTGACAAAGTCATCCCACTCGACCTGCTCAAGTGGACGAAGCTGAAAGGACGTCTTCCACTCGGAAGACCACCACCTCCGAGCCGTACCCTGCAACTGGTTGTAGGCCAACACCACTCTGTCCTCGACAGCACTCTTCGCAGAACTGAACACCCGCTCCATCTCATCAAGCCAATCACGAGCCGCATCAGGGTCTGCCTGGCCGCTAAAGTAAGGTGGATGGAACTGCATGAAATCCCTCACTGCTCGGCCTGGCCCACCCCTGACTGACGAGCCCTCACCGGCCTCTCCGCCGAACTGCTGAGCCATGAGATGGTACATGCCACGGAGAAAACCCTCGGCCCCCGGAGCCCTCGCAGCATCCGCGGCCTCGGTAGCTCCCGGAACTCTGCTATGCTCCTCCTGGTCCCTCTGGACCCCCTGCTGGATCTCCTGACCTCCAGCCGACTGCCCCTGCTGAGAGCGAGAACTCCTCCTCGGCGCCATACTCGCTCCTGAAGCACAAGACAGGAAACACACAAACGGCAAGGTCAAAATAAAACACGCGGTGCCCCATGCCAGCGTCATCTGTACATCATCGTTGTGGACTAGTGGACCAATACAATTACCTATGATTCTCATGTAATTCCACAACCGCGCTCTGATACCAGCTGTAACGACCCGAGAATCCGATTACCGGGAAGGCCCGATAACCCGAGACTCGTACCGCCACCCACGAGTCCGAAGACTCGGAAGGGTTAAAAGGATGGTGTGGAAACTACACAAGTATCACAAATAATTGCAGAAATTAAACAGTTATAATATTAAGCAGGAAATGAATTTAACATTTTACATGGTCCACAATAAAATAACAACAACAGCAACAGTAGTCCACGACTAATACAGTGACAAGAAAGAAAAGTACAGCTACACGGGGCATCCCCCGGCTCTGACCTCTGGCACTACCTCTGGACACCCGCACCACGCTTCCGCTGCGCTCCTGACACGCTCCCCGAAGGTGGCGTCTCACCTGAAACACGGTGAAAACACGCAGGGAATGAGTCTCGGAACAAGACTCAGTAGGGATCACTCGAACCCTACCTCGAAAAACGAGAAACCACTACTCTAGCGGTAGGAAAGTACCTCGGAAAGGAAAGCCCTGTACTCTACAGAACTAGACCCTACGGCACGCAAACCGACACACGTGCCACGGTACGAGAAGACCGAAACTCAACGGTCGAACCGTCAAAACCCGAAGGTCGGAAACACACGACTGACAGTCTGACACTCCGTACTCGACAGGAGTACCACCCACTAGAAGCACAGCCGGTAGCGTCCCCTGACGTCTTACACCGCACCGCAGGTGAACCGCCTGACATGGTAGGTCCTACCCGAGGCGCGAACACCGTACAAGTAACCACAAACAAGTGACTAGCTGGGGTCACGCCCGTCGACGTGGGTCCAACCGCCCCCAACCACGTGTGCACACACAGACCGCGCGTCCCTGGTCTGGCCCTCTGACCGGTTTTCCCCTCAGCCGGACTCTGGCTGCAAGACGTGGGGCCCAACGGTAACCGGTCCACAAACCGTCTCTAAAGGTCAGCCCGTACACCACTCCCTGGTGCGACTAGCACACGCGTACTAGTAGGCTACGACTAGTGGAGGGTCACTGAAGGAGTAGACTCTCAAGTTACGGAAAACAACGCCCAAGCCCGACAACGTGTGGGAATCACCCCACGCACCAGTCCCGTCGCACGGAGACCACGGTCGGAGAAAAGCGAGGTTGCCACCCTCATGGGGCAACACAGGAAGTGGCGGTCTACCCTCAGACCGTCACTGCCAAATGGCGGTCCACTCTAGGGCCGTCACTTGGAAATAGCGGTCTAAGGCGAACCGTCACACGGCCAGGGGGTAGGGGGAAGCGACGCGCCCACCCTAGTGCGTCGCTTGGAAGCGGCGCACCTAGGCCAGGGCGTCACATGGCACCCCACACCCACGAAAACCACAGGGAAAGTAACGCGCTTACCCTGGCGCGTCGCTTGCAAGCAACGCGTCGGGCTCAGTGCGTTACTCGCATGTGACGCGCCTAGACCAGCGCGTCGCATGGCCCTCACGCTCGGGATGGAAAGGGAAGTGACGCGCCTGCCCCAGCGCGTCGCTTGTAAGTAACGCGCTGGGCCCAATGCGTCGCTTGGCCCATCCACATGGGGGACAACAGGAAGTAACGCTCCTGCCCCAGTGCGTTACACGCATGTAACGCGCCTATCTCGGTGCGTTACATGGCCTGACCCCCAACGGTCAAAACCCAACGGTCGAAAGCATGTGACGGCCCAGCCCAGGGGCGTCACTAGCAAACGGCGGCCAGTCGCAGGACCGCTACAGCCCTCGACCCTAAAGGCCAACACCCAGGGAAGTAACGCACCCCTCTAGGGGCGTTACAAGCATGTGACGGTCACTGGAGTGACCGTCGCTTGCCCCAGAGCACGCTACGGCGGGAAAACCCCAAAAACACCAACCACGCCCCCGTACCTCCACCGGAGAGGGGGAAAACAAGGGGGAAGACCCCTGGGGACCCCTAGCATGCATCTAAACCACCAAAACATAGAATCATGGGCTAAAACCATAGATCGGGCGGCTCACCCCAAAACATGGAAAAACCCCAAAAACGCCCAAACATGCCTCTCTCGGCCTCCCCGCGGCCTACAAACCACGGAAAAGAACGGCGAAGAGCTAGGGAACGTCACCCTACCTCAATGGAGCGAATGCTCCGCCGGATCGTCCACGAATCGCGAAGAACGCTTGAAAACCCTCGTTCTTCCTTAAGCTTCCCACGCTTGCCGCACGCCCCCACGACCGCCTCGCCGCCGCCCACGTCGCCGCGCCGTCGCCCCGCCGCCGTCTGCAGCCGGAGGGGAGCTCGCCGTGGCCAACCGGGAGGAAGAGAGGGAGAGGGAGGGAGACACGGTAGAGGAGGAAGGAGGAAGAAGAAGAGAGGAAGAAGAAGATGGTGGGGGAGAGAGAAAAGAAAAAGGGTTTTATAGAAAAACCCGGAAAATCCGTAAAATTCCAAAAAATAGGAAATCACACCCCCGCGATCCTCGGAACGCACCGATCGCAACGGTACCACTCGTGTCCGTGTGAACAGCCCGGTTCACCCGCAACGAGCGTCCGAAGAGAAAAGCCGAAACACACACCGGGAATCGGAAAACACACGCGGAAAAAGCCGCGGAACGCCTCCGGGCCTCCGAAACGACTCCGGATCGCGCCGATCCGAACACGAAAGATGTCCGAAACGAAATTTCGGACACAACGGAGCCGGACACTCCGAAAACTAGATCCGGGACCCATGAAGAAGGATCCGAAAGGTCCGGGATATTACAAATAGTACCCTCATGGCGATAATCAACTGCGTAAGGGTTCGATCTCTAGCGATATTCACACGGGCATGGACGATGGAGTTCTCTCCACGAAATGCTCCCCAAATGATCTCCAAGGTCTCCTTCTAGCAGAGTCTTAACGCTTAAGAGGATGGAGAGTAGTGGAGATAGAACAGAGGAGAGAGGAGAGAAGGGGGCACTTCCCTAGGAAGGGGCACCCTACTCTGGGGTGGAGAGGAAAATGGGGCGGCCCAATCTGAGGAAACCCTCGATGCCTGGCCCCGAGTTCTCTCATGCAACTATTTATTGACTCCTTAGTTTTTCACAAAACTCTCATAAGTCTATAATTGTATAAATACTCTCGTCGTCCATAACCCTAATATGTGTGACAATTTAGGTCCAATGTCAGTTTGATTTTAGGCCCACTAAGTTTAAGAACATCTTCTTAATTTTTTCATATTAATGTTTATCATGAAATTAATTATTTAATCATCTCATGATTTAAATGATTAACTTATCATCTCATGATGAATAATCATCTCATGATTATTCTTTTATTGGACTTTTAGGCCTCGATAAGCACCAAGCAACACTCGTGACCCTAGAAGATAAAGATAGTTTATTAAACCACTATGGGACCTTTCTACCTACAGTTACTGCACAGTTATAATCCTTTATTTGGACCAAGCATCTAGGGTTCCTCCAGTTGGGCCGCCCTGTAATGCCCTGGATTTTTCGGATCCTTGTTCATGGGTCCCGGATCTGGTTTTTCTGAGTGTCAGACTCCGAAGTGCCCGAAATTTCGTTTCGAACATCTTTTGTGTTCGGATCGGCGCGATCCGGAGTTGTTTCGGAGGCCCGGAAGCGTTCCGCGGCTTTTCCGCGTGTGTTTTCCGATTTCCGGTGTGTGTTTCGGTAATTCCTTCGGAACCTCGTTACGGGTGAACGGGGCTGTTCACCAGGGCGCGAGTGGTACCGTTGCGATCGGTGTGTTCCGAGGATCGCAGAAATGTGATTTTCTATTTTTCGGTATTTTCGGGAATTTCCGGATTTTCTATATAATAACCTCCTTTTTCTCTCTCCCCATCTCATTTCTCTCTTCCCTCCCTCTCTCTTCTCTCACGTTCTCTCCTCTCCCCCTCTCACTCCGGGCGGCCGACGGAGGCGGCGAGGGCGGGGCGGCGTGGCTCGTGGGGCGTGGAGCGACGGGTACGGGATGAGGATCGCGGTGGTGGAGGCGGTTCGTGGGATCGTGAACCGGCGAGGGTTTAAACGGCGTTTTCTTCGTGGATCGGCATCCACGGCGCGTCGAATCTTCGGTGGAGGTAGGGAGATGGACCCTCAACCCGTGTACTTCAATTCCCGCGAGTTTCGTAGGCCGTGGTGAGCCGAGCGGGCTAAACGGGGTGATTTGGGAAAAATGCATGTTTTTGGGGTGTGAGCCGAATCTTGTGTTTTGATCGTGTTTTTGGGGTTCAAATGGGTCCTCTCGGTGCCAGAGGGGTTGGGGAATGTTTCCCCCTTTGTTTCCCCATCACCCGGGGGTGATCGGGGCGTGGAATGGATTTTCCCGCCGTTTCTACCGTTTTCGGGCGCGGACTGAGAACGCGCTAGCTTCCAGTAGCGCGTTCTTGAGGGTCGCGCCGCCCCGACGGGGCGCGTTCATCGGAGAAGATGAACAGTATGGCGGTTCCTGTCGCGCTATAGGGCTACGGCGCGTTCTGGACTGTCGCGCTATGGAAACATAGCGCGACCTGGCTTGTCGCGCTATAGGCTCCTAGCGCGTTCTGCTTGAACGCGCTATGGGCCTATAGCGCGTTCTTGGAGGGACCAGCCGGGCTGCCCGGGGCGGGCGGTCTGCGGCTGATCGTGCTCCTCGTGGGCCGTGTGTGCCTTGGACACCCCGTAGAGTTCCGTGACCGTGTCTTTGGGGTGTCCGGGGGTTCCGTTTACCTTGATTTGCGCGCTCGTGAGTGTAAGGGTCCGGGCGGTTTACTAGTGTTCCGATTGGGTTGTGTTGGTCTCCGGTCGACCCGGTTGTGACGCAGTGGTCGACCTTTGGCCTTGTGAGTGTCCCGGGCACCCCGTGGGTTTTGTTACCGTGTTTTGGGGTGTCTGGAGGTGCCGTGTTACCTCGATAAGTGTGCCCGTGGGCTTGGTGAGTCCGGGTGACCCCAGGCGTTTCGGGTTTCCGTATTCTCGCTCGATCGAGTCACCGTGTATCGGTATGTGTGCGGTGGGGTTCCCCCGCATGTCGTGAGTCTTCTTGGAAGATGATTCCCGAGTGGGTTATGTGTTTGGCCGTGGACTGTGCGTCCCGTTTCTTCCCCGATCGTGGTCACCGTGCGATGGTGCTGCTACGTGGGATGGTCCCCGTACTTCGTTAGGTTCGGACGTCGTTTTCTGTTGTTTTGAGAGTCTACTCTCTCAGTGATCCTCCACTAGTCGTAGCTTCCTGCGCACGCGTGTGTGGACCCACATGGGAGTGGTGGAGAGCGCGACCCGGTGAGACGCGGTTTTTAGGCTGGTTTCCGTCGGCCCCTTGCCTTTGCCACCAGAGTCCGGTGGGGGGGAAAGCCAGCTAGAGGACCCGACCTAGAGCAGATGGTCTGTGTGTGCACACGTAGTTGGGGGCTTAGGACACGCGCTGACGAGCGTGACCCCAGCTAGTCCTTGTTGTGGTACTGGTTACTGTGTGTGTCTGAGTCTCACGCCTAGGGCGTCGTAGCTAGACACTTGTGACGCGGTGTAGGACGTCAGCGGACGCATCCGGTCGTTCTTCTAGTGGGAGGTACTCCTGTTCTGGACAGAGAGTGACAGACTGTCAGTCGTGTGACTTCGACCTTCGGGTTTCGGTCGTGTTGACCGTTGAGTTTTCGATTGTTTCGCCGTGGCGCGTGTAGGTTTTCGTGCCGTGAGGCTAGTGCTAGTGACTTTACCGAGGTTGTGTCTTGTCGTGCGGTACCCGTGACCAGGTGTCCGGGTTGCACTTTTGACAGCGTGTCCAGGTTGGCCGTGTTCTGGGAGACAGGCCTCTACGGCGTGGTTGCCGTGGGTTTTTCACTTCGATAAGCGATACTAGTGTAGTTCGGTAGCCCTTGACCGTGAGTCTGGGGTGTGTTTCTGGTACAGTAGGAGTATCTGTAGTGCCGAGTTTTGACCGGCCACCGGTTTGTTGTTCCTGCTGTAGTTGTAGCTTCCTTTCCGCTACCGCCGTTGTTTCCGGTTGGGGTTCCGCGGGATCCCTGCTGAGTCTCTGTTTTGGAGACTCATTCCCTGCTTTTCAGGTGCAGCGGTTCTTCCTCGTGGTTCGAGGGTGCGGAGCAGAGGTTCTTAGTTGCCAGCTTGCCGGGCCGAGTGTTCACTCGGCATGTGGTACGTTTTACTGCTTTAGACTGTACTTTCTGTTGGACTGGACTCTGTTGTAGTTGTTTATTCTTTTCTGTTAATTGTTGAATTGTCCTGCTTTATTTCCTATTTCTTTGTGCCTCCACACTCCTTTTAGCCCTTCCGAGCCCTCCCGGCTCGTGGGCGGCGGTGCGAGTCTCGGGTTATCGGGCCTTCCCGGTAATCGGATTCTCGGGTCGTCACAGCTGGTATCAGAGCATGGTTGTGGACGTACATGGGAATTCGAGATATTGCAGTGATCAGAGTCCGTAAGGTCCAGTACAGTCAGCAGTTGGCATAGGGTTTCGTGCATGTTTTCCGCTTTGTTTCTCGCTTGAGAGTTTGAGTGCGCTGTGCGGCGCTGTGAAGGTGGTTGTTGTTCACGACTTTTGTGCCGGCGTGGGGTCTAAAGATCGAGGTCGAGAGCTTTCTCCCTTGAGTGGTGGCCCTGGTTGTGTTGCGTTGGGCAGAGGTTGTCGGCGGGCGTGTTGCAGTTCGGGGGATTGTAGCGGTGGTGCATCGAGAGATGTTGTGATCATGGTCCGACGGGACACTTGGTAAGTGTTGTCGGAGAAGCTGACCTGACGGAAGTGATAGTTTTCTTGGTGCTGGAAGGTGCTATTCCCAGCATGCGTGAGGCTCGAGGTCAGGTCGAGTGTGGAGTTTTCCTTCCGTTGGTCGGAGGTGCGATTGGGTTCTCCTTTGGTTGGAGAGAATCGTGTTTGGCTAAGGTTCGTCGTCTTGCATTGCGTGTCCGGATTGGTTGGCCTTGCGTGTCATGAAGTTCGTGCGAGACGTGCTCTTTGTCTTGGCAAGGTGGTTGCCTGTGAGAATCGTTGCCCGTTCCCTGATGTGTAAGGGTGTTGGCGCTGTTCCGGAAGGACGAGTGCCGGCTGGGCGGTGTTCGTGAGAATTGCGGTTGGTGTTGTGGTTTCCGATGTGCGGAGGATTGGAGTCTGCGGGGTTGCAGATGGTTGTCGAGATGGTGGATCTCGAGTTGGCGTTGTGGTGGCTGTGCGTGTGGATTAGAGTGCGTGGATCGTAGCGTTGGTTGCTGCGGGTGGATTTCTGAGAAGTGTAGAGCAGTGGAGGATTGGTTCATCGGTGTGCGTTGTCTCCGACGGTGTGAGACATGTTGGTTGGCGTGCCGTTGCTTGAGATATTGTGGTTCATGGCATTGGCAGGTGTCCATTTGGATTGATCGAAGGATTTGATGAGACCAGATGGAAGAGTGACGCCTGTGGGCGGAGGCCTTTTTTTCGTGAGATTGGCGTCGGAGAGTGGTCTCTGATGAGACGTTGGCGTTGGATGTTGATCCTCAGTCTGTGGCCAGCAAGGGAGGATTCCCCGTAAGTCTGAGTCGAGTGACGTGAGGACTGTGTGGAGATGGAGTCATGTGGTTTCGCAGTGCTCCCCTGAGAGGGTAGAGTTGGCGTGAGGTTCGAGATTGGAGGTGGTGTTGGTCTGTGCGTGAGTCAGCAGATGGCCTGTCATGTGTTGGATCGTGCCTGCTGGGCCGGTGGAGGTTTTCCGTTGGCGAATGTCTGGCGACCAGTGGATGGTCTTTTCAGAGACAGAAGATGCTGGTTGTAAGGGTTCGAGAATGGAGAGAGCGGCGTGCAAGCGAGGCCTTCTGGTGGCCGTTTCTGAGGTGTGAGCTGATGGAAGCTCAGTGATTGGTTACCCCTGGTGCAG
Source organism: Amorphophallus konjac (assembly GCA_022559845.1). Classification (NCBI taxonomy): domain Eukaryota; kingdom Viridiplantae; phylum Streptophyta; class Magnoliopsida; order Alismatales; family Araceae; genus Amorphophallus; species Amorphophallus konjac. The sequence continues at coordinate 486,327 of CM040128.1, forward strand.
GGTGTGAGATCGATCAGCGGTTGTGAAGCTGGCGTTTGGTTGGTCCGCCGAGCGTGGGCGTTGACCGGTGGATTGGTTCTTGTGGCGAGGATTGCGTTCCCCCGGTGAGCGAGAGGGTGGCAGCGATGCCGTGGGTGTTTTCCGTTGTGTTTGAGGTGATACCAGACTTGTGCCCTTGTCTTATGCCTGCTCTAGTGGCCGATGTGTGTGCGGCGTGCGGAGCGTGGCGTTGTTCGTGATTATGGTCTGGCTGTATCCCTCATGATTGGCGCTTTTGCGAGAATCAAGATTTTCTGTGTTGGGGTTCTGACGGCGTTGTCAGTGAGTTACGGCGTTCTTCCCCTGTTCCTGTGCTTGTCCTGAATTTCGAGGACGAAATTTCTTTAAGGGGGCAGGGCTGTAATGCCCTGGATTTTTCGGATCCTTGTTCATGGGTCCCGGATCTGGTTTTTCTGAGTGTCAGACTCCGAAATGCTCGAAATTTCGTTTCGGACATCTTTTGTGTTCGGATCGGCGCGATCCGGAGTTGTTTCGGAGGCCCGGAAGCGTTCCACGGCTTTTCCGCGTGTGTTTTCCGATTTCCGGTGTGTGTTTCGGTAATTCCTTCGGAACCTCGTTACGGGTGAACGGGGCTGTTCACCAGGGCGCGAGTGGTACCGTTGCGATCAGTGTGTTCCGAGGATCGCAGAAATGTGATTTTCTATTTTTTGGTATTTTCGGGAATTTTTGGATTTTCTATATAATAACCTTCTTTTTCTCTCTCCCCATCTCATTTCTCTCTTCCCTCCCTCTCTCTTCTCTCACGTTCTCTCCTCTCCCCCTCTCACTCCGGGCGGCCGACGGAGGCGGCGAGGGCGGGGCGGCGTGGCTCGTGGGGCGTGGAGCGACGGGTACGGGATGAGGATCGCGGTGGTGGAGGCGGTTCGTGGGATCGTGAACCGGCGAGGGTTTAAACGGCGTTTTCTTCGTGGATCGGCATCCACGGCGCGTCGAATCTTCGGTGGAGGTAGGGAGATGGACCCTCAACCCGTGTACTTCAATTCCCGCGAGTTTCGTAGGCCGTGGTGAGCCGAGCGGGCTAAACGGGGTGATTTGGGAAAAATGCATGTTTTTGGGGTGTGAGCCGAATCTTGTGTTTTGATCGTGTTTTTGGGGTTCAAATGGGTCCTCTCGGTGCCAGAGGGGTTGGGGAATGTTTCCCCCTTTGTTTCCCCATCACCCGGGGGTGATCGGGGCGTGGAATGGATTTTCCCGCCGTTTCTACCGTTTTCGGGCGCGGACTGAGAACGCGCTAGCTTCCAGTAGCGCGTTCTTGAGGGTCGCGCCGCCCCGACGGGACGCGTTCATCGGAGAAGATGAACAGTATGGCGGTTCCTGTCGCGCTATAGGGCTACGGCGCGTTCTGGACTGTCGCGCTATGGAAACATAGCGCGACCTGGCTTGTCGCGCTATAGGCTCCTAGCGCGTTCTGCTTGAACGCGCTATGGACCTATAGCGCGTTCTTGGAGGGACCAGTCGGGCTGCCCGGGGCTGGCGGTCTGCGGCTGATCGTGCTCCTCGTGGGCCGTGTGTGCCTTGGACACCCCGTGGAGTTCCGTGACCGTGTCTTTGGGGTGTCCGGGGGTTCCGTTTACCTTGATTTGCGCGCTCGTGAGTGTAAGGGTCCGGGCGGTTTACTAGTGTTCCGATTGGGTTGTGTTGGTCTCCGGTCGACCCGGTTGTGACGCAGTGGTCGACCTTTGGCCTTGTGAGTGTCCCGGGCACCCCGTGGGTTTTGTTACCGTGTTTTGGGGTGTCTGGAGGTGCCGTGTTACCTCGATAAGCGTGCCCGTGGGCTTGGTGAGTCCGGGTGACCCCAGGCGTTTCGGGTTTCCGTATTCTCGCTCGATCGAGTCACCGTGTATCGGTATGTGTGCGGTGGGGTTCCCCCGCATGTCGTGAGTCTTCTTGGAAGATGATTCCCGAGTGGGTTATGTGTTTGGCCGTGGACTGTGCGTCCCGTTTCTTCCCCGATCGTGGTCACCGTGCGATGGTGCTGCTACGTGGGATGGTCCCCGTACTTCGTTAGGTTCGGACGTCGTTTTCTGTTGTTTTGAGAGTCTACTCTCTCAGTGATCCTCCACTAGTCGTAGCTTCCTGCGCACGCGTGTGCGGACCCACATGGGAGTGGTGGAGAGCGCGACCCGGTGAGACGCGGTTTTTAGGCTGGTTTCCGTCGGCCCCTTGCCTTTGCCACCAGAGTCCGGTGGGGGGGAAAGCCAGCTAGAGGACCCGACCTAGAGCAGATGGTCTGTGTGTGCACACGTAGTTGGGGGCTTAGGACACGCGCTGACGAGCGTGACCCCAGCTAGTCCTTGTTGTGGTACTGGTTACTGTGTGTGTCTGAGTCTCACGTCTAGGGCGTCGTAGCTAGACACTTGTGATGCGGTGTAGGACGTCAGCGGACGCATCCGGTCGTTCTTCTAGTGGGAGGTACTCCTGTTCTGGACAGAGAGTGACAGACTGTCAGTCGTGTGACTTCGACCTTCGGGTTTCGGTCGTGTTGACCGTTGAGTTTTCGATTGTTTCGCCGTGGCGCGTGTCGGTTTTCGTGCCGTGAGGCTAGTGCTAGTGACTTTACCGAGGTTGTGTCTTGTCGTGCGGTACCCGTGACCAGGTGTCCGGGTTGCACTTTTGACAGCGTGTCCAGGTTGGCCGTGTTCTGGGAGACAGGCCTCTACGGCGTGGTTGCCGTGGGTTTTTCACTTCGATAAGCGATACTAGTGTAGTTCGGTAGCCCTTGACCGTGAGTCTGGGGTGTGTTTCTGGTACAGTAGGAGTAGCTGTAGTGCCGAGTTTTGACCGGCCACCGGTTTGTTGTTCCTGCTGTAGTTGTAGCTTCCTTTCCGCTATCGCCGTTGTTTCCGGTTGGGGTTCCGCGGGATCCCTGCTGAGTCTCTATTTTGGAGACTCATTCCCTGCTTTTCAGGTGCAGCGGTTCTTCCTCGTGGTTCGAGGGTGCGGAGCAGAGGTTCTTAGTTGCCAGCTTGCCGGGCCGAGTGTTCACTCGGCATGTGGTACGTTTTACTGCTTTAGAGTGTACTTTCTGTTGGACTGGACTCTGTTGTAGTTGTTTATTCTTTTCTGTTAATTGTTGAATTGTCCTGCTTTATTTCCTATTTCTTTGTGCCTCCACACTCCTTTTAGCCCTTCCGAGCCCTCCCGGCTCGTGGGCGGCGGTGCGAGTCTCGGGTTATCGGGCCTTCCCGGTAATCGGATTCTCGGGTCGTCACACGCCCCCTCCTCTCTCTCCTCTTAGACCCAACGCCCCCTCCTCTCTCTTCTCTCTCTTATCTCTAACGTAGAGACTCTGTCGGAGTGTCGCTTAGGAGATCGTTTGTGGAGTGTTGTATAAAGAGAACTCTGCCATCTGTGTCCATGTGGATACTACTAGAGACCAGACACTTACGCGGTTCATTACCGCCATGAGGGTTTCCTTTCCACTTCGCTATGATCCACGTATCGCAGAGGTAAAATCAGATCCATTCTCACAGATAGTTGACGAAAATCATGTCTGAGCGATTAACATGTGCTGGGATAAAATTTTAATTTGATATTTTCGTTGCGATCTTCTGATCTCGGCTCAGATCCTTACAACCCCAACCCGAGATGAGGTTGTTATCTACTGAGTGAAGTTTTCTATTGGGTAGATTAGCCAATCCTATGATGGCCTTACTTAGCTCGGTGAGCTATTCGACTAGTTGGCATAACTCTTCTTGGGTGACCTCAGGCTGGGCTGTTCCGAGCTACGAGGTCTCGGGATGGGTAGTCTCGAGCTAAAGGGTGCCCCCCCCACCAGCGTGGTCAGAGAAGGTAACCTCAAACTCGTCCTCACACCTTGATGGGTTCTTACCTTCTGGGGAACTCCTTCTGTTCGTTCCTACGGACAATGCCAATTATATGTTCTTGGGCTTTCTTGAAAGGTCAGGACCGAGGAGGGATCCGAGAGTAAGACGAGTTAGGGAGAGTCGACCCGGCTCGAAGGAGATGATTGGCACCGTTGAGGTGGATTTGACATCCCCGATCACAGTGGAGGTGAAGGCTCGAGGTGAGCTACTATTAAGGTGAGTCTTGGAGAGGGGAAGAGGACAGATGAGGTTAGGCCTGGAATGTGGGTCATGGGGAAAACCCTTCAACATCTAAGTTATTAGGTGTTTCGAGATCGAGTCTCCTAGGGTAGTGCAAGTTAGGCACGTGTCAGGTAGTGAGTAGCCAACTTACCTCTTTACCTGGGCGAGGGGTTTCCTTTTAAGATAGAGCGTTGAACATAATTCTAGAACTTTTGATGTGAGACTAAATACCTCTTGGTCAAATTTGGGGCTGACCTCAGACTTGGGTTGAGTTTTAGGTATGAGGTGGATTCGAGATCCGAATCGACCTTCCATGGGGACAGCCAACACTCCTCGAGGTAGGCCCTAAGACAGGCTCCACGAGACCTGGATCTAGATCCACATCAAGATATGGATGCTCATCAATAACAAATTTTCAACAATCATATAAATTAATTTTTGAGTAAAGTTTTGTACAATATCTCGGATAATTATATCTCGGGATGTTACATGTGCAAGATTTGATTTTTTTTTTATTTTTTGAGTGGCCCCCACCCCCAAGTTATCTGGACATGGGTGCTATGTCATCCGATGGTGTGGCGTGAGGGCCACAAAATAATAAAAATCGGGTCACATGAATAGTGAAAACCATATTTTCAATATTCATGTGGAGGTAATTTTTTTTACGTGGTCTCCACTCCACGTCACATGGTGGCATCGCACTAATGTCTAGATAACTTGAGGTACGAGTCACTTAAAAAAAATTTAAAAAATAAAATGTTACACGTATAACATCTCGACGTGTAATTACATAGGATGCTGCATAATTTTTTTTAATTTTCTTTACCACGTCTCACCAAACATGGACTAAAATCTTTAGCTAGTCATCTGACATAGAGGTACACCTTTTGAAAAGTTGCTCGATGCCTTCGATCTAGTCCACCCCTTATACGCTCATGATCTTGGTTGGCATTGTATTGTCACGATCTGAAGCAAACATGAGTGGGCATTCTGACACTCGATCGTCGATCCAATTGTTTACCAGTGGACCGCCCATAAGTGGCATCCACGTGTCAGCGTCGCGGGTGCAGAAGCATGAGCGCGAGGTCAAGGCTTCGACATTATTAAAAAAGAGATTTGTATAGTCTTTAACATTAAAAGGTATTACATTTATAAATTAGCCCCATTCAATTTAAACATTTTTTATAACTCTTCAAAATATCAAATTATTTAATAAAATGTTCCATACCATTACGAAGAAACTACTCATATGTTTATGAAAAAGCTCGTGAACATATTATTTATCAAATAAATATGTAATTATGAGTATAAATAAATATCTAGATTGGAGAGATTAATCTATAAATATGAAAAGATTATGATGGCAAAAAACTAAAAATTACTGTTACAAAATAGTTGCTCTTGACATTACCTTGAGTTTGGCAACAGTCTACCTTTTCTGGTGTGTATTAACCGACATTTTAGAAAATAGACTGATGATTAGGCTTTTATCGGTGAAAAGGTAAAATGGCTATGCCAATTTGATTTGTTGGCATTTTTTTAATCAATCGAACTCTTAGAGCAAGATTCGGGAGAGCACACATCCCTTCAAAGAAGACGTGTCGTCCGCTCCACCAAGTCTGAACTCTAGGAGGAAATATTATTACAAAGAAAAAAAATAGACAAATTATTACAAGAGCGAGGACCGTGGATTACAGCCGCAAAGAAGGACAACCCGTCTTATCAAGGCGAAGAGGTCCTTTGACAACCGAGGGGGAGCTGTATCCAATCTGTCCAAATAGTCATAAAAGGAAGATTACAACCCAAATTAGTTAAACCATCCACCACCTGATTGGCTTCTCTGTAAACGTGAGCAAACTGAACTGTCATGGAAGAGGTAAGAAGACCAATGCTGTGCATGGCGTAGAAAAGCTTCCAAGGAGGTTTAAACCCACCATTGAGACATCCAACTAAGACAGCGGAGTCCGATTCAATCAAGAGAGAGGTGTACCCGCGGTCCAAGCAAAGACGTAGACCATCACGCGACGTGCAGTAAGGAGTAGCAAAGGCAAATAGGAGTAGGGGTGAGTATAAATAGAACTAAACCGAAAAATTAAATCGAACCAAATCGAACTGTTCGATTTGATTCGGTTTGGAGTCGAATTCGGTTTGGTTCGATTTCATAATATGTGAAATCGAATCAAATCGAATTGAACAAATCGAATTAAAATTAAAAAAAATAAAAAATTAATTACATACATATAAAAGCATACAAAATATAACTATGATTATTTTTATTTTTCTTTTATATACATATAAGTCATTAAATTTACATATATTGTAATAAAATATAAAAATTCGATTTGAAATCGAACCGAACTGATTTGATTTGATTTGGTTTGATAAGTAAATCGATTTCATTCGGTTTGAAAAAAAATAATCTCAAACCGAACCATGCTCACCCCTAAATAGGAGATTGCCAAGATGGTCACGTGGGACACCTCCCTCACCCGCAAGCCCCTGACAATCCTTGTAAGATCCATCCACACTTAGTTTGAGAAGACCATGAGAGGGTCGCATCTAACGAATGATGAGTGGCTGCATCACTTGACAGGAGGGAGTGGAGATGGACCAACTCTGCAGCTGAGCCAAATGCCTGTGGGACAGCAGACTCCCCCTCAGAGGCAAGGAAGGGGCCGACAGTCTAGTATGGCCAAGGACACGCTGAATAATTACAGAGGCATTCATGCTACGCCCATCAAAAACATGATGATTTCTGCTCATCCATAATTCCAATAGAGCACACAAAAAGATGAAGCGGGAGATGATTTTTTGGCATTAATTAATTTGATTTTCACCAATAAAAGCTCAGCGTTAGTCCATTGATTGACCTCGAATGTCATGTAATCTATTCTCAAATTTCAACTTCTACATCTCCATCGGTGCATGTCTGTAATAATTGAACGGCATATCTCCCTTATTTGTAAAAAAAAAAAAATTCAGATTGAATCATGTGGTCACTTCAGCTTGGGGACCATTTTACAAATGGGATATATTCTAGTTTTCTGAGGCCAGGATTAACACAAGAGGAGAAAATATAAAAGATATACATATTGCACGTCTGAAGGAAGATATTTTCAACGTTTTAAAATATATAGGGTTTTTTACATAAATATCCCTCTAAATATCGATTATGTCAAATATATCCGTCATTTGAGTATATTATCAAAAATATCATCTATTTAATCTTAAATATTGTAACTATGCCACTGTAGTTTACTGACATCGACGGGAGACGAATATTCTGTGGAATATCCTATCTATCGTCATTAATTGCAGTGAAATGAGGGATATATTTGACATAACCGATATTTAGATGGATATTTATGTAAAAAATCTAAATAATTTTACTGCTTAACTCATGTTTAACTCAAGTTAAATCAACGAAGGTTACGGTAGAAGCATAGTTGCAACATTTAAGATTAAATAGAGGATATTTTTGATAATATGTTCAAATGAGAGGTATATTTGACATAATCGATATTTAGAGGGGTATTTATGTAAAAAACTTAAATATATATACAAAAAATATGAAACTACTATATTACTGGAACATTTTCTTATGTAAATATATATTACAGAGACCACGGGATATACGCATATTCTCATTTGTTAGATTTCCATTTCAGCAGGTTTGTATTGTCCTTTGAACAACTTTGTTGGCTGCAGCAACTGGACAAAACTCAGGCATTGGATCCAGCACATTAGACTTTGTCATAATATGTTTTTAGGGAAAACTTAATCAACTTCTAAAACCCAACGCTCTTACAGTACTTGGGAGAGAATTTTCCAACGAAAAGGAAAGGAAAATGAAAACTAGAATGATAAGAAAATCCATATGTATCTTCGTTACAATAAAATTTTGACGCCTTTTCAAGTGAGGCTTCTGATCGTAATATCTAACTCGATGGTCAGATCTCTTAAAAATAATATTTCACATTTATTGGCTGGCTGATCTTGATATCGGATGGTTAATATATGAGAACTATCGACCACAATATCTAATATTTTTTCTCGTCGAACAATCTTTAGTTACGTTGGCCGTCTACGTTCTACAATGGGCCGGTTTGGCCACAAGAGAAATGCTAGTTGTCCGTCTTGAATCGAAGATTTTATACTCACTTAAGGTAGATTCGCGCACTCACGTGGATCAATCTCATCTTAAACAGATAAAAAAATTACTCGTTCAAGACGGATATTAAGTATTTCTCTGACCATATTGCACTCCCCCACTAGATATGACCCCACCTTTTTGGGCCGCTTTGATAACCAACTAGGGTAGGTTGGAATAAGTTATTTTAAAATCAAATTAAATTTAAATTTAAAATTTTAATTTTAATTAAAATAAAATTTAAATAAATAAATAATTTAAATAAATAAATAAAAATCACATAATTTTATTTTATCTAACTTACAATAGTTAATTCTACATTTTTGGTTGAATAATTTACTTGGCATTAATCTTGGAATAAACCACGCTACTAGCTAAGTGTGAAATGAATCGACTTTAGCGGCCGCTTAAATTAATCATTGGCTGACACGAAGTCAACTTCGTCAAATAGGCAGCATTCAGTGTAGAATTTGCAAATAGTTAAGAACAACTTAAGATGCATTTGAAACGGATTAAGAAAAAAGATTTTAATCATTAAAATTTCTCCTCTCTCGAAATCATTTTTAAATGTCCCAACATTCTATCAATTTTTATTTTATGACAGATTTTAAAATTTAGAGAGAGATACGAAGAAAGAAAAGAGATTTAAAAAATCTCTAAAATTTATTTAAAAGGTGATTATTCTTTCTCTAAGTTTGAAAAATTCAATCACTCTCAATCCATTCCAAACGACTCTTAGGTTAGACGAAAAGTATTGCTGCACGAACCATAATACAAACTCTCGTCATCTCATGCTAGGGCCAGTGGGATTCAACGACAACTATGCTCTCACAGTCGCAAGATAGTGACGTGTCCATTTATTCCCATTTGACTTCGGGCTCCATAAAATAAACAAATAAGTGTCTTCCTGTGCTCCTATAAGTATACTTCCCACCCCTTCTTAGATGATGCCGCAAAACTCTTGTATTACCGGGGCTACATGCAAGATTTGACGTACTAACTTACTAATTGTACCCATTTCGAGTTGACACAGTCTGACACTGTATCATATGTCTATATATACCATCACATGGGGAGGAAAAAAATTGTATAAAAATATATTTTTAATAAAAATTATTTTTCGTAAGATTAATTTTAAATTTGTAATAATAGTGACACTAACATAATCAGTTACATTAAATTTATAATAATAATGGCACTATATAATTACGTAAAGAAATAAGAATAGATAATTAATTGCACGTAAATAAACATATTTAGTTTTCAAAGTACTGTGACTTAAAACCTATCATCCTCTGCATTTTCTCATCTCTCTATCACACCACATAATTAGTTGGCCGCTCGGAGTGCAATCGGATCTGTGCACATGAGCCGCTCTCCTCGCTCAAATCTAGCGCTGGAGCCGGTTCCTTCCCTCAAATCATCAAACACAAAGTTGAAAAAAATACCTCTCATATGAAATCGCCACCTTGGTCTCGCTGGAGCCGGTTCCCTCCCTCAAATCATCAAACACAAAGTAGAAAAAAACTATCTCTCATATGAGATCGCCACCTTGGTCTCGCCCGACCTCGTCGGAAGCAAGCGCCCCCCCCCCCCCCCCCACCTTGTCGCCTCGAATAGCCACCTGGCGGCCAAACGCTTGGAACTCGAAGCCACTGCCCCTCCTCCGATGGTTGAACACCCCACTTTGCCTCGATTTAACGCCGAACCGGCACGAGCGAGTCGGCTCGCGCATACCACCCTGGGTCCCACCTAGAACCGATCTAGTACACAGTAGGACGTACAGATATGTGTGATCCCCAATGTGTCATTTGCATCCTGTTGCCCGCACGTGCCGGATATGTCTGGTACGATTCGATACGTCTGCTATGTTGCGTGCCGGATGTAACACCCCAGTTTCTGAAATCTAAAATTTTCTTAGATTTTTCCTTTGATAGGAGCCAAATAAGTTGGCCATTTAAAAGTATTATCTAAGATAGCAGAGGTTAGATGAAGGGATATTGACTTAGACGAAACATCGTCTAAGTGGGGAAGGAGTTAGACGAAGTTTTGGCTAACTCAGAAGCGTTAGATGAAGTATCATCTAAGTCGAAATTGTTAGACGAAGTATTGTCTAATCTGGGAGGTGATAGACGATACATTGGAGAGACAGATGATATATTGAATGATTAGATGATAAATTGAAGAGATAGATGTATATTAATGATAAATTGAAGAGATAGACGTGTATTAACGATAAATTGGAGAAATGGATGCTATATTAACGATAAATTGGAGAAATTGACAATACGAAGGTAACTAATAAAAGATAAATGATATAAAGAAAACATAGATTATGGACCATCTAGAATTAAAAGATAAACAATGAACATTAAGTGTTGAGGAATTAGATGATAAAAGTAAATGAAAGATCATCTAAGTAGGGAAAATAGAACGAAGAGTTAGATGATAGCAAGAGTGAGAGAAGTAAACATAGATGATAGCAAGAGTGGAGGATGGATATAGATGATGGGAAATTAAATAAAGGAACTTAAAAACCTGAAAATGAACTCGAGTGTTATAGGGATCAGAAATATCTGACATAGATCAGAATTATACAACATGGGTTAATGATGTAAGACATGTGTATATGGCAGGTGTTAGCGATTGTGACAGGTGGAGAGCAGCTATGCGGCTATGCCAGGTGTTAAGAAAAGTTACGACAGGCGGAAGGCATCCTAATAACTGGTGGAGAGCTCTTGAGAGATTAATGGGAAGCTATTGTAAATAGAATGACTTTTAAATTAAATAATTCTCCACTAATTAGTCTTGAGGACAGCCTATTTAAGTCTTTGTTATCTCTCTTGTTACCCGTTTGTCTAGTCTGAGCACAGAGATGAGTAGCCGTAGGAGCGACATAGAGGAAGAATGGTAAGAATGTGAGTTTTGGGTTGTTAAGTAGGTTATCCAGGAATAAAAGCCAAACTAGAGAGAGTTTTTCTATGGTGTTAAGAGTAAGATAAGCATCTCCAATGAAAGGAGCATGGCTAAGAGTGATTTTGAGATGACTAGTAAGACGTAGACGGGAAACCTACAGTGATTATGGATCTCACAATACAGGTAGACACATGATAAATCGAGCCCATGCTAATCTTTACGTATATTATTTTAACAATATTTTGATAATTAGAAGTTAAGTTCATGTATTAAGAATGTGCATGAGTTAAGCACATGGGCAGTGCCACCTTAAGAGAGAATGATGGGTGCCCTGAGTAGAAGTAATTACCGCAAGAATGAGACTCTCGGGTGCCTCAACAAGTAATCCACGTGAATTAGACCTTGTGTGTCTCGATTAGCAAGCATTTGCTACGGGAAATAGACCCACAGTTTGAAGATGACGGATCACTGTATGTGATCGGACAATGCCTTTCGTCTGGGCGCTACGGCTATCCCTTATATTTTGGTTATGACGCACGTCCAATATGTGCAACTAAGTTCGCATACGAAATTATGTTGTGTTGTTGATCTATTGAGATCATCTGAACAGATTCAGATTTGCCATGCTTAGTCAGTTATTCCTTTATAATTAAGACCATATGCATAAAATTATATATATTAAATGGTGATCATCTCAACGTTATCATCTAGTTTGCAAAACTTATTATATGATACGCATGTTATCCGTTTTCATGCTTACTAAGTTTTAGGACTTACACATGCGGTCTAACATTTTTTAGGGAACTAAGAGGTGTGATGGTAAGCCTGATCATAAGGAAATCTTGGGGGGTTTTCTGTAACAACGGTGTAGAAGAATTTAAGGTTTTAATTTCACTGTGTATTTAAGTATACTCTTAGCCTGCTTTTCACCGTACAAGAGATGTAAGTCTCATTTTGTAAACAGAGGTAACTGATGATCAATGATGTAATTACATTTTTAATTTTAATAGATTTTGGTATGATAGGTTTTGTCTTGGATACAGATGATATAACTTTGAGTGTCTTTCAGGCAATCCGAGATGATGCTCTCCGGGCCGGACACCGAGTGTCTTGGGAAGGAGACGTCACACCGGATTGGTATGTAAAACCATGGCTACAGCCACTCACTATAAGTCATGATTTGACAACTCTGGGTCCATAACAGATTGGATTCTTTTGATCGGATATGAATCTGTCTGACATAGTTGAATTGCATATTTAAAATAAGCTCAACAATAGAGTTTAATTATTTTCATTCATCAAATGGATGATTTATGCCTACTATTATATTATTACTATAAATTTTAATTTTAAAAATTAGGTTAGTTTAAATATTATATTATTATTAAATAGTTCATAGTTAACTTATAACTCTATAGATACGATTTGATTTACCTGAGTTAGAATGAGTCAAATCGAGTCGACGAATCATGATATTAAAAGTTACTTTTTTCAATGAGGGGCCATTGTTTGATCTATTATTTTTCTTAAATTAATTAGAAAAAAAAATTGGTACAATGGTGGTGAAGAGACGGTACAAAACCCATGCCATAATAATTACAAAGCATTTTCACAAGTCCTATGAAGCAGGGTTTGACAAATCGAGTCGGGACGGCTCGACTCGCACGACGCGGCCTGTCCCAGTCATAGATCGGTCGTCCCGATCTGTGGGACACAACCTGGTCATTTCATATATTATTTTAATTTTTTTATAACAAATTTAATATGTTAGCCGGTTGGTCGAGGATCTCATGGTCAACTGTGAGATCTTAGGATCGAAATGCGCTTCTGGCCTGTTTTTTTTATTTTTTAAAAAATTATTTTTAAAAATAACATTTAAGACATTGCATGAGAGGGGATTCAAACCAGAGACATCGGTTAAAATCGCACAGCACCTAACCAATTGGGATATAACATGATTTAAATCATTTTATAACGTAACATATATATATATAATATAATTTTTTATCTCATTATGTAATGGTATTGACCCATCCCGTTCCGTCTCAGTGAAAAATTGAGACAGACAGGATGAACGATCCGTCGAACCTTGCTATGAAGGCCACCCGACAGAAATACATGCATAAAATTCGCCTGCCACAGCTACATCAAACATGAGACGTGAAGTGCAAATAATGTAACTCCACCTCGAGGACAACAAACTCCTCGTCCTTATGAAGTGTTCAAAGCTCGTTGGAATGTGACCCTCCCTCAGGCGTGGACGGTGCGAAGAAATCGAAGAACAACCACAGCTCTCTTTCTCCTACGTGGACGCTGTAAAGAATCAAAGCACAAAACTCCCCCCTCAACGTGGAAGAACCCAAAGAAAAATCAACCAATTCAATGAGCATACCAGAAATGGGGGAGGGGCATTTATCTCTCTCTCTCTCTCTCTCCCTAGTTCATTCAGACTGAGTAAGGAGAGGGTGTGCCCCCCACTCAGACTGGGTTGGGGGGGGGCACTCGAGGGGCGCGCCTCCCCCACTTGAACTGGATGGGGGCAACACCCCACCTCACTCGGACCGATTTTGGTGGGGCGGGGCGGTGGACACCCTCATATTTTTCTCTGTTTTGACATTAAAAAAATTGAGAAGGGAGGAAGCTCCCCCACCCCACCCCCCACTCAGACTGGGTTGTGAGGGCTTGTCCTCTCTCTCTCCTCTTTCACTCTCATTCTTTCTCTTCCACCCACCTCGACTGGATGAGGTGGGGGGTGGGGGGGCCTAGATTGGGATGAGGGGGTGGTCGATCCTATAAATACCTCCCTTGTGGGTGGGAGGAAAAAAGAGTTCTCGAGACACGAAGTCTAGAGTCAATTAAGAAGCGAGCATAGAGGAGCGTTGTTTGTTTGTTCGTTCATTAAATGACCCTGCACAAGGGTATGTTATAAATACGCCCCCTATATATGTGGTGTATATATCTTTCTCTCAGGTATATACGCCTCGGCAATGTCTATATATGTAGTTTGATGTATTTTTTTTATAATTCAGGAGAAAAATATTATTATTTTTGAAATAATCAAAATTACAAATAAACCCTATATTTCACAAAAAAACCCTCCAAAAGTCCTATAATGTCTAGAAAATGGTAGAGATGTCGTGCACTTTGCAGAAAAATCCAAGAAATGTTATGTCCAGCGTTTGTCGGCTTGGTTGTACCAGTCGTCCTGATTTTATGCCGGGATGGTACGGTACGTTATTGTCCCGCTCCGTCCCGCCATAATAAAACTCTTAGCTCATTTGGCTAAGTGACTTGTGACTTTCTTCTCAAAGGTCTCATATTCGAATCTTGCAAATGCAATCTTAAAAAGAAAACCAAAAAAACGCATGTAAATCGCAAGTTTCAAATTCAAACCGCCCCTGTACAAGTGAAAACAGTCAACCAACTTATCTATGAAACTTTTTATATTTAAAATAAAATAACTAATATATAAAGTGACCCGATAACGTCCCACAGACTGATTGTCCCAGCCTGTGGTTGGGACGAGACAGGACGGGCGGTTCACCCCGTCCCGTCTCGATTTGTAAAATATTGGTCATGTCATTTCAAATGTAACATGTACTTTGTGAAGCTGGTAGATATATCCAATGTTATAGAAAAACCTTGAAGTTTCAAGAATTGTGCAAATGTCCATGTGATTTGCAGAAGTGCCCTTTTGGATTGCAGAAATGTCCATGTGACTTATGTGAATGCTCTTCCCAAATTACATAATACCCTAAAGTCCCTAACCACTTCAAGCTCTGCTTTGGTAGCGGTTTATCACCGTGTTAACCCGAAAACCCATCATACTTATCGTGTTTTGATTTGGCGGAGGCGACGCACGCATCACCGACTTAACATGGCGTAACTCGTGTTAACACCGCCTAACATATCCCACCTCTTGAGCTGGGATACTTCATCCCATCGATTCGTTTTACCCATTCAACCCCTGCTTTATGTCCCACCCACCCACTGCAACCGTCGCATCCGCTACAGGCCGCAGCCTTCGCCTTCCTCGAGGTCCCCTTCGTCTTCCTCCCGTTGTGCCTCTTCTTCTCGCAAAGCCCTCCATCCCGCGTCGGCGATGACAGGTCTGGCCTTCCTCCTCTTGCAAAACCCTCCATCCTCTGTTCACGGCCGGCGTCTTCGTCTACCTCGTGAAACCCTCTTCCAAAACCCTCTTGCATGTTACTCGTTCAACCGACTCTTCGCCCCTCCTTAGGGTTGGAGGAAGACGATGACGCCACCCCAGTCAGTACCTCTACACAATGGTCAAAATGATGCTTTGATGGCTCTTCTTTCTGTCAGAAACATATGGGCTCTGCCATGGTTTCCCTCCTCACCATCTCCTCTCTGCCAGGCGCTCTGTTCCATGGAAGAAGGTGCGACTGTTGCAGGTTTCTTTGCAGTGTTTCATCGATCCCTTCGCCGGCCACTTCACACCTTTCTTGTGACTCTGCAGTAGGCCGAAGCCCTCTTTAAAACTTGCCCTTTCAGCTTCCATTCTCCACACCGTGGAGGGAGCTCGAGGAAGACGATCGGGTGGGGGGCATCCTATTCCTTCTATGTGAGGAAGACGAGCCGATGGTGGCCAGGTAGGTGTACTTGATGCAACCCCTCTCTATGTTAACGTAGCACGACGGATAGAAGTGGGTTTCTCTAGTTTTTTATTGGATATGTGATTTTCTTGTCATTTACGGAAATGATGAAGTTCATCGTATGATATTCTTGTATGCATGGAAATAATTCTTACAATGGCTTAATACATCTCCATACTAATTTTTTTACCTTTCATGTCTTTGCTTATGTTTAGGTGTTCATCCTTTGATAGTCTTGTATGCATCGCAATCATTCTTACAATGGCTTAATACATCTCCATACTAATTTTTTACCTTTCATGTCTTTGCTTCTGTTTAGGTGTTCATCCTTTGATAGTCTTGTATGCACCGCAATCATTCTTACAATGGCTTAATACATCTCCATAATAGTTTTTTTTACCGTTCATGTCTTTGGTTATGTTTAGGTGTTCATCCTTTGATAGTCTTGTATGCATCGCAATCATTCTTACAATGGCTTAATACATCTCCATAACATTTTTTTTTACCGTTCATGTCTTTAGTTATGTTTAGGTTGTGTATCTATTTTCCCCTTCTTAATGGCTGTCATCTGATTTTCCCCTTTCCGCATTGGTAACCACTTCCAAGTGCCGAGCAACATCCTTTGTGTAGAGCATCGTTGTTTGAACTTTTGTTTAGGTTGTCTATTTAATTCCCATGGTCAGTGGTTGTAAACTGATTTTCATGTCTTTATCTTTGCATCAAAAGCGACAAAGTAGAGGTAATCAATAAACCAGAGCATGTTATCTTTCATTTTCTGGTATGCACATCAATTGCATTTTTTTTCCAATATATGGACATCTCCTATTTTGTGTTCACTTATTTTTTTCCATTTAACTGTGTAACTGGCTGGCTTTGAATTTTCCTGGGTTCATAGAATGCGGTGTGCATGGGGATTATGTTCATTTGGTCATTAATGCCGCAGTGTATTTGTGCATTTGATTATATATGTATCATTCTATTTAACTGTTGTTTATTTTCTTCGATTATTTTATGATAGTAGGAAGGCTGAGCTTCATTTATGGTCATCTTTATGCAGTAGAATTAAATGTTTCTTAATCAACCCCCCCCCCCCCCCCCCCAACACACGCACACAAGGTTAACTTTCAATATAACACATGCAAGATAAGAGGGTCAAGTATCAGTAGGACACCTGCAGGTCATAAAACAGTTGCCCTCCAAATGTTCTACCATATAAATTAGGCTCATTTGTGACTTCCACATAGCACTGTCAGATTTGTTTGCAATTGCATATTAGTTGTACTACAGTGGTGAAAATATCTTAATATTAAGGCTGTAATTGGGTCTTTCATGAGTTCAGAGAATGCTGTGTGCATGGGGATTATGTTCATTTGGTCATTAATGCTGCATTGTATTTGTGCATTTGCTTATAAATATATCATTCTATAAGTAGTTTATTGGTTTGGTTGATTTTCAGGTATGAATGATTGTTTACGGCTTTTAAATAGGCTGTTTCATAACCATTTGCTACCTGTCTTCCACCTATGAGTCATTCCCCATTAAAGTGACAGTAGATATGTGCAAAGGGTAGACCATTACATTGGATGTCTTTAATTACCTTGAACAACAAATATTCAAAAACCTGGAAAGGGAATTTGAAGTGCATTAAATGTGAAAATCTGTACAAAGGTTAGTCACGATCTTCTTCCACTGTTACTAAGGCAACGGGAACATGATGTGCATTAACGTTGTCTTTATATCGTGTTCTGCAGACTATTTAGAAACACAGATATTGCTGTAATGCCAGCCTTATCTTGATGTCCATTTATTAGCTCTCGAGCACTGTCCTAGTCACCATGTGTAATGACCCGAGAATCCGATTACCGGGAAGGCCCGATAACCCGAGACTCGCACCGCCACCCACGAGCCCGAAGACTCGGAAGGGTTAAAAGGATAGTGTGGAAACTACACAAGTATCGCAAGTAATTACAGAAATTAAACAGTTATAATATTAAGCAGTAGATAAATTAACATTTTTCATGGTCCACAATAGAAATTAACAATAATAACAATAGTCCACGACTAGTACAGTGACAAGAAAGGAAAGTACAGCTACACGGGGCATACCCCGGCTCTGACCTCTGGCACTACCTCTGGGCACCCGCACCACGCTGTGCTCCTGACGCGCTCCCCGAAGGTGGCGCCTCACCTGAAACACGGTGAAAACACGCAGGGAATGAGTCTCGGAACAAGACTCAGTAGGGATCACTCGAACCCTACCTCGTAAAACGAGAAATCACTACACTAGCGGTAGGAGAGTACCTTGGAAGAGAAAGTTCTGTACTCTACAGAACTAGACCCTACGGCACGCAAACCGACACACGTGCCACGGTACGAGAAGACCGAAACTCAACGGTCGAACCGCCAAAATTCGAAGGTCGGAAACACACGACTGACAGTCTGTCACTCCGTACTCGACAGGAGTACCACCCACTAGAAGCACAGCCGGTAGCATCCCCTGACGTCTTACACCGCGCCGCAGGTGAACCGCCTGACGTGGTAGGTCCTACCCGAGGCGCAGACACCGTACAAGTAAACACAAACAAGTGACTAGCTGGGGTCATGCCCGTCGACGTGGGTCCAACCGCCCCCAACCACGTGTGCACACACAGACCGCGCGTCCCTGGTCTGGCCCTCTGACCGATTTTTCCCTCAGCCGGACTCTGGCTGCAAGACGTGGGGCCCAATGGTAACCGGTCCACAAACCGTCTCTAAAGGTCGGCCCGTACACCACTCCCTGGTGCGACTAGCACACGCGTACTAGTAGGCTACGACTAGTGGAGGGTCACTGAAGGAGTAGGACCCCATAGCGCGACACGAACCGCCATACTGTTAATCTTCTCCGATGAACGCGCCCCGTCGGGGCAGCGCGACACTCAAGAACGCGCTACTGGAGTATAGCGCGTTCTCAGTCCGCGCCCGAAAACGGTAGAAACGCCCAAAAATTCCAACCACGCCCCCATGCCTCCACAGGAGAGGGGGAAAACAAAGGGGAAGACCCCTGGGGACCCCTAGCATGATTCTAGGCCACCAAAACACGAATCCAAGCGTCAAATCCATAGATCGGATGAGCTCTCCCCAAATCATGGAAAAACCCCAAAATGCTCAAACGATCCCCTCTCGGCCTCCCCGCGGCCTACAAATCACGGGAATTGAACGGCAAGAGGCTAAGGCACGTCACCCTACCTCAATGGAGCGAATGCTCCGCCGAATCACCCACGAATCACGAAGAACGTTTTTAGAAACCTCGCCTCCCCACGCTTCCCACGCTCGCCGCACGCCCACGAGATCGCCTCGCCGTCACCCACGCGTCCGCGCCGTCGCCCTACCGCCGTCAACAGCCGGGGAGGGTCTCACCGCGTCCGAATGGGAGAGAGAGGGAGAGGAGGGCGTCACGGTGGGGAAGAAACGGAGGAAGAAGAAGAAGAAGAAGAAGAAAGAGAAAGGAGAAAAGAAAAAGAAAAAGAATTAGGGCTATATAGAAAATCTGATTTTTCAGAAAAATACCGAAAAATAAAAAAATACATTTCCGGAATCCTCGGATCGCACCGATCGCAACGGTACCACTCGTGCCCAGGTGAACCGCCCGGTTCGCCCGCAGCGAGCTTCCGAAGAAAAAGCCGAAACACACACCGGAAATCGGAAAACACACGCGGAAAAGCCGCGGAACGCCTCCGGGCCTCCGAAACGACTCTGGATCGCGCCGATCCGAACACGAAAGATGCCCGAAATGAAATTTCGGGCACAACAGAGCCGGACGCTCCGAAAACCAGATCCAGGACCCACGAAAAAGGATCCGAAAGGTCCGGGATATTACAGCCCTCCCCCCTTAAGGAATTTCGTCCTCGAAATTGAGAACAACCAAAGGGGAAAGAAGAGGAAGACTCACTCAAATAGATACGGGAACTGCTGACGCATCTCGTCCTCACGTTCCCACGAAGCCTCACCACCAGAGTGTCGTTGCCACACGACCTTCACCAAGGGAATGACCTTGTTCCGCAGGCGCTGCTCTCGCCTATCCTCCACGCGGATCGGAAACTCTGGGAGAGAAAGATCTGGAGTCACCTCAGGCCAAACGGAAAACTCGAGCACATGAGAGTCATCGGGCATATACTTCCGCAACATCGAGACGTGGAACACGTCATGCACCGATGCCAACTCAGGAGATAACTGCAACCGGTAAGCAACCTCACTGATGCGCTCCACAATCGCGAAAGGACCAATATAGCGGGGACTCAGCTTCCCACGCCGTCCAAAGCGCATCACCCCCTTCATCGAAGAAACTCTCAAGAACACATAATCGCCCACGGCGAACTCGAGAGGCTGCCGCCTACGGTCAGCATAACTCTTCTGCCGACTCTGGGCCGCCAACATGTTCTGACGAACCAGGTGCACAACATCCACACACTGCTGCACCAATTCCGGTCCCGTCAAAACACGCTCACCCACCTCAAACCAATCGAGTGGAGTCCGACAAGGACGCCCGTACAAAGCCTCATAGGGAGCCATGCCGATGCTCGAATGAAAGCTGTTGTTATAGGCAAACTCCACCAACTGTAGGTGATGAATCCAACTCCCCTGCCACTCCAGGCAGCAGGATCTCAGCATGTCCTCCAAAGTCTGAATGGTCCTCTCGGACTGACCATCTGACTGAGGATGATACGCCGAGCTAAACGCCAACTCCGTGCCAAGAGCTCGCTGGAAACTCCTCCAGAATCCAGAAGTGAAGCGTGGATCCCGATCTGACACGATCGAAATGGGAATCCCATGCAACGGCACGATCCACTCAACATAAAGACGAGCCAACTTAGGCACGCTCCAGCTGACTTTGACCGGTAGCAACCGAGTCACCTTCGTCAGCCGATCCACCAGCAACCAAATACTGTCCTGCCCACTCGGGGTCCTCGACAACCCCACCACGAAATCCGTGGTCACATGGTCCCACTTCCAAGCAGGAACATCCAAGGGCTGGAGAGTACCGCCTGGTCGTTGATGCTCCGCCTTCACCTGCTGACAGATCAGGCACCTGGTCACAAATTCGGCAACATCTCTCTTCATGCTAGGCCACCAAAACTACCTCCGCAAGTTCCGATACATCTTCGTCGCACCCGGGTGTACAGTGTACCTGCTCCCATGAGCCTCGCGCAACAACGCACGACGAATCTGCTCCTCGACTGGGACGTACAGCCTGCCACGAAACCTCGCAGCACCGTCCTCGCCGAGCTCCACGTCAGCCATCGCCAGAATCTGGGGCAACTCATCCGCATGCTGAGCCTCTGTCACCTGACGACGGATAGCAGGAGTGATAGTCAGACTCGCAAGCACTGCCAACCCTGGCTCCTGGGGAATCTTGAGCCTAAAAGATACCTCGGACACTTGTTCCCAGAGCCTCCACTTCCTCAACATCAAGGTACTGATCGCAACCTTCCGACTCAAGGCAACGGCGACGACATTCATCCTGCCCGGCTGATAAGATAGGGTGAAGTCATAGTCTTTCATGAACTCCATCCAACGCCTTTGTCTGAGGTTCAGGTCCTTCTGCGAGAACACATACCTCAAACTCTGATGGTCAGTGAACACCTCGAACTTCTCACCGTATAGATAGTGCCTCCAGATCTTCAGCGCGAAGATCACCGCCGCCAACTCAAGGTCATGGGTGGGGTAGTTCTCCTCGTGGGGTTTTAGCTGCCGAGATGCATAAGCCACCACTCTACCATGCTGCATCAAAACAGCACCCAATCCAACGTCGGAAGCATCTGTACACACCACGAAACCTCTCGATCCAGAAGGCAAAATCAACACCGGAGCCGAGGTGAGCAATCTCTTCAGTTCCCTGAAGCTCTGCTCACACTCCTCGGACCAGACGAAAGGCACATCCTTCCGCGTGAGCCTAGTCATCGGGGTCGCAATGCGGGAAAAATCCTGGATAAACCGACGATAATAACCCGCAAGCCCCAAGAAACTCCGGATCTCCGTCACCGACCTCGGCCTCGGCCACTGCATCACTGCCTCGACCTTGGCGGGGTCCACGGAAATGCCATCACCAGAAATCACGTGCCCCAGAAAGTGCACCTCGCTGAGCCAAAACTCACACTTACTGAGCTTCGCATACAACTGGTGATCTCGCAACGTCTGCAGCACCACACCCAAATGGTACGCATGCTCCTCGGCAGACTGCGAATAAACAAGGATGTCATCCACGAAAATGACCACGAACTGGTCCAAATACGGATGGAACACCCTCTGCATCAAGTCCATGAAGGCTGCAGGGGCATTGGTGAGCCCAAACGGCATCACCAGAAACTCATAATTCCCGTACCTCGTACTGAACGCAGTCTTCTCCACATCGGATTCACGAATCCTCAGCTGATAGTAACCGGACCGCAAATCAATCCGCGAGAACACTCGCGCAGACTGAAGTTGGTCGAACAAATCATCAATCCGCGGCAACATATACTTGTTCTTAATGGTCACTTCATTCAGCTGCCGATAGTCAATGCACAACCGCAGACTACCGTCCTTCTTCTTCACAAACAACACGGGCGCACCCCAAGAGGAAAAGCTAGGACGAATATACCCCTTGGCCAACAGTTCCTGCAACTGCGCCCTCAGCTCCCTCAGCTCAGCGGGGGCCATACGGTACGGAGCCTTCGCCAAAGGTCCCGTACCAGGCACAACCTCGATCACGAAATCGATCTCCCGCTGGGGAGGTAATCCAGGCAACTCCTCGGGAAAAACGTCGGGAAACTCGCACACCACCGCAATGTCCTCGACATCCGGGTCCATCCGGTCAGACACAACCACTGACGCGAGAAAACCCTGACAACCTGAATCAAGCAACCGACGGGCTCGAATAGCAGAGATAAGGAATCGAGAAGAGGTGGAACGGATACCTTGGAAATAGAAGGTCCGCTTGCTCGGATGCTGGAAGTAGACCCTCTTCATCCCACAGTCCACCACCGCTCCATGAGTCTCGAGCCAGTCCATGCCTAGAATCACATCGTAATCCCGAAGCTGCAACGCATACAACCTGCCTGGCATACTCCGCCCATCGATCCAAACCGGAACCTGATCGAAGCAATACGGAGTGATCATAAAGTCACCCGAAGGTAACTCCACTGCCAAATCACAGGACAACTGGGTCACCGGCTCCTCGATGCTCGACGCAAAATCCTCCGAAATAAACGAATGAGACGTGCCAGAATCGAACAAAACCCGAGCCGCACAACCCAAAACCGGTACCTTCCACGAGCTGCGACGCCACTGCCTCTGCCCTGGTCAAGTGCGTGATCTGGCCTCGAGCCCTCTGCCTGCCTCCCACACTAGCTGACATGGGTAGCGGCGGATACTGTCCCTGCTGCTGCTGCTGCCTCTGCTGCTGGGGAACCTCCTGCTGCAGAGGAAACTGTTGCTGCGGCGGCCTCTGAGGACAGTCACGCGCCATATGCCCTGGCTGGTCACACCGAAAACAAATAATCGGCGCTGTGCACTGCCTGCCTGGGTGGGTCCCACTACATCGTGGACAAGGTCCTCGCGATCCATCCCCTGATCCCTGACGCTGCAAAGGAATCGACTGCTGTACACTGCCCGATGAAGCCTGCCCCTGATCCTTGTGCTTCTTCTAGAAACTCTTCTTCAAGAACTTCTTGACCTTCGAGCCGAAGGACGCAGATCCTGTCACCGAAGCTGCCGATGCCGGTACTCCTGAACCACCCGACGCATGCTGGAAGAAACCCTGCTGCTGGGTAGCCGACTGCTGGCTGCGACCTGACACGGACTGCCCCTGGCTGATCGGTCCTCGAGTCCTCTGCATATCAATCTCCAATGAAACGGCAACACGAGACGCTGTCTCTAGATCAGTGGCCCCATTCGAGATCAAATGGTGCCTCAGCTCCAGCCTCAAGCCCTGCACAAACTGCGCGGTCCTCACCCTCTCATGCTCCATGATGTGAGGTGCGTACCGACCCAGCTCGACAAATCGGGCCCTGTACTGCAACACGGACATGTCACCCTGCACCAGCTCCAGAAACTCCCGCATCCGCTGCGTGACAACAATATCTAGATAGTATGTACGCTCGAAAACACCGACAAAGTCATCCCACTCGATCTGCTCAAGTGGACGAAGCTGAAAGGACGTCTTCCACTCGGAAGACCACCACCTCCGAGCTGTGCCCTGCAACTGGTTGTAGGCCAACACCACTCTGTCCTCGGCAGCACTCTTCGCAGAACTGAACATCCGCTCCATCTCATCGAGCCAATCACGAGCCGCATCAGGGTCTGCCTGGCCGCTAAAGTAAGGTGGATGGAACTGCATGAAGTCCCTCACCGCTCGGCCTGGCCCACCCCTGGCTGACGAGCCCTCACCAGCCTCTCCGCCGAACTGCTGAGACATAAGCTGGTACATGCCTCGGAAGAAATCCTCGGCCCCCGGAACTCTCAGAGGATCTGCGGCCTCGGTAGCTCCCGGAACTCTGCTATGCTCCTCCTGGTCCCTCTGGACCCCCTGCTGGATCTCCTGACCTCCAGCCCACTGCCCCTGCTGAGAGCGAGAGCTCCTCCTCGGCGCCATACTCGCGCCTGAAGCACAAGACAGAAAATACGAAAACGGCAAGGTCAATAAAAACGCACGATGCCCAATGCCAGCGTCACCTGTACATCATCGTTGTGGACTAGTGGACCACTACAATTACCTATGATTCTCATGTAATTCCACAACCGCGCTCTGATACCAGCTGTAACGACCCGAGAATCCGATTACCGGGAAGGCCCGATAACCCGAGACTCGCACCGCCACCCACGAGCCCGAAGACTCGGAAGGGTTAAAAGGATGGTGTGAAAACTACACAAGTATCACAAGTAATTGCAGAAATTAAACAGTTATAATATTAAGCAGGAGATAAATTAACATTTTTCATGGTCCACAATAGAAATTGATAATAATAACAATAGTCCACGACTAGTACAGTGACAAGAAAGGAAAGTACAGATACACGGGGAATACCCCGGCTCTGACCTCTGGCACTACCACTGGGCACCCGCACCACGCTATGCTCCTGACGCGCTCCCCGAAGGTGGCGCCTCACCTGAAACACGGTGAAAACACGCAGGGAATGAGTATCGGAACAAGACTCAGTAGGGATCACTCGAACCCTACCTCGTAAAACGAGAAATCACTACACTGGCGGTAGGAGAGTATCTCGGAAGGGAAAGCCCTGTACTCTACAGAACTAGACCCTACGGCACGCAAACCGACACACGTGCCACGGTAAGAGAAGACCGAAACTCAACGGTCGAACCGCCAAAATCTGAAGCTCAGAAACACACGACTGACAGTCTGTCACTCCGTACTCGACAGGAGTACCACCCACTAGAAGCATAGCCGGTAGCGTCCCCTGACGTCTTACACCGCGCCGCAGGTGAACCGCCTGACGTGGTAGGTCCTACCCGAGGCGCAGACACCGTACAAGTAAACACAAACAAGTGACTAGCTGGGGTCACGCCCGTCGACGTGGGTCCAACCGCCCCCAACCACGTGTGCACACACAGACCGCGCGTCCCTAGTCTGGCCCTCTGACCGGTTTTCCCCTCAGCCGGACTCTGGCTGCAAGACGTGGGGCCCAACGGTAACCGGTCCACAAACCGTCTCTAAAGGTCGGCCCGTACACCACTCCCTGGTGCGACTAGCACACTCGTACTAGTAGGTTACGACTAGTGGAGGGTCACTGAAGGAGTAGACTCTCAAACTAACGGAAAACGACGTCCGAACCTGACGAAGTACGGGGGCCGTCCCACGTACCATCACCATCGCACGGTGACCGCAGTCGGAAGAAAACGGACACACTGCCCATGGCCTAACACATGACCAAGGCAACCAAAATCTCCGGACGCCCGAAGACACGGTCACGGAACTCCACGGGGTGCCCAGGACACATACACGGCCCAAGGGGAACACCCGACAAAGGAAAAGATCACGCTAGGGACACCTAGCGCGACAAGGAAGAACGCGCTAGGGTCCCCTGGCGCGACTTGGAAGATCGCGCTAGGACTCCCTAGCGCGATAGGGGAGATTGCGCTAGGGAACCCTAGCGCGACAAGGACCATCGCGCTAGGTCCTCCTAGCGCGACAAGGCTAATCGCGCTAGGACCCCATAGCGCGACACGAACCGCCCTACTGTTCATCTTCTCCGATGAACGCGCCCCGTCGAGGCAGCGCGACACTCAAGAACGCGCTACTGGAGTATAGCGCGTTCTCAGTCCGCGCCCGAAAACGGTAGAAACGCCCAAAAATTCCAACCACGCCCCCATGCCTCCACAGGAGAGGGGGAAAACAAAGGGGAAGACCCCTGGGGACCCCTGGCATGATTCTAGGCCACCAAAACACGAATCCAAGCGTCAAATCCATAGATCGGGCGAGCTCTCCCCAAATCATGGAAAAACCCCAAAATGCTCAAACGATCCCCTCTCGGCCTCCCCGCGGCCTACAAATCACGGGAATTGAACGGCAAGAGGCTAAGGCACGTCACCCTACCGCAATGGAGCGAATGCTCCGCCGAATCACCCACAAATCATGAAGAACGCTTTTAGAAACCTCGCCTCCCCACGCTTCCCACGCTCGCCGCACGCCCACGAGATCGCCTCGCCGTCACCCACGCGTCCGCGCCGTCGCCCTACCGCCGTCAACAGCCGGGGAGGGTCTCACCGCGTCCGAATGGGAGAGAGAGGGAGGGGAGGGCGTCACGGTGGGGAAGAAACGGAGGAAGAAGAAGAAGAAGAAGAAGAAAGAGAAAGGAGAAACGAAAAAGAAAAAGAATTAGGGCTATATAGAAAATCCGATTTTTCAGAAAAATACCGAAAAATAGAAAAATATATTTCCGGAATCCTCGGATCGCACCGATCGCAACGGTACCACTCGTGCCCGGGTGAACCGCCCGGTTCGCCCGCAGCGAGCTTCCGAAGAAAAAGCCGAAACACACACCGAAAATCGGAAAACACACGCGGAAAAGCCGCGGAACGCCTCCGGGCCTCCGAAACGACTCCGGATCGCGCCGATCCGAACACGAAAGATGCCCGAAACGAAATTTCGGACATAACAGAGCCAGACGCTCCGAAAACTAGATCCAGGACCCACGAAAAAGGATCCGAAAGGTCCGGGATATTACACCATGCAAGGGAGGCCCCCCCAAACGATGAGGTGTTACATTCATGCTTGCAGCTTTTCTTTTTACACTCGTGCAATATTATCAACTCTTTCCTTGGTTTAGTTTTGGTTTGACGTCACATGGCTACAAGAGATGCTCATTGTCACAGTTATATTCAGGTATGTTAGTTTTTTCATGTACACTCTTAATGTAAAGAACCCAACATTCATGCTTGTAGCTGCTCACTTGTAAACAACCCTGCATTCATGCTTATAGCCTTATCTTGATATCCCACTTATATTCAAGAAGGATTAGAACCCTTCGCATGACTTACATTGAATCTGAAGCTTTGCAAAGATATCACTTTATGTAATTTCTACATTATTTAATAATTGCCAATTGACATTCACTATAATCACGTGTTGTATATTTGTACTTTGGTAATTTGCTATGACAGTTGAATCTGATTCAGGGTCAGGGGAATGTCAATTGTGTTGCAGTGTTACATGAATGGATTTTTGTAAGACCTATCAATTGGGAGTTAACAATGAGAGTTGATCCAGATAGGGGACGAGAGAAGTACTCCAAACTAACTTTTCATTGTTTGCTTTTTTTATCAGTTTCTATTAGTGAAATTTGATTACTTCACTGGTTACTTACATTTCTATGTATTGTAGGTGAATTTGTTATTGATATCAAGGCCACTTCCACATAGCTCATGTTCTTATCTAAACTTATTTCCATCCAATTCTATGGGCCAGATTCATAGCATGTCTGGAGAGGGGGATTTCTGTAGCCCACCCAAAGAGCAGCCCAACAAGACCCAACAGGGTCCAACGAGGCAAGCTCATCTGAGTGACAGCCCACAGGGCCCACTTAGGGAAGAAAAGCCCAATGAACAAACACTCGAGGAACCAACTCTCCCCGGCGGCCCCTAGGCTCGGAGGGCCCGAGTGATGGTCAGGTCACAAGGAGGGTCCGGCCCAAGCCGTTTTCCCCGCCCGGGAGAGACAGACATTAGCCGACCTATCCGACCCCTCTTTCGCCGAGCTATGCTCATCGCCCAGACAGGGCTGACGTTTCAGAAGCTCGGCCAGACCAGACATTATCCGTTCGTGCTGCCGTTAAGCGTCCCCAACGGACAGGGGAATCAAGAAGCCGCCGGACTTCAAGGCGATAACGTTCCCACGATAAGGCCATGAAAGCCCACGTTGAGGACGTAACTCCCGCCGGAGACCCCTCAGCTTGCAGGACTCCTGAAGGTGGCGTATTATTTAAACCAGGGACACCCTCCGGTGGAAGGGGAGAGCCATCAAGGTACTCATACACCCAAACTCCTGAGCAATCCACTTCACCCTTGTGGACACCAAAAAATGCGTACCTGGATATCCCGTTCGGCCCCGCATCAGCGACGACGCCGAGTGAAGAAACCCCGGAGAAATCAAGCACAAAGGGCCCCACAGTCCGTGGGCCCCAAAGGAAATCAAACGGGCCGTGACTCGTGCTCGCAACGGGCTCAGAACGGTCCCCGAATACACGCCCCGTGGGGAGCCCTTCAGCGGCACGCCCAGCCCCCAAGGGGCCTCAACGGCACGCCCTGGTGGAGCTCCAGTGGCACGCCCCTTCAGGGTCCCAGCGGCACACCCCATGGGGTGTTCAGCGGCACACCCCATGGGGTGTTCAGTGGCACACCCCCTGGGGTGCTCAGCGGCAAACCCCGGGGATGGCTCCAGCGGTACACCCCCTGGGGGGGCCTCCCAGCGGCACGCCCCAATGGACATTCAACGGCACACCCCCCTTGGGGGGGGCTTCGGCCTCAGCGGCACGCCCTCAGCAGGCCTTCAGCGGCACGCCCTGCAGGAGCCTCAGCGGCACGCCCTCAGCAGGCCTTCAGCGGCACGCCCTGCAGGGGCCTCAGCGGCACGCCCTTCAGGCCGTTCAGCGGCACGCCTTTAGGAGCTTCAACGGCACGCCGTTTTGGCTCTCCAGCGGCACGCCTTTTCAACTCTCCAGCGACACAGCGGTGAAGATTTTTAATGGCAAGACGATGTGAAGGCCATGCCCTATGCATCCTTGGCGCGCAGTGAAGCCGTCTGAGGTGGCGGCCGATCGTTGGGCCCCGTAGCCTACCCCACTGACACCCAGGACAGGGCAGGTCAACCGCCATCATCACGATCCACTTCCCGCCTTCGACAGCCATGCTCGAAGTCCCCAGGGGCTGGTGGTATAAAAAGCCTCCCGTTCAACAAAAGGAAGAGAGAAAAAAAAAGAGACAGAAAAACGGAGGGGGAGAGGCTCCGAGAGTGGAAGACACACACACACAGGAGAAAGAGGGGAAGAGAAAAGAGAAGGGGAGGCCCTCCCGGCGTGAGCCCCCCTCCGACGACCACCGGGAAGAAGCAAGAGTAAGGGAGAGAGAGCTTGATGTGATAGGGGATAGAGTTGGGGGCTGTGGCCGGCGTCCAAGTCCCCAACGCTCCCTGCCTTCTTGTATTCCGTTTTCCCCCTTTGTCTATGTTCTATCTTTCTTTGGTTGTTCCCTTGCCCACGGCCTCGTCCTGGGCATTTTTCCCTTGTAAGGTGTATGATGGGCCACGCCCTTTTGCTTCCCATGAATGAAAACAATCGCCCTCCTTGGGTCTTTCCTACTATTTCTGTTGGTTTGCTCCCGCCTTCACAATGCATGTAGTGTGTTGCCCGTTTTCTTCGTTCCTCCAGTTTCTTTCGAGCCACTACATCAACGTGATGCCTCCCCTGTGAAGCCTGACTTTGTGAGCCTTTCACTCATTTCCAACAACCCTACCTTGGCCTTAAATCCCCCCTCTTTTCCTGAATGGCCTCCAGGTCTCCCAGCCTGTACACTCTGTTTGAGCCCCCAGCGATGCACCCTTTTGGCCCCTGGGCGGCACATCCATTCTGGCCCTCAGCGGCACACGCATTTCTGGCCCTCAGTGGTACACCCCTTTCTGCCCTCAGCGGCACACGCACACACCCTGTCATCCCTGGCCGGCACACTCCTTGGCCGGTACACCCGATTGGCCTTGGCCGGCACGCCCCGATTGGCCTTTGGCCGGTACACCCCCCTTATGGCCTTCAGTGGCACACCCTTCATTCCCTCAGCAGCTCCCTTCTTGGCCTTGCCCCCGAGCCCTTTCCTTCACATTTTTCGAGGCTCTATAAAGGTGTTGCTCCCCCGGGGGGGCCCACCTCCAGTTGTCGGGTTCCGCCACTCCATGTGGGCGCGTTCCCTTTATCTCCCTTACGCCCCGGGTCAAGGGGAGATGCTGCCGAATTTTTTTTTAAAAAAAATAATAAAACATTAAAAGAGGCAAAAGGAAGCAACAAAAGAACGGGATAATTAATGAAACCTTCCAACTAATCAAACCACTGCCGGCACCCTAACGAGAACTGAACCGAACCGATTAATTGCATGGCAACCCGAACTTCCGACTGACGGCAGAGAGGCCGAACAGAATAAAGCAGGGGAAAAGTTTATATAAAACTGCATACAAATTAAGACAAGAAGAAAAGAAAAGCCTTAAAAATAGGAAATTGAAAATTGACTGGACCTTCACCATCGCGCCTCAATTGGCCCTTCGATGGTACACCCCCCACTGGCCCTCGGCGGCGCGCTTCTATTGGCCCTCAGCGGCACGCTTCTATTGGCCCTCAGCGGCACATTTCCATTGGCCTTCAGCGGCATACTCCCCTTGGCCCTTTCAGCGGCACGCTCCCTCCCTTCGCCGGTACACCCTCAGCCACCGTCTCAACGGGATCCAGTGTATAGACTTTGGGCCAGCCAACGTACAGACCTCATGTTACAACGTACAAACTTTGGGCTTGGCAACGTATAGACTTCGAGCTGCAGTCAATGGGGCAATGTACAGACTTCATGTTGCAGTGTATGGACTCGGGGGTGGCCGATGTATAGACTTGGCCAGTGTATAGACTTTGGGCCAGCCAACGTACAGACTCCATGTTACAACGTACAGACTTTGGGCTTGGCAACGTATAGACTTCGAGCTGCGGTCTAAGGGCCAACGTACAGACTTCACGTTACAACGTACAGACTTTGGGCCAGCCAACGTATAGACTTCATGCTGCAACGTACGGACTTTGTGCGGCAGCGTACAGACTTTGGGCCAGCCAACGTACAGACTTCACGCTGCAGCGTATGGACTTGGCCAATGTATAGGCTTTGGGCTGTAATGTGTAGACTTTATGCTGGTCAATGTACAGGCTTTGAGCTGATGAATGCTGGCCAATGTATAGACTTTAGGCCGGCCAATGTATAGACTTGGGCCAGCCAACGTATAGACTTCATATTGCAACGTACAGACTCTGCTCCACTCTGCTCCAGTGTATAGACTTTGGGCTTGGCGATGTATAGACTTCGAGCCTGGGGAACGTACAGACTCTGATTGGCTCCTTCGCCGGCACACTTCTCTCACCTTTCAGCGGCACACTCACCTAACTCCTTCGCCAGCACACTGCTTTCACCCTCCAGCGGTACACCCCAATTCCCTTGGCCGGCACACCTCGTTGCCCCCAGCGGTACACCCTATCTCCCACCTTCAGCGGTACACTCCCCTCAGCGGCACACCCCTTTTTTTTTAACCTCCACCGGCACCCCCTTTTTGTGCCCTCAGCGGTACGCCTTTGTCACCCTTCACCGGCACACTCCCTTCTGGGCCTCTCAGCGGTATACTCTTACCTTCCCTTCGCCGGCACACTACACCTATGCATATATACAAAGCCTGTACATTGACCAGCATAAAGTCTGTACATTGACCAGCGTACACCCTTAAGGTGTGTTCTACTCCATGTTATCATGCTCATATTTTTATTAAGGATTTGATACTACACTCACCATATTTCTGATCCATATTCTTTATTGGTGTTTGATTGTTTTGCAAGGGTAATCAAAATAGGAAGAACTATCTTCATCGGCCGGCCGATCTTGAAGAGAAAGGAACACTCACAATCCCCACATTCAAGGTATTTTTCGCGATCCCTCCATGTTTATTATTTGTTATATCTTTTGAGGCCTCGTGTCTCTGGCGATCACACACTCCATCTTAGCACCTCGTGCTTATTCGTGTCTCACATGCTTTATTCATTCATTTATTTCTATTTGTTTTAAGTGGATTTTTAATTGAATCTACAGTGAGCAATCTCTTCAGTTTCCTGAAGCTCTGCTCACACTCCTTGGACCAGACGAAAGGTACATCCTTCCGCGTGAGCCTAGTCATCGGGGTCGCAATGCGGGAAAAATCCTGGATAAACCGACGATAATAACCCGCAAGCCCCAAGAAACTCCGGATCTTCGTCACCGACCTCGGCCTCGGCCATGCATCACTGCCTCGACCTTGGCAGGGTCCACGGAAATGTCATCACCAGAAATCACGTGCCCCAGAAAGTGCACCTTGCTGAGCCAAAACTCGCACTTGCTGAGCTTCGCATACAACTGGTGATCTCGCAACGTCTGCAGCACCACACCCAAATGGTACGCATGCTCCTCGGCAGACTGCGAATAAACAAGGATGTCATCCACGAAAATGACCACGAACTGGTCCAAATACGGATGTAACACCCTCTGCATCAAGTCCATGAAGGCTGCAGGGGCATTGGTGAGCCCAAACGGCATCACCAGAAACTCATAATGCCTGTACCTCGTACTGAACGCAGTCTTCTCCACATCGGATTCACGAATCCTCAGCTGATAGTAACCGGACCGCAAATCAATCTGCGAGAACACTCGCGCAGACTGAAGTTGGTCGAACAAATCATCAATCTGCGGCAACGGATACTTGTTCTTAATGGTCACTTCATTCAGCTGCCGATAGTCAATGCACAACCGCAGACTACCGTCCTTCTTCTTCACAAACAACACGGGCGCACCCCAAGGGGAAAAGCTAGGACGAATATACCCCTTGGCCAACAGTTCCTGCAACTGCGCCCTCAGCTCCCTCAGCTCAGCGGGGGCCATACGGTACGGAGCCTTCGCCAAAGGTCCCGTACCAGGCACAACCTCGATCACGAAATCGATCTCCCGCTGGGGAGGTAATCCAGGCAACTCCTCGGGAAAAACGTCGGGAAACTCGCACACCACCGCAATGTCCTCGACATCCGGGTCCATCCGGTCAGACACAACCACTGACGCGAGAAAACCCTGACAACCTGAATCAAGCAACCGACGGGCTCGAATAGCAGAGATAAGGAATCGAGAAGAGGTGGAACGGATACCTTGGAAATAGAAGGTCCGCTTGCTCGGATGCTGGAAGTAGACCCTCTTCATCCCACAGTCCACCACCGCTCCATGAGTCTCGAGCCAGTCCATGCCTAGAATCACATCGTAATCCCGAAGCTGCAACGCATACAACCTGCCTGGCATACTCCGCCCATCGATCCAAACCGGAACCTGATCGAAGCAATACGGAGTGATCATAAAGTCACCCGAAGGTAACTCCACTGCCAAATCACAGGACAACTGGGTCACCGGCTCCTCGATGCTCGACGCAAAATCCTCCGAAATAAACGAATGAGACGTGCCAGAATCGAACAAAACCCGAGCCGCACAACCCAAAACCGGTACCTTCCACGAGCTGCGACGCCACTGCCTCTGCCCTGGTCAAGTGCGTGATCTGGCCTCGAGCCCTCTGCCTGCCTCCCACACTAGCTGACATGGGTAGCGGCGGATACTGTCCCTGCTGCTGCTGCTGCCTCTGCTGCTGGGGAACCTCCTGCTGCAGAGGAAACTGTTGCTGCGGCGGCCTCTGAGGACAGTCACGCGCCATATGCCCTGGCTGGTCACACCGAAAACAAATAATCGGCGCTGTGCACTGCCTGCCTGGGTGGGTCCCACTACATCGTGGACAAGGTCCTCGCGATCCATCCCCTGATCCCTGACGCTGCAAAGGAATCGACTGCTGTACACTGCCCGATGAAGCCTGCCCCTGATCCTTGTGCTTCTTCTAGAAACTCTTCTTCAAGAACTTCTTGACCTTCGAGCCGAAGGACGCAGATCCTGTCACCGAAGCTGCCGATGCCGGTACTCCTGAACCACCCGACGCATGCTGGAAGAAACCCTGCTGCTGGGTAGCCGACTGCTGGCTGCGACCTGACACGGACTGCCCCTGGCTGATCGGTCCTCGAGTCCTCTGCATATCAATCTCCAATGAAACGGCAACACGAGACGCTGTCTCTAGATCAGTGGCCCCATTCGCGATCAAATGGTGCCTCAGCTCCAGCCTCAAGCCCTGCACAAACTGCGCGGTCCTCACCCTCTCATGCTCCATGATGTGAGGTGCGTACCGACCCAGCTTGACAAATCAGGCCCTGTACTGCAACACGGACATGTCACCCTGCACCAGCTCCAGAAACTCCCGCATCCGCTGCGTGACAACAATATCTGGACAGTACGTACGCTCGAAAGCACCGACAAAGTCATCCCACTCGATCTGCTCAAGTGGACGAAGCTGAAAGGACGTCTTCCACTCGGAAGACCACCACCTCCGAGCCGTGCCCTGCAACTGGTTGTAGGCCAACACCACTCTGTCCTCGGTAGCACTCTTCGCAGAACTGAACACCCGCTCCATCTCATCGAGCCAATCACGAGCCGCATCAGAGTCTGCCTGGCCGCTAAAGTAAGGTGGATGGAACTGCATGAAGTCCCTCACCGCTCGGCCTGGCCCACCCCTGGCTGACGAGCCCTCACCAGCCTCTCCGCCGAACTGCTGAGACATAAGCTGGTACATGCCTCGTAAGAAATCCTCGGCCCACGGAACTCTCGCAGGATCCGCGGCCTCGGTAGCTCCCGGAACTCTGCTATGCTCCTCCTGGTCCCTCTGGACCCCCTGCTGGATCTCCTGACCTCCAGCCGACTGCACTTGCTGAGAGCGAGAGCTCCTCCTCGGCGCCATACTCGCTCCTGAAGCACAAGACAAAAAACACGAAAACGGGAAGGTCAATAAAAATGCACGATGCCCAATGCCAGCGTCACCTGTACATCATCGTTGTGGACTAGTGGACCACTACAATTACCTATGATTCTCATGTAATTCCACAACCGCGCTCTGATACCAGCTATAACGAGCTGAGAATCCGATTACCGGGAAGGCCCGATAACTCGAGACTCGCACCGTCACCCACGAGCCCGAAGACTCGGAAGGGTTAAAAGGATGGTGTGGAAACTACACAAGTATCACAAGTAATTGCAGAAATTAAATAGTTATAATATTAAGCAGGAGATAAATTAACATTTTTTATGGTCCACAATAGAAATTAACAATAATAACAATAGTCCACGACTAGTACAGTGACAAGAAAGGAAAGTACAGCTACACGGGGCATACCCCGGCTCTGACCTCTGGCACTACCTCTAGGCACCCGCACCACGCTGTGCTCCTGACGCGCTCCCCGAAGGTGGCGCCTCACCTGAAACACGGTGAAAACACGCAGGGAATGAGTCTCGGAACAAGACTCAGTAGGGATCACTCGAACCCTACCTCATAAAACGAGAAACCACTACACTAGCGGTAGGAGAGTACCTCGGAAGGGAAAGTCCTGTACTCTACAGAACTAGACCCTACGGCACGCAAACCGACACACGTGCCACGGTACGGGAAGACCGAAACTCAACGGTCGAACCGTCAAAATCCGAAGGTCGGAAACACACGACTGACAGTCTGTCACTCCGTACTCGACAGGAGTACCACCCACTAGAAGTACAGCCGGTAGCGTCCCCTGACGTCTTACACCGCGCCGCAGGTGAACCGCCTGACGTGGTAGGTCCTACCCGAGGCGCAGACACCGTACAAGTAAACACAAACAAGTGAGTAGCTAGGGTCACGCCCGTCGACGTGGGTCCAACAGCCCCCAACCACGTGTGCACACACAGACCGCGCGTCCCTGGTTTGGCCCTCTGACCGGTTTTCCCCTCAGCCGGACTCTGGCTGCAAGACGTGGGGCCCAACGGTAACCGGTCCACAAACCGTCTCTAAAGGTCGGCCCGTACACCACTCTCTGGTGCGACTAGCACACGCGTACTAGTAGGCTACGACTTGTGGAGGGTCACTGAAGGAGTAGACTCTCAAACCAACGAAAAACGACGTCCGAACCTGACGAAGTACGGGGGCCGTCCCACGTACCATCACCATCGCACGGTGACCGCAGTCGGAAGAAAACGGACACACTGCCCATGGCCAAACACATGACCAAGGCAACCGAAATCTCTGGACGCCCGAAGACACGGTCACGGAACTCCACGGGGTGCCCAGGACACACACACAGCCCAAGGGGAACACCCGACAACGGAAAAGATCGCGCTAGGGACACCTAACGTGACAAGGAAGAACGCGCTAGGGTCCCCTAGCGCGACTTGGAAGATCGCGCTAAGACTCCCTAGCGCGACAGGGGAGATCGCGCTAGGGAACCCTAGCGCGACAAGGACCATCGCGCTAGGTCCTCCTAGCGCGACAAGGCTAATCGCGCTAGTACCCCATAGCGCGACACGAACCGCCATACTGTTCATCTTCTCCGATGAACGCGCCCCGTCGGGGCAGCGCGACACTCAAGAACGCGCTACAGGAGTATAGCGCGTTCTCAGTCCGCGCCCGAAAATGGTAGAAACGCCCAAAAATTCCAACCACGCCCCCATGCCTCCACAGGAGAGGGGGAAAACAAAGGGGAAGACCCCTGGGGACCCCTAGCATGATTCTAGGCCACCAAAACACGAATCCAAGCGTCAAATCCATAGATCGGGCGAGCTCTCCCCAAATCATGGAAAAACCCCAAAATGCTCAAACGATCCCCTCTCGGCCTCCCCGCGGCCTACAAATCACGGGAATTGAACGGCAAGAGGCTAAGGCACGTCACCCTACCTCAATGGAGCGAATGCTCCGCCGAATCACCCACGAATCACGAAGAACGCTTTTAGAAACCTCGCCTCCCCACGCTTCCCACGCTCGCCGCACGCCCACGAGATCGCCTCGCCGTCACCCACGCGTCCGCGCCGTCGCCCAACCGCCGTCAACAGCCGGGGAGGGTCTCACCGCGTCCGAATGGGAGAGAGAGGGAGAGGAGGGCGTCACGGTGGGGAAGAAACGGAGGAAGAAGAAGAAGAAGAAAGAGAAAGGAGAAAAGAAAAAGAAAAAGAATTAGGGCTATATAGAAAATCCGATTTTTCGGAATAATACCGAAAAATAGAAAAATACATTTCCGGAATCCTCGGATCGCACCGATCACAACGGTACCACTCGTGCCCGGGTGAACCGCCCGGTTCGCCCGCAGCGAGCTTCCGAAGAAAAAGCCGAAACACACACCGGAAATCGGAAAACACACGCGGAAAAGTCGCGGAACGCCTCCGGGCCTCCGAAACGACTCCGGATCGCGCCGATCCGAAAACGAAAGATGCCCGAAACGAAATTTCGGGCACAACAGAGCCGGACGCTCCGAAAACCAAATCCAGGACCCACGAAAAAGGATCCGAAAGGTCCGGGATATTACACCATGCAAGGGAGGCCCCCCCAAACGATGAGGTGTTACATTCATGCTTGCAGCTTTTCTTTTCACACTCATGCAATATTATCAACTCTTTCCTTGGTTTAGTTTTGGTTTGACGTCACATGGCTACAAGATATGCTCATTGTCACAATTATATTCAGGTATGTTAGTTTTTTCACGTACACTCTTAATGTAAAGAACCCAACATTCATGCTTGTAGCTGCTCACTTGTAAACAACCCTGCATTCATGCTTATAGCCTTATCTTGATATCTCACTTATATTCAAGAAGGATTAGAACCCTTCGCATGACTTACATTGAATCTGAAGCTTTGCAAAGATATCACTTTATGTAATTTCTACATTATTTAATAATTGCCAATTGACATTCACTATAATCACGTGTTGTATATTTGTACTTTGGTAATTTGCTATGACAGTTGAATCTGATTCAGGGTCAGGGGAATGTCAATTGTGTTGCAGTGTTACATGAATGGATTTTTGTAAGACCTATCAATTGGGAGTTAACAATGAGAGTTGATCCAGATAGGGGACGAGAGAAGTACTCCAAACTAACTTTTCATTGTTTGCTTTTTTTATCAGTTTCTATTAGTGAAATTTGATTGCTTCACTGGTTACTTACATTTCTATGTATTGTAGGTGAATTTGTTATTGATATCAAGGCCACTTCCACATAGCTCATGTTCTTATCTAAACTTATTTCCATCCAATTCTATGGGCCAGATTCATAGCATGTCTGGAGAGGGGGATTTCTGTAGCCCACCCAAAGAGCAGCCCAACAAGACCCAACAGGGTCCAACGAGGCAAGCTCACCTGAGTGACAGCCCATAGGGCCCACTTAGGGAAGAAAAGCCCAATGAACAAACACTCGAGGAACCAACTCTCCCCGGCGGCCCCTAGGCTCGGAGGGCCCGAGTGATGGTCAGGTCACAAGGAGGGTCCGGCCCAAGCCGTTTTCCCCGCCCGCGAGAGACAGGCATTAGCCGACCTATCCGACCCCTCTTTCGCCGAGCTATGCTCATCGCCCAGACAGGGCTTGCGTTTCAGAAGCTCGGCCAGACCAGACATTATCCGTTCGTGCTGCCGTTAAGCGTCCCCAACGGACAGGGGAATCAAGAAGCCGCCGGACTTCAAGGCGATAACGTTCCCACGATAAGGCCATGAAAGCCCACGTTGAGGACGTAACTCCCGCCGGAGACCCCTCAGCTTGCAGGACTCCTGAAGGTGGCGCATTATTTAAACCAGGGACACCCTCTGGTGGAAGGGGAGAGCCATCAAGGTACTCATACACCCAAACTCCTAAGCAATCCGCTTCACCCTTGTAGACACCAAAAAATGCGTACCTGGATATCCCGCTCGGCCCCGCATCAGCGACGACGCCGAGTGAAGAAACCCCGGAGAAATCAAGCACAAAGGGCCCCACAGTCCGTGGGCCCCAAAGGAAATCAAACGGGCCGTGACTCGTGCTCGCAACGGGCTCAGAACGGTCCCCGAATACACGCCCCGTGGGGAGCCCTTCAGCGGCACGCCCAGCCCCCAAGGGGCCTCAACGGCACGCCCTGGTGGAGCTCCAGCGGCACGCCCCTTCAGGGTCCCAGCGGCACACCCCATGGGGTGTTCAGCAGCACACCCCCTGGGGTGCTCAGCGGCACACCCCGGGGGTGGCTCCAGCGGTACACCCCCTGGGGGGGCCTCCCAGCGGCACGCCCCAATGGACATTCAACGGCACCCCCCCCTTGGGGGGGGCTTCGGCCTCAGCGGCACACCCTGCAGGAGCCTCAGCGGCACGCCCTCAGCAGGCCTTCAGCGGCACGCCCTGCAGGGGCCTCAGCGGCACGCCCTTCAGGCCGTTCAGCGGCACGCCTTTAGGAGCTTCAACGGCACGCTGTTTTGGCTCTCCAGCGGCACAGCGGTGAAGATTTTCAACGGCAAGACGACGTGAAGCCCATGCCCTATGCATCCTTGGCGCGCAGTGAAGCCGTCTGAGGTGGCGGCCGATCGTTGGGCCCCGTAGCCTACCCCACTGACACCCAGGACAGGGCAGGTCAACCGCCATCATCACGATCCACTTCCCGCCTTCGACAGCCATGCTCGAAGTCCCCAGGGGCTGGTGGTATAAAAAGCCTACCGTTCAACAAAAGGAAGAGAGAAAAAAAAAGAGACAGAAAAACGGAGGGGGAGAGGCTCCGAGAGTGGAAGACACACACACACAGGAGAAAGAGGGGAAGAGAAAAGAGAAGGGGAGGCCCTCCCGGCGTGAGCCCCCCTCCGACGACCACCGGGAAGAAGCAAGAGTAAGGGAGAGAGAGCTTGATGTGATAGGGGAGAGAGTTGGGGGCAGTGGCCGGCATCCAAGTCCCCAACACTCCCTGCCTTCTTATATTCCGTTTTCCCCCTTTGTCTATGTTCTATCTTTCTTTGGTTGTTCCCTTGCCCACGGCCTCGTCCTGGGCATTTTTCCCTTGTAAGGTGTATGAAGGGCCACGCCCTTTTGCTTCCCATGAATGAAAACAATCGCCCTCCTTGGGTCTTTCCTGCTATTTCTGTTGGTTTGCTCCCGCCTTCACAATGCATGTAGTGTGTTGCCCGTTTTCTTCGTTCCTCCGGTTTCTTTCGAGCCACTACATCAACGTGATGCCTCCCCTGTGAAGCCTGACTTTGTGAGCCTTTCACTCATTTCCAGCAGCCCTACCTTGGCCTTAAATCCCCCCTCTTTTCCTGAATGGCCTCCAGGTCTCCCAGCCTGTACACTCTGTTTGAGCCCCCAGCGATGCACCCTTTTGGCCCCTGGGCGGCACATCCATTCTGGCCCTCAGCGGCACACGCATTTCTGGCCCTCAGCGGTACACCCCTTCCTGCCCTCAGCGGCACACGCATACACCCTGTCATCCCTGGCCGGCACACTCCTTGGCCGGTACACCCGATTGGCCTTGGCCAGCACGCCCCGATTGGCCTTTGGCCGGTACACCCCCCTTATGGCCTTCAGTGGCACACCCTTCATTCCCTCAGCAGCTCCCTTCTTGGCCTTGCCCCCGAGCCCTTTCCTTCACATTTTCCGAGGCTCTATAAAGTTGTTGCTCCCCCGGGGGGGCCCACCTCCAGTTGTCGGGTTCCGCCACTCCATGTGGGCGCGTTCCCTTTATCTCCCTTACGCCCCGGGTCAAGGGGAGATGCTTTTAAAAAAATAAAGCATTAAAAGAGGCAAAAGGAAGCAACAAAAGAACGGGATAATTAATGAAACCTTCCAACTAATCAAACCACTGCCGGTACCCTAACGAGAACTGAACCGAACCGATTAATTGCCTGGCAACCCGAACTTCCGACTGACGGTATAGAGGCCGAACAGAATAAAGCAGGGGAAAAGTTTATATAAAACTGCATACAAATTAAGACAAGAAGAAAAGAAAAGCCTTAAAAATAGGAAATTGAAAATTGACTGGACCTCCACCATCGCGCCTCAATTGGCCCTTCGACGGTACACCCCCCACTGGCCCTCGGCGGCGCGCTTCTATTGGCCCTCAGCGGCACGCTTCTATTGGCCCTCAGCGGCACGCTTCCATTAGCCTTCAGCGGCATACTCCCCTTGGCCCTTTCAGCGGCACGCTCCCTCCCTTCGCCGGTACACCCTCAGCCACCGTCTCAACGGGATCCAGTGTATAGACTTTGGGCCAGCCAACGTACATACCTCATGTTACAACGTACAGACTTTGGGCTTGGCAACGTATAGACTTCGAGCTGCAGTCAATGGGGCAATGTACAGACTTCATGTTGCAGTGTATGGACTCGGGGGTGGCCGATGTATAGACTTGGCCAGTGTATAGACTTTGGGCCAGCCAACGTACAGACTCCGTGTTACAACGTACAGACTTTGGGCTTGGCAACGTATAGACTTCGAGCTGCGGTCAAAGGGCCAACGTACAGACTTCACGTTACAACGTACAGACTTTGGGCCAGCCAACGTATAGACTTCATGCTGCAACGTACGGACTTTGTGCGGCAACGTACAGACTTTGGGCCAGCCAACGTACAGACTTCACGCTGCAGCGTATGGACTTGGCCAATGTATAGGCTTTGGGCTGTAATGTGTAGACTTTATGCTGGTCAATGTACAGGCTTTGAGCTGATGAATGCTGGCCAATGTATAGACTTTAGGCCGGCCAATGTATAGACTTGGGCCAGCCAACATATAGACTTCATTTTGCAACGTACAGACTCTGCTCCACTCTGCTCCAGTGTATAGACTTTGGGCTTGGCGACGTATAGACTTCGAGCCTGGGGAACGTACAGACTCTGATTGGCTCCTTCGCCGGCACACTTCTCTCACCTTTCAGCGGCACACTCACCTAACTCCTTCGCCAGCACACTGCTTTCACCCTCCAGCGGTACACCCCAATTCCCTTGGCCGGCACACCTCGTTGCCCCCAGCGGTACACCCTATCCCCCACCTTCAGCGGTACACTCCCCTCAGCGGCACACCCCTTCTTTTTTAACCTCCACCGGCACCCCTTTTTTGTGCCCTCAGCGGTACGCCTTTGTCACCCTTCGCCGGCACACTCCATTCTGGGCCTCTCAGCGGTATACTCTTACCTTCCCTTCGCCGGCACACTACACCTATGCATATATACAACATGATAATGGCCTTAACAAATGGCAAATAAATCAATGAAAAAAAATGTGCTCATTAAAGGACTTCAAATGCGCAATACTAATCATAATAAAAGAGGCAGGAGGGGCAATAAGAAGATAAATAATAAATAAATAATAATAATAATGATAACAATGAGTAAAAGAAGAGGAATCATCCGGAACAAACACCTAAAGAAGTAATAAACCGTAGGCCTGAAATTGGAACATATAACTAAGAGAATTCCAGATAAAAGATGCCGGGGCCCACACTGCAGCCCTATCTCTCCCCGGGACACGGGACAAAAGGAACAACGACGCCCCCCTTTCAGGTCGAACTCGAGTCTTGGGAATTATCCCGATATAGCCGAGTTCTGGCCTAATCTCGGGCCGACATCCTAATCGGACCGGATTTGTTTCTCGTTC
This sequence comes from Amorphophallus konjac, assembly GCA_022559845.1. NCBI lineage: Eukaryota > Viridiplantae > Streptophyta > Magnoliopsida > Alismatales > Araceae > Amorphophallus > Amorphophallus konjac. The sequence goes on from CM040128.1 coordinate 528,867, forward strand.
CGGACGCCCTCCGAGTCATCACTAAAATTGCCGGGTGCTCGGCAGACACTTGAACAGATTTGTCTCGACTTTTCCTATTGCGTTTCCATCACGGACCCGTGTCCGAATATAAAAGGTCCACGAGTGACCGACATGGCCAGTGGCTCGCATCCTAATGCGTACTTTGGTGTGATTTTCTCCTGTCTCTTTCTCGCACAATTAGTACTATTCTTTTCGGCTGCGGGGCCCCTAATTTCGGCAATTAATCAAGGGTGTTCCCTTGCATGGGGGATGTAAATGACGTCGTGACCTTTATGGCGCGACGGGATTCGGTCCCGACACGAACCACACAATCGTCTGACGAAGTCAGATCGAGCGCACCATGGGCTCTTCGGAGCCCGAATAAATTGTCACTTCGGTGACTGGCACGCCCACGCACTCAATAAACGAATAAACTAACGAGAGAACAACAAGCGATAAAAAAGTGCGTCCACAACTCTGGCACGCCCGGTGGGACCGATCCACCCTTCATCTCTTTGCCGAAATTAGGGGCCCCGCGGCCCCTTTCTTGTTATACTAATTGTGCCACTTTTGTTTAAATGCAGATTTAAACAAAGAAGAGAAAGCAACATCATGGAGCCGACAATGGCTGTCGTCTGCAGCCCTGAGGTTGTGGAGAATCATGTGCAAGGCGGCTACCTGGCGGTGCCCCTCACCTTCGGGAGCTTCCCTCCCACTGTGGGCTTCCCCAACTTCTTGGGGGTAGCCTTCGCCCAGATCCTCGACGTGGAGACGCCCGAGGAATCCCAGATCAACTCCCCCACTCCGGGGGCCGTTGGAGCTACTGCCGGCCGAGCTGTGGCCGAAGGTAACAACAGCGTCCCCACAACGACGATTAGCTGCAATGTGCACCACGTGCACCAAACTACCGGCCCATTCCACCAAGGGTCGACATCCCACCGGAGAAGGCTCCGGAGAAATAACACCAGCACCGGATCAGGGCGTCGCGCCTCCAACTCCGGGAAGTCCATGACGGTTGGGGCCCTTCGAGTCCGCCTAGACGGGCAGAGGTCCCAGGTGACACCGGACCGCATCGTCCCGGCCATCCCAGTCCGCAACTCTTTCCAGGGACTAGAAAAGCTGAAGGAGAAGGCGATGCCCACAGCCCCGGTCGTAGCACCGAAGAAGGCGCCAGCTCAGAGGCCGGCCAAGCTGAAGCAGGTCTGGGTACCCAAAGAGGCCCAGCCCACCGCGTCTGCCCAGGCGGGACCCAGCATCTTCCGCCCAAGAAGGGCCCGAAGAGACGACAGGGTCGAGCTGCCAACCCCGACCCTCCGGCTAGCACCCGTCGTCCCGGTGCCGCCTGAGAATGCTCGCCGTCACCGCCGGGGGCGCCGACACAACGCCGCCCGCCCGACACTCGAGGCCTACTTTCCTGCGGCCGCTGTTGTCGACACCCAACCACAGGCCGCTCTCCCTGACCAGGAATGGGAAGGATCAAGCAGGCTATGAGGAATTACCTCCAGGGCCCGGGTAGCACTCCCGCTGGCCGCCAGAGACTACTGGGGGCAGTGGCCTCCACTTTTCAAGAACAGGGAACCCGACTCACACTCAGCGCAGAATCGAGGAATCCCTCGGAGGAGCCGCGCCAGTCCCCTAATCGGGAGGAAGCGCCGCCCCGGCGATCGGTCTTCGACAGATTAGTGTTCCCGGGAAGATCGTCCAGGAGGGTGATAAATAGAAATAAGAACAAGAAGTGGCAGACATTCACCTGCAGCATGGCAGGAGTTCACGGTCGGTATGGGGCCTTGCCCACCGATCCGGAAGAATTGGCCAGAATAGTAGTCAGGCCGGGACCCCTTACTAGAAGAGGGAGAGCGGCAGGCGGAGCGACACCCACAGGCGCCGAAGGGGCCCTACCCGAAGAGCCCCTTGCGGCCCTCACGGCCAATGTGGTCACCACCGGCGACACGAGTGGCGGACCCTCGACATCATCCGAGGACGCCCCGGCCGAAGAGACAGGGGGCGTGCCCAGTCTCCCCACAGCTGACCCTACAATGCTGCTCATGATACAACGATTCCAGCAAGAAATCGAGTCACTCAAGAAGCAGCTAAGTGAGCGGAACGCACCGCCCCCGATGTCCTAGCAGACCGAGGTTATACCCGAAGTACCCAGGGACAGGGGGCAGTCTTCAGAGGCAACTCTTCCAGCAACCCTCAACCCTGTCGGGGACGCGCCCCCACAGCAAACACATTACACAGCAGTGGCCCTGCCATAGGCTCCGCCTTCACAAGGGTCCCCTATGGCCCCCCGGGCGACCGTGGTGGCCACCCCGAGCGCGCAGCCCGCTCACTTTTACCCGAATCCGGTCGACCCGGCAATGGTTAGCCGGTTGATGCTGGAACAGATGATAGATATGAAATTGGCCGAGAGGGGCGAAGGGGATCAGACACTGTTTGACGTCTACCGGGTACCCTACCCGGCCCACCATGCCGCAAGGAAGCTGCCGGTCGGCATCACCAAGCCGCCGAAGTTCGAAAAATTCAACGGGCAAGGGTCCCCCAGGGAACACATTACTTACTACGTGAACATCATGGGAGATCTAGCTGCTGATGAAGCCTATCTTCTGAAGTTCTTCGGCTCGACACTTACCGGACTCGCCTTCGAGTGGTACTCCAGCCTGCCGCCCGAGTCCGTTGCTGACTGGCCCGACATGCAAAAGAAGTTCAAGGAAAGATTTTATGTTGCAGAACGGGAAGTCACCGTGGCAGAGCTCTATGCTACGAGATAGAAGAACGATGAGTCGGCCCTCGACTACATCAAGAGATGGAGGAACCTCAGCATGAGGTGCAGGCGTCCCCCGCACCAGGAGGACGTGGTGCAGATCTGCAAACAAAACTTGAAGAAAGAAATCCTGGAGAGGATGATCGGCACCGAGGTCAAAACATTTGACCGCCTGAACAACGTGGTAGCAGAGATCGAGGCATTTTTGGCCCGATACTCCTCCACCCCAGCCATGTCAAGCCAGAGAGCCAGACAGGCCGAGAAGAAGCCAGCTCCTCCCGAGGTACACACACTAGACTTCCAGGCTTTCGAAAAGCAGAAAGAGAAAGCCAAGGGGACCGCCAACCTTCCTCCGCCCAGAACCACAGAACGGCGGGAAGGCCCCTCACTGAGAGAGAAGATGAGAAACAAGCTGTATTCCTTCTTCCGGGACAAATCCAAGCTTCTGTTCGAATGGGCGACCAGCTACAACAAAATGACATTGCCAGAGTCGAAAAGGCCCGGCGACCTGAAGAAGAAGGATGACCCGCGCTTCTGCTTGTACCACCGGATGCTCGGGCATACCATTGAAGACTGCTACGTCTTCAAGGATGTTATCGAGTCCCTAATCAGGACCGGGGAGCTGGACATGGGGGACCATAAAGTAGACCCCCCGCAGCCGCATGAGCTGCCCAATATAACCTCCTCCGCCAATATGGCCTCACTATACCAGGAGCTACCTGAAGAGTGGGCGGAGGCCTGTGCCCGCGCCACCTATGAAACTTTCATCATGGCCCCAGCTCAAGACCAAGAAGGCTGGCAGACCATGCCCGGAAAGAACAGAAAGGTGTGTGCCCCTCGGCCTACCCCAGCAATTCACCTGAGGAAGGCGGCGCCCCTGCCTGCACTACCCCCGGCAAGCCCGGTTTGTCATGACACGGCCCCCCGGCTAGTCATGAGGCGGCCCACCCATAATAAAAAGAGCTCTGTCCCGCTGCGGATGTATAAAAAGGCCAGCCCGGCGGTTGAAAGACTCCAGGCTATTATTGATGGGCTGGAAGATTATGAACAGCCCAAAATCCAGCCTGTGGAGCTGAAGGAGTATGTCCCCTGGAAGGAGTTCGAATCACTCGAGCTGGCTCCGGGAACAGAAGCTGAAGTAGCCAAAGAACCTCCCCTGTGGGGTGAGCTTCCTCAAGAGCAGCCACCCGCTGGGGCAGGCAAGAAGAAGAAGAAAAGAAGACCCAGGGGCAAGAAGAAGAAGGAGGTCGTCATCGCCTGCAACACCCTCTCGGCGCTGTTCGACACCGCCCTCTCCCTGGAAGAGAAAGAAGAAGAACCCCGCCATGAACCGGCAGAAGTGAATCAAGCTGAGGCGTCCACCTCCCAACACGCCACTAGGTCAGGAAGGAAGTGGGGGCGCCCTCCTCAGGACAACCTCAATATCATACTCAGGGGAGAACAACCATATCAGGTCCCCGACCCGGAGGTCCGAGGCGCTCAGATCCCTCCTCCGTCCGGCCTCTACCCCGGAGGAGTCAAGAGCCAAGGCACCCCTTCATTTGCTGAATTCCTATTAACCCGGACAGGAGGGTAGGCGCGCTCCCCAGTGTCCCCTTCGACCGGGAAAGCAGGCAGTCACCAAGCTCTACCGGCAGCAACTCCTCTTCAGCCGGAAGAAGAATTCAATGGCATCCCAAACCTCGCCGAGTTCATGCGAGAAACAGAGGAAGCCCATCAAGCCCCGCCGGCTCAACAGGCTGTAACAAAACCTACTAAGCAGGCGTCCCCTGACCTGGCATCCCAACCTCAGGATGGGGGTAGGCGTGGCAGGCCCGAAGAGATGAAGCTACTCAAGGTGCGGGCCGCCGAACGGATAATCAGACACCTTAAAAAGATCCCGACTCGGTTCACCGTGTGGGAGATGCTGTCCCTGAACGAGGAAACACGGCAAGCCATCATTGCCGCCCTCCAGACGCCAGCACACCTTGAAGCTTGCCTGGCAGAAATGTCACCTGAAGTGGCTGTGGCCTTCACAGAAGACGACATGCTCCTGCCTACCTGCAGTCACAACAGACCCCTCTACATGAAGGGGCAATTGAATGGCCAGCCTATCAACAGGGTCCTGATTGACCCGGGGGCAGCAGTGAATATACTCCCTTACCGAGTGTACCAGAAGCACTACTTTGACGTACACCTGGTCGAGGTTAAAAATGTCAAGATAGCATGCTTTAACCAGAAATGTGAGGTGCCCATGGGGGTTGCAGAGTTCAACTTGACCTTTGATGACTTCACCACCAAGGTCCAGTTCCACGTCATCAACTCCAGCACTTCCTACAGGGCGTTGCTTGGCCGGCCTTGGCTACACCAGAATAGGGTGGTACCCTCCACTCTGTAGACACGCCATTCTTGACATCTCCTGAAAAAGTCTCATATTACTATACGACGTCCCGCAACGGCTTACGCATTTTGAATCACTCGAGTGCTTCCTTTTCTTGGGTCTTCTTCTGCCTTTTTCGGCATTCGGAATCGTCCCGTCACGGCATTCGGACAGCGTCAACACCAGTCAGACGCATCAGGAGGTTCCGGAATCAGGAAGGGTGTCTGACGGGCAGCCGCCGACGTCTGATTTGAGGACCCGGGTGGGTCTTAATGGGGGCGTCCAGGCCCCTGGACGCCCCCATGTTTTTAATTTATTTTATTTTATTTTCTCAGGGCCCAAACCAAATAAAAAATATATATATTAATGGAGGCATCCAGGCCCCTGGACGCCTCCATAAAAATAAAAATAAAAAATATGTGTAAAATGCCAGTTGGCATAAAAAACAAAAAAATAAATAAAAATATATATATATTAATGGAGGCGTCCAGGCCCCTGGACGCCTCCATAAAAACAATTATATAAAAAAAAATTAAAATGCCAGCTTTGGCATAAAAGATAAAAGAAAAATAAAAAATAATATATATTTTGGAGGCGTCGAGGCCCCTGGACGCCTCCATCAACTCTCTCACGGGCGCCGCTCACCGAACGACGGTTTGTCGTGTGGGAAAAAATCTAAATTATAGAGACGTCCAGTCAGCAGGACGCGCCCATTTCTGAATCACGAGGCGCCACTCACAAAACCACGCGTTGTGCCAAACCGCGTGCGGCCGTCGTCGGTTTTCGGTGGACCTGTTTGAGGCGTCCGGAGCCCTGGACGCCTCCACAAAATTATTCCAAAAAAATATATAAAAATAGAATAAAATATTAATTCGGCCCTGATGGAGGTGTCCAGGGTCCTGGACGCCTCCACCCTCCGGAGCTCTATAAATAGAGGCCCACCCCCTCAGTTCTGGGAGAGCTTCGAAGTGATCCGATAGGCTGCCGGAGCCCAGAGGCTACGGAGTCATTTTCTAACCCGTGGGTTCTTTTGTAGGTGGAGGTTCTGCCGGCTTCTCGGGTGCTCACGCTCGCGAGAGGAAGGTCGTCTTCATCCACCGCGCTTCCACGTCATCCCCACGCTGCCGGAGCTCCGCCGGATTTCACCATCGGCACATCCAATAAGCCAATTCTTTCCTTTTCTTCGTAGTTCTTTTGCATTCATCATTTTGCATCCCCTATCCCCCTTCATAAGGGCGCCTTTTCTTATACACTTCTTACATCCATCATCTCATTTTACTCCTACTCGAGTCCGAGAGGGGTTTAAAAGATAACACCAACCAGGTGTGTGTCTTGCCATCATTTCGTTATTTTTTATCGCAAGGATTTGAATACTACAACTCCATCTTTCTAATCCACTTGTCATTTGTTTGTCATTGTTTTGCAAGGGTAGCCGAGGAAAGCCCTCTCCGTCGGCCGGCCGGAGGGAGAGGAAGAAGCAACCCGCCATCTCTCGCCCTTGAGGTAGGCGCGATCACTTTCTTATTTTGGGGTCTTTCGGCCCCTGGCGATCACATCTTATTTTCGAGGCCGCGGCGAGTCACTTCCCCAATGGCCGTTTAAATTTCCGTTCTTATATTCTCTTTATACTCTGTTATATTCTGCTCATATTCTCGAGGCCGCGGCGAGTCACTTCCCCAATGGCCGTTTAAATTCCTGTTCTTATATGCTATATTCTTATCTGTTCGTGTTCTCGAGGCCGCGGCGAGTCACTTCCCCAATGGCCGTTTAAATTCACGTTCTTATACGTTATATTCTTATCTGTTTATGTTCTCGAGGCCGCGGCGAGTCACTTCCCCAATGGCCGTTTCAATTCTTGTTATTTAATTTTTGCACCATTCCCGTCCCCCCGAGGCCGCGGCGAGTCACTTCCCGCTATGGCCATTTAACCCCCATATCTTGCTATACACACTTGTCCCGCTCACCCCGCCGGAGCAATCTCTCGTGGTGGCCTCTTCTCTCTCTTCTCTTATTTCTGTGTTGCAGCAAACAAACAAACAAAAAAAGAAGGAGCCCGCGCGCGCTCCGCGTCTTCTCCGCTCTTCCTCGAACCGCGTGACGTCGCTCACAGATTGGCGATCACGGTGGGACCTCTACTGCTTCCTTTCGGCTACCCTTGCAAGTTCGGCACCACCCTTGCCTCTCCACCTTCGCGCCCGCGCGCGCCCCCGTTGTGCTCACGGCAGCACTATCAGTTGTGATTGGTTGTTTGTTTATTATATGTCTGTTATTTCTGTTGTTTTCTTACTCTACATATCTGTCAGCATTCCATTGCATACATCCATTCCTCTTTTCTATCCTTTTTTCATTTTTTTGAGGATCACCCTTTCCCGGTGAAGGAAGGACTCACCGTTTGGGAATTCCTCTCAACGGACTAGAATCTCCTACACTGGGACCTCCGTAAGTCCCCGACATCGAAGAATCTCCTCTTCGTTCACTGGGCTGGTTGTACCATTGAAGTTCCCCGGAGTTAGTCATTTCATTCGTGGTGAGACGAGAGACCCTAGCTGACACGGCGGTGAAACAAAAATAAACTAGGGTCCCCATTTTGTGTGAACTTCGGATCTCGCTAAAAAAATACAAAAAATCATCAAAATCAAAACACAAAAAAAGGGCGTAAAGGCATCCACTTGTTTGATAATCTCTACTACCTACTTGCTAGTGTATGTTTTTACGTTCTGGGAAAACTGTGAGCATGTCTCACGAGTCTTTTGAGGAGAACCACCCTAGCCGTGGTTTGTCAGCCGACCCGCGAGTCTATGCTATGTACTCGGGTCCTTCTCATGACCCCTCGCATGAGGTGCAGGTCATTGCCGGGGACACGTCCCCACCACAGGATATCTCTTCTTTACAGGGCGTCCTCGCCAACACGGAGCTTACCTCTGAACAGCTCCGGGCCTTCCAGGCCATTCTAAAGGGGAAATCTGTTTCCCCCACGCCCCAGGAATCAACTCCGGTCATCGCACCTCTCCAAGAGTCCGTGCAGGCCATTCCATCTCCCTCATTGGCGCAAGCCATCCAGTCTCCCTCGCTTCAAGGTCAAGCGAGCCAACAACCACCCTCATTCCAATTCCCGTCACAATCTCAAACTCCCGTTGTTCCCCACACACCGCTTCAGCCAAGGCCAACTGTCGGTGGTCCGGCAGCTCCCTCTCATTCGGGGTTTCCCCCTCAAGTCTCCGGGAGACAGTTTCTCCCCCAGTGGCAAGTGCCACCTGTAGACACGCCATTCCTGACGTCTCCTGAGAAAGTTTCATATTACTATACAACGCCCCGCGACGGCTGACGTGTTTTGAATCACTTGAGTGCTTCCTTTTTTTGAGTCTTCTTCCGCCCTTTTCGGCATCCGGAATCGTCTCGTCACGGCATTCGGGCGACATCAACACCAGTCGAACGCATCGGGAGGTTCCGGAATCAAGAAGGGGGTCTACCGGGCGACCGCCGACGCCTGATCCAAGGACCCGGGTGGGTCTTAATGGGGGCGTCCAGGCCCCTGGACGCCCCCATTCTTTTCTCTTATTTTATTCTTTTCTCAGGGCCCAAAACCAAATAAAAAATATAAAAATATATATATAAATTAATGGAGGCGTCCAGGCCCCTGGACGCCTCCATAAAAAACAAAAATAATAAAAAATGTTTGTAAAATGCCAGTTGGCATAAAATAAAACAAAACATAAATAAAAATATACATTAATGGAGGCGTCCAGGCCCCTGGACGCCTCCATAAAAACAAATCTAAAAAAATCAAAATGCCAGCCCTGGCATAAAAGACAAAAAATAATATATATATATATATATTGGAGGCGTCCATGCCCCTGGACGCCTCCATAAAAACCCTCACGGGCGCCGGCCACCGAACGACGGTTTGTCGTGTGTGAAAAAATCCAAAATATAGAGACGTCCGGTCAGCTGGACGCGCCCATTTCTGAATCACGAGGCGCCGCTCACAAAACCACGCGTTGTGCCGAACCGCGTGCGGCCGTCGTCGGTTTTCGGTGGACCTGCTTGAGGCGTCCGGGACCCTGGACGCCTCCACAAAAGTATTCCAAAAAAATCAATAAAAATAGAATAAAATATTATTTCGGCCCTGATGGAGGTGTCCAGGGTCCTGGACGCCTCCACCTTCGGAGCTCTATAAATAGAGGCCCACCCCCTCAGTTCTAGGGGAGCTAAGCAGTGATCCGATAGGCTGCCGGAGCCCAGAGGCTACGGAGTCATTTTTCTAACCCGTGGGGTCTTTTGTAGGTGGAGGTTCTGCCGGCTTCTCGGGTGCCCACGCTCGCGAGAGGAAGGTCGTCTTCATCCACCGCGCTTCTACGTCGTCCCCACGCTGCCGGAGCTCCGCCGAATTTCACCACCGGCACATCCAATAAGCCAACTCTTTCCTTTTCTTCGTAGTTCTTTTGCATTCATCATCTCGCATCCATCATCTCATTTTCCTCCTACTCGAGTCCGAGAGGGGTTTAAAAGATAACACCAACCAGGTGTGTGTCTTCCCGTTATTTCGTCATTTTTATTGCAAGGATATGAATACTACACATTCATCTTTCTAAGCCACTTGTCATTTGTTTGTCGTTGTTTTGAAAGGGTAGCCGAGGAAAGCCCTCTCCGTCGGCCGGCCAGAAGGAGAGGAAGAAGCAACCCGCCATCTCCCGCTCTTGAGGTAGGCGCGATCACTTTCTTATTTTGGGGTCTTTCGGCCCCTGGCGATCACATCTTTTCATCGAGGCCGCGGCGAGTCACTTCCCCAATGGCCGTTTAAATTTCTGTTCTCATATTCTCTTTATATCCTGTTATATTTCATTCGTATCATCGAGGCCGCGGCGAGTCACTTCCCCAATGGCCGTTTAAATTTCCGTTCTTACATTCTCTCTATATTCTGTTATATTCTGCTCATATCATCGAGGCCGCGGCGAGTCACTTCCCCAATGGCCGTTTAAATTTCCGTTCTTATACTCTCTCTATATTCTGTTACATTCTGCTCATATTCTCGAGGCCGCGGTGAGTCACTTCCCCAATGGCCGTTTAAATCTCTGTTCTTATATTCTCCTTTATATTCTGCTATATTCTACTCATATTCTAGAGGCCGCGGCGAGTCACTTCCCCAATGGCCGTTTCAATTCTTGTTATTTAATTTCTGCACCATTCCCGTCCCCCCGAGGTCGCGGCGAGTCACTTCCCGCTATGGCCGTTTGAACCCCATATCTTGCTATATTATACTTGTCCCGCTCGCCCCGCCGGAGCAATCTCCCGTGGTGGCCCCTTCTCTCTCTTCTCTCATCTCTGTGTTGCAGCAAACAGCAAAACAAACAAAAAGAGGAGCCCGCGCGCTCTCCGCATCCTCTTCCCCGCTCCATCGAACTCCGAACCGCGTGACGTCGCTCACAGATTGGCGATCACGGTGGGACGTCTACTGCTTCCTCCCGGCTACCCTTGCAAGTTCGGCACCACCCGTGCCTCTCCACCTTGGCGCCCACGCGCGCCCCCGTTGTGCTCACGGCAGCACCGTCAGTTCTGATTGGTTCTTTGTTTATTATATGTTTGTTATTTCTGTTGTTTTCCCACTCCATATATCTGTCAGCATTCCATTGCATACATCCATTCCTCTTTTCTATCCTTTTTTCATTTTTTTTTGAGGATCACCCTTTCCCGGTGAAGGAAGGACTCTCCGTTTGGGAATTCCTCTCAACGGACTAGAATCTCCTACACTGGGACCTCCGTAAGTCCCCGACATCGAAGAATCTCCTCTTCGTTCACTGGGCTGGTTGTACCATTGAAGTTCCCCGGAGTTAGTCATTTCATTCGTGGTGAGACGAGAGACCCTAGCTGACACGGCGGTGAAACAAAAATAAACTAGGGTCCCCACTTTGTGTGAACTTCGGATCTCGCTAAAAATAAAAAAAAATCATCAAAATCAAAATAAAAAAAGGGCGTAAAGGCATCCACTTGTTTGATAATCTCTGCTTCCTACTTGCTAGTGTATGTTTTTGCGTTCTGGGAGAACTGTGAGCATGTCTCACGAGTCTTCTGAGGAGAACCACCCTAGCCGTGGTTTGACAGCCGACCCGCGAGTCTATGCTATGGACTCGGGTCCTTCTCATGACCCCTCGCATGAGGTGCAGGTTATTGCCGGGGACACGTCCCCGCCACAGGATATCACTTCCTTACTGGGCGTCCTCGCCAACACGGAGCTTACCTCTGAACAGCTCCGGGCCTTCCAGGCCATTCTAAAGGGGAAATCTGTTTCCCCCACGCCCCAGGAGTCAACTCCGGCTATCGCACCTCTCCACGAGTCCGTGCAGGCCATTCCATCTCCTTCATTGGCGCAAGCCATCCAGTCTCCCTCGCTTCAAGGACAAGCGAGCCAACAACCTCCCTCATTCCAATTCCCGTCACAATCTCAAACTCCCGGTGTTCCTCACACACCGTTTCAGCCAGGGCCAACTGTCGGTGGTCCGACAGTTCCCTCTCATTCCGGGTTTCCCCCTCAAGTCTCCGGGAGACAGTTTCTCCCCCAATGGCAAGTGCCACCTTCACCCCCAGAGGAGCTCGCCCAATCGCTCCTCAATAGGTTCAATCGCATGGACGAGCAGTTTCAAAATCTGAGAAGAATGGTGGACGTGAAAGCCACCCCGGAGGTTGCTTTGCCAATCCTCCCCGTCATTCATCTTCCTCCCTCCGAAATGCCCACGTACCGCAGATACAATGGTACCGGCAACCCCTTCATTCACCTCAAGACTTCATGTATGAGTCCTCCTATTGGCAAAACGATCAGAGGTCCCTGGCATACCTCTTTCGGAGATCATTGGATGGTCCCGCGCTTGAGTGGTTCTATTCTCTGGAGCCCCGCGAGGCCGAGAATTTTGAAATAGTGCAGAGAAGGTTCTTGCAGAAATATAGGGATAGGGTCGGTCCCTCACTCTCCATTACCGACCTAGTGGCCGAAAAGATGAAACCCGACGAGGATTTTGTCCGATATGCTGATAGATGGAGGTCTCTGGCGGAAAGAATAAGGGATACCCTCTCCGAGCCCGAACAAGTGAAAATGATTGTGTCTAATGCAACCCCGCAGTTCAGACACGTCCTCGCCATGAATAAACTTACTACAATGGAGGAACTCTATGAAAGGGCCCGATACATCCAAACCCAGCTAAAAGACTCCCCCATCATGAACATGTTTGAGTCGCCGAAGCCCAAAGTGGTCAGAAAGACAGGCGCTGGTGTCCCGGGCGGAGCCACAGAAGGGGTCGTGACAAATGAGCAAGTCAGTGCGGTCAACAATGCCAACTATGCAGTCAACCCAAGGCCTCAACAAATGCCCCGACTACCCCTTCAATCAGGTCCTTTCCCTCTCCGTCCTCCACCCCAAAATAATCCACCCCAGGATAATATGCCTCCATTACGCCAACCCCAGCAACAACAACCACAACCTCAGCAACAACAACCACCGCTTCAGTACAACCAAGTTCCACCCCCGGGGAACTATGGTCCCCAACAGCAACAAAGGAGGCCGCTCGGTCCTAAGAGAGCCTACTATCCACCATTGCCAGAAACCTTAGCAGATATTTTTAATGCCCTCATGGCATCAAACCAACTCGCCCTACCCAGAGAAAGGCCCGCGTGGCCCCCCAATGTTGATACCTCCAAATACTGCGTCTACCACAGGCAGCCGGGACACACAGTGGATTACTGCTTCCATTTCAAAGATTACATCCATGATATGAATGATGAACATCAAATAGATTGGGATGAGATGAGACGGTACGTCGCGGCTCTCAAGGCTAGGAGACCTCCTCAGAGGCCACAGCAGCAGTTACAACAGCAGCAGCAGCAGCAACCACAACAACAACAGCAGCCTCAGCAGGCCCCACAACAACAGCCCGACATGGGCATAATCCAGAATCCACTACCGGAGCACCAACAGCCCAATCATCAGGTTAACCCCATCTCCTCCTTCCCGGAAGTCGGGAGAGAGCAGGTGTGGCACCAGGAAAGTACCTCCATTCTTTATACCTCCAACCCTATCGTCATGCAACCCCCTCACCTTGCCCGGGTAGCACCTCTCTCTCATCAACCCGCATCGGTATCGCCTTCACCATTTCCACTACCATTACGCCCTCTCATCCGCACCCCGACCTCCTATCAACCGACACTTTCTACTACGCCTTCACACCCTCTCACCTTCTCCCACTCCCCCACTTTACCATCCACCTCTACCACATTTACCCCTACGCCTTCTAAACCCCTTATCATCCGTCCACCATACATAACCCCGTCTTTCTCCACCACATCACCACTAATGCCTTCAAAACCACTCATCACCCACCATCCACCTCAAAACCTTTACCCGTTTCAAACCTTACCTACCTCCACCTCCACCTTCCAAACCCCTTATCCTTCATAATCCGCGCGATATCCCCTCTACCTCCGCCATGCCTCCACCTAACAAACCCCTCATCAGAATCCCTGCTCCCGTCATCACCCCTGCTTCATCAACCATTCCTCCACTACTACCCCTCAAACCCCTGTTAAAACCCACTGCTACCCCCACAGAGGTACAAAAGCCGCAGGCAATGGTGCTCCGGAGTGGAAGGATTTTCCACAGGGTTTTCCCCCACAACAGTCAGAATCCCGAGCAATCTCAGCCAGAGAAGGATGATGCAGAACAACCAGAAAGAGCTATCCCTGGAACACAGTATGATCTACTGAAACACTTGGACAAGACGCCTGCCCGGATCTCCATCCTAGAGCTACTTCAAAGATCCACATCCCACCAGGCGGCCTTGATGGAATATCTTCAAAAGGTCATGGTTAATGAAGACCTCCCCGTGGAGAAGATTTCGACCGTCCTGACCCCAACAGACACACAACCGGCCATCATGTTCCACAACTACGAGCTCGCTCCCAAGGAAGCTCGGAAATATGCATTGTGCATTTCAATAAAAATTAATGGGGTATCCATAAACCCGTGTCTTGTGGACACGGGTGCATCCATAAATGTGATCTCCATGAGCACTCTTCAGTTGTGTGGGGTCAACGAGGAACAAATAAGACCTTCCTCGATCACGGTCACGGCTTATGACAATAGCAAAAGGCCGCCGCAGGGGATGATTATTCTGAAGGCAGAACTAGGCCCCATGTCAATTCCCACGGAATTCCATGTCCTCGACATGGACCCCACATTCAAGGCTATACTGGGTCGCCCTTACATCGAAGCCATGGACGCTGTGCCTTCCACCAACCATCAGTGCATGAAGTTTCCTTACAATGGGAGAATTATTAAAGTGGTCAGTACACCGGTCCTTCACACAGTGGATGCTATCAACACCTCTCTGCCCTCCGTTTGGCCATCTCATCGGCCCATATTATCACTGCTGGACGTGCGTGATCCATCTCACATTCCACTAGCACCAAAGGAGCCGGTCAGGGCAACCGCAACATCATGTCTCCCTTTTCACTCCAAAGGTTGGGAGATTATGAGGAACATCGGCTATCAACAAGGAAAGGGTCTGGGCGCACAGTCACAGGGTATGCTCAAACCGCCAAAGGAAATTAGGCCGAATCGCAGGTTTGGCCTAGGCTTCAAAGGACCGTTCAAGGCAGATTGGAAGCCCCTCACGTGGACTCTATCAAACCACTTCAACAGAGGACCCGTTGTTCAGATGGGAGATCACCCACGAGAAGCACATGGGGGATCACATGCTGTATATTTGGCTGAAAAATGTCCGAGGATCACCAAAAGAGGCAAGATCAAAGATCCGGAATGCGAGTGGGACAAATGGTTCGACATACGGGACATTTCCGTTGCACTGGAAAGGATGTTCTCGTCTCCACCGCTTGAAGGACCACCACTGATCTCCGAAATACCAGAGAATATTACCACTCTTGCCAAGGTTCCAAACTATCCTCGTCCTCGCCAGAAGGACTCTGTCATCGACGGATCTTCGTCCGTCCTCAACATTGCCGTCGACGGCTCATTAGCCGCCATCCTCTCCATCCACTCGTCTCAGCCTTTGCTGATATCTTCTTCCTGGGCCAGACAATTGTCTGATGATCTTCCCAGGTCCCCTTCTTTGCTTACATACCTACGCGGGCTTTTCAACCCGCGTCAGGTCTTCAACCATGATCTGCTCTATGAGCCTCACAATCCTCTAGCCATAACCCCTTTTCTCTCTCCTCCAATCTCTTTTCACTGCTTTGTCATTAAAAATGAAAACGAAAAAAAAACGTCAATTTTCAAACTCCCCAACAACACATCTTCGTTGAGGAAACCTCCTACATCTCCCACGGGTGCGTACCGCCTTGCGGACCACCCGTCCGAGGTCCGATGAGCGACCTTTTCTACCCCTCCTCTGAGGGGTCTTCTCCTGTACATTCTACACCATCCTCTTCGTCTTCCTCTTCTTCTGTAAATATTGTCAATCAATCTAGGAATGATAGGCCAAGGGTAGTACCTAGGAAGAAATCCAAGGGTAGGCAGATCCCTCGTCGATTCCTTCTGGATTTGGCCGCCAGGTGTCAGGCCCTTCTTGCCATCCCCCAGTTGTTAGAAAATCCCATCCAGCTACCCGAAATAGAATGCGAGGGCGACTGTGCATCTGATGAAGGGTATGGAGTCTACGAGATCACGAATGAAGAATGCCCCACTGAAGATGAGGGTGAAGAATATGAGGATGCGGCGGGCGCATACGCTAGCGGAATGAGGAGATTCGACGAGCCGTCAACCGCCGTAGAAGAATCCACCAAAGAAGTCAACTTGGGGACTGAGGAAGATCCTAGGATCATCCTCATAAGTGACAACCTACCACCCTCTGAAGAAGAGACATTAATTGAGGTTCTCAAGGAATATAAGGACACGTTTGCATGGAGCTACGAGGATATGCCGGGTCTGGATTCAACCTTGGTCGAACACCGTTTAACCCTAAAACCAGGGTCCATCTCGGTAAAACAAAGGTTAAGGCGTTTCCACCCTCAGATGGCTTTGAAAATGAAAGAAGAGGTCGATAAGCTCCACAAAGCCAGGTTCATTAGAGTCGTTCTTTATCCTCAATGGGTGGCGAACATTGTCCCGGTCATGAAGAAAGATGGGAAAGTCAGGATTTGCATCGACTTCCGGGACCTTAACCGCGCGTGTCCAAAGGATGATTTTCCCTTACCTCACATTGATGTGTTGATTGATAACACGGCAGGTTTTGAAACCCTCTCTTTCATGGATGGATTTTCAGGATACAATCAAATTCGTTTGGCAGAAGAGGATCAGGAAAAGACGTCATTCACTACCCCTTGGGGAACATATTGTTACGTGGTCATGCCGTTTGGGTTAAAGAATGCTGGAGCTACTTACCAAAGAGCGATGATGGCCATATTTCATGACATGATGCACATATATCTGGAAGTGTATGTGGATGACTTATTGGTGAAATCAAGGACCAGGATGGAACATCCAGAAGTTTTGGCTAAGGTCTTGCAAAGGTCAAGAGAATTCCAATTGAAAATGAACCCGAAAAAGTGTGTGTTTGGTGTGTCGTCAGGTAAATTGCTGGGGTTCATTGTGAGTAAAAGAGGGATCGAGATAGATCCCGACAAAGCCAAGGCTATCAGGGATATGCCGCCTCCCAAGAATTTGAGGGAAGTCCGAGGTTTAATCGGCAGGCTGCAGTTTATTCGTCGGTTTGTGTCTCAACATTCACAAAGGTGTAGACCTCTCTACGAGTTGACCAAGCCAGGAGTAGAATTCCACTGGAATTCTAAATGTCAGAAAGCTTTTGAAGGGTTGAAGGAATATCTGGCTAGTCCACCCGTTCTCATTCCACCTAAACCAGAAAAACCTCTGATCCTTTACATCTCAGTCTTGGATGACTCCGTGGGAGCCGTCCTCGCACAAGCTGATGAAGAAGGCAAGGAACGGGCAACCTATTACTTGTCCAAACTTCTCAATCCCTGTGAGCAGAAGTACACCGGCATGGAGAAAACCTGTGCTGCCCTCGTTTGGGTAGTGCAGAAATTGAAGCACTACTTCTTGGCTCACGAAGTCCACTTGATTGCTCGAATGAATCCTATCAAATTCCTTCTGGAGAAAGCCGTCCTTACGGATAGGCTAGCACGCTGGCAAAGTTTTCTCTCTCAGTTCGACATCACCTACATCCAGCAAAAGGCGATTAAAGGTTATGCCATAGCCGAGCATCTCGCTCACCATCCTCTTCCCAAGTTCGATCCCGTCCAATCAGAGTTTCCAGATGAGGAACTAATGTCCATCAACCAATCAGATGAGCCAATGTGGACGCTATATTTTGATGGAGCTCTGAATTCTCAAGGGAGAGGAATCGGCATCGCCCTCCTGTCGCCGGAAGGCCTCACATTCCCATTGGCATACCAGCTCAAATTTCCAGTCACCAACAATATAGCCGAATATGAAGCTCTTCTAGCTGGCCTAGGACTCGCTCATTCTTTTCGTATCACTGAGTTGCGAGTCGTAGGTGATAGTCAACTCATCCTTCGCCAGGTACTCACTAAGTATCGCACTCGCGATCCCAAACTCAAGCCATACCAAGAACTCACTGCTGCCTTTGCCAAACTGTTCACAAAACTGATCTTTGTTCATATCCCTCGTCATCAGAATATTCTCGCCGATGCCCTCGCCTCATTGGCATCATCCATAAGGTTCCCTCTAGGAAGATGGTTTAAGTCCATTTCCATCTACAAACTTCACGCCCCTGCAGTCGATGATGCTTCCTACGTAAACATCAAAGACAGGATAGCAAGGAAGATCCTGCAGGAAGATATCCTTGAGAAGAGGGAGCTCATGTTGGCAGAGGCCGAAGAAGAACTGGCTGATGAAGAGAAACCATGGTTCTATGAAATTGTCAAATATTGCCAAGATCAGTCTTATCCTGAAGGGGCCACCACAGAGGACAAGAAAGCCATAAGAAGGGTGGCTCAGAAATACACATTGATTGGAGGTCTACTCTATAGGAGGAGCCTTACTGGTATTCTGTTAAGATGTCTTGGTGACGATGAGGTTTGGAAATGTGTAGAAGAGACGCACTCGGGTGTGTGCGGTGGCCACGTGAATAGTCAGATGCTCGCCAAGAAGATCATTCGTCAAGGCTTTTATTGGCCCACTATGGAAGAGGATTGTGCTGTCTATGTCCGTAGGTGTGTCAAGTGTCAACTTCACGCCGATAAAATCCATTCACCATCTTCCTCACTTCATCCAATATCCTCCCCATGGCCTTTCTCCATGTGGGCATTCGACATCATTGGTCCCCTAGGTGATCCCAATTCCCTCACCAAGCAGAAATCTTTCATCCTTACTGCGACGGAATACTTCACCAAATGGGCCGAAGCCGAAGCTTACGCGGAAATCAAGGCGTCAACAGTCTGCAAGTTCATCATGAAGAACATTCTCGCCAGATTCGGCATCCCAAGCACGATCGTCACCGACAATGGGCCACAATTCATTTCTCAGGACCTACAGGACCTCTGCAAAAGGTACGCAATTGCATTGCATCATTCATCGCCTTATTACCCACAAGGTAACGGCCAAGCGGAGGCCACCAATAAAACATTGCTCAAAATCATCAAAAAAACCTGCGAGTCTAGTAAGTTTTCAGACTGGCCAGAAAAGCTTATCGAAGCCCTATGGGCCTATCGCACTTCAATCCGTACCCCCACCGGGCAGACTCCATTTGCCCTCACTTATGGTATGGAAGCGGTAGTCCCGTACGAGACTCTGATCCCTTCTCTCAGGGTACAATTGGACGAGGAATTTCCCCTCGACGATCGTCGTAATTCACTCCTCGCCCAGTTGGAACTCTTGGATGAGAAGCGGCTGGCCGCCGCCGAACACGCGCGTGTGTATCAAAATAGACTCGCTCGCTTTTACCAAAAGAAAGTCGTTGAGAGAAAATTCAAAGTCGGTGAGATGGTCGTAAAAAGAATTTTTGTCAAACCTGGAGGGCCGCGTTCTAAGCTCCAACCCAATTGGGAAGGACCATTTGTAATTCAAGCCGTGTACCCTGGCAACGCCTACAAGCTAATCAACGCCGAAGGGACCGAGTTATCCCACCCTTGGAATGGGCTTTATCTTAAGAAATACTACCCTTAGCACAAAACAAAAAAAAATGATGAAAAGATAAAAAACATCAAAAACAAGAAATATTGAAAACCACTAAAAATATGGAAAATTCAAAATGCCGATGCCTGGCAGTCACCATGTAGTTAAGTCCCTGCATCTAACCTTCATGTTAGGATAGGGCCCATTAAGGCTTGGTAGGCACCGGGTCTTGGTTTGCCAGAACCGTGGAGACCCCTGTCCGGCCACGTCGGCCTATGCTCGCTCGAAGGAAGCTAACATGTGTTCACTTATGTATTTTATTCAAAAAAAGTTGGTAGCATCACCTACGGTAGGGCCACACCTAGAAGATCTCCGGAAGCTGTAATCTTTATTCTTTTCTCTTCGACCAAATGAGACAGTCGGCGCCCTTAAAACGCTGAGCATGAGAAACCGAAACTCAAACCCCAAAGGCAAGAGTAGGACCCATTTCCTCGAGCATCGATCAGAGCACGAGAAGAGGGCAGTGTCCCCGCAGGCATACGAAGAGGGAGCCCACCAACGTCAAACGACTATATCTCCCTCACAGAAAGAAATACAAAATCAAAATCAAGAGAAAAGCCTGGTCGTGACCGTGCCTGGTGCGATAAACGAAACCCCTCAAAGCAAAAGTCTGAATCCACAAAGGGGGGCCGTGGAATGTAAATGCTCGAGATTTGGTCCGAAGTTGTCCGAAAGGAAAGAGTTAATGGGCCCTTATTCGCTCGCCGGGTTAACGGCTTTGCCGGTCCTCTCAGGAGGTTTATCCCCTACGCTCTTCCTTCTCCCTCTAAAGATGAAGGTTCGATGGAGTTTCTGAAAGGTGAAAACTGCCCAGGGTCTGCGACCTTATTTTAATATACACATTTTGGTTGCCTACTTTGAAAAGTAAAAGCTATCGCTGCGAAGGAGTCTCCGTGTTTCTGGCTGGTCAAGACCCCTGTTTACCACCTTGATGTCTTCTTGTTTAACCTCGGGCTTAGGCCAATGCAAGCGCGTCACCTATGGGTGCGACGGCGTCTGATTCCGGGTCAGCGTCGCGCGGTTGGTCGTTAGGGTTCCAGGGTGTTCCATCTTATACCATCTAGAGTTGTGAGGAAACAGACCCGGGTCGGGCAAATCATCTACCTCAAACACCTTTTGGGTGAATCCCTGTGGTCGGAAGCAACTGGGAGCCTAAGCATGGCATGACGGTATTGTCATCAGGGTAAGTCTTAGCCGGCGGGATCGTCATTCGAGGGGTCTAGAGGCCCAAATCAACCTAGATGTGCACTTAGGATACCTGGGAGGTTAGTAAGAAACCCCTGTCTCACGTAGGATAGGTGCCATTTGGGTGCTTGCCGGGCGTTAGCAATAAAAAAATTGAAATGATAAAAGCAAAAAAAAATGGAAAAGAGAAATGTACATATTTGCAAACAAAAAAATCTTTTTATGATAAAACAAAAAAAAATGTCAAATATAAAAAGAAAACAAATCAATTTTGCATGATTACATTTGCGTGCAGCATCTCTCTTTTAAATACCGCTTGCATTCGTGTGCTTGCCTGTCGCATTTATCATCACCGCATCTTTCCCTTGCCTTCGTTAAATAAAGGCTTGGCCCCTTGACCAGTTATCAAGGACAGTCACAGTGACCATTTGCTTATTGAGCAAGGGGCCAAGTCAGAACAGAAATTCTGATTTGTTTGTTTCAGTGATATGTGCAGGGATTCAGGTAACTGAAGCAAAGGTGAAAAACAAACAAACCAAACCTTGTGTTTTATTCAAAAAAAACAAAAAAATTTACATCAAGTTCCGTCCTCTCTCTCTGCATTACTCGTCCCACTACTCTCCGGGCAAAACACTCTCAAAGGTGCTACCCAACTACGAAAAGCGGTACTCCTGCCGCTCTGTACTCCTCTTCCTATTCCCACATCCCGGCGTTGATCCACGGAAGCAGCAGAGAAGCTACCAACACGAAAGCCACGCTCTCGTGCTTTTCGGTAGCGCTCCTCACCATCTCTCAGCCACTGTTCAGCAAGACCAAGGCCGATTCGGAGTTCGAATAGTTGGGCCTCCATGGCCCTTCGCTCCTCCCTTTCAGCCAAACTGTTGGCTCTTTCTCTCTCTGCGTTTCTTTCCCTCTCTGCCCGTTCTCTCTCACGGTCTTCCCTCTCTAACTGGAGAGTGATCCTCAGTTCCATAGCATCCCTGGATGAGTCGTCATCAGGATGACGCCGCAGTTCCCTCTCCAGTTCTGCTATCCTAGCCTCCTTCTGCGCAGCTTGGGCAAGCGCTTCTTCCGTCTCCTTTTCCTGCCGAGTGTACCATCTCAGATACGCGATAAGGCGTAAACAAAGAGAACTCAACGCTGAAACTTTTACCTGTATACGGAGCATCCCTTCTGCCTCCGCAGCACGCTGCGTGGCGTGAGCGAGTTGCTCATGAAGCGAGTCAAGTTCTGAGGTGGGAATCCGCAAGCTGGAAGAGGCACCACCTACTCCCATCGCTGGGGAGGCTGCGTCAATCTGGGCATGCTGCGACCATGTGAATTAGCAGCCAACATCTGGAATCTGGGGTTTTAACTAGGAATGTACTATACACCTACCAAGGCGCTCGTAGCTCCGCGGGCATCACCCAACTGTTGTTCCATCTCTGCCAAGCGAGTTCGTAAATTCGCTATCATGGCATCCCGGACATCCTGCAGCCTTACAAGTCAGCATTTTTACCAGAAAAACCAAGAAAAGGAGAAAGAAGAGAAGAGAAAAAGGGGAAACCTACCTCCACAAGTCCCCGGGATTGGAACCGTTCTGCGTACTTTGTCCTATATAGACGCAAGTAGTCCTCGCTGTCCCGCGCCTGTGATTCTACAATCGTGCCACCCCGTTGCCAGTCCTCATACTATTCGGGGAATCGCACGCGCCAGTCAATGCAAGTCGCCGGTCCCCGCGTCTTTCTTCCGACACGAGGTGGCGCAGCTGAATCCACCCATTCTTGAGCCAGTCCTAAAGTCCTCATAACTAATCGTAGCCGAAGCGGCTCGATTTCATTCAGGCAGTGTGTAAGGCCCGTGCCTTAATGGATCCTTCGTGGTATTTGTTCTATTAATTGTTCTGGAAATTCCGGCTTTTTCCTGGATTTTTAGGAATTTGTCTGGCATTTTTCCGGATTTGTTCGGAGCTGTTTGAGGGTTATTGTATATTAATAAGATTTTTATATATATAATGATTATATTATATATATATTAATTTTATTTATTCTTTTTTATATATCTCTCACCCTCACTCTCTCTCCCCCGTCGATCTCTCATTTCACCCTCTCCCTCTCTCTCTCCTCCGTGCGGCCACCTCCTCTCCTCTCTTAGGGATCGGGGTCGAGACGGCGTCGGATTGAGACGAGGTTGGCACCGTTGGATTCCTCGCGTCGAGTAGAGCGCGTGGGTGTCCACTTCGGCGTGGATCGGTGATCGTGGGAGCGAGGTGGAGCGTGGAAGCTCCGTGGCTATTCCTCCTTGCATGCGGCCCGTTCGACGGTTTCGGCTTGCGAAAGGTAGGGGGATGGAACCTCGATCTTGCTAGGATCGTTTCCTTTAGCTCGCTTGTTGATTAGCACCCCGTAGCATGCATGATGTTCATATTTCCATTTTTGGGGTTTTAGCCCAAATCTTGAGTTTAATGCGTTTTAGGCCTTGCATGTGCTAGATTTAGATGTTAGATTGTTGTCTAGCATGCGTGGTTTGACAGGTTATTAGGTTTCTCGTCGATACCCGGCGTTTTCAGCCGTCCGGGAGGGCTTCGGTTTACAAACCGTACCCGCCCGTAACCCAGGTGCAGTGACGGTCCTGCCAGGAACCGTCACTTGCCCGACGGTCCAAGGTGGACGCGTCACTACCAAATAGCGGCCCAATGGGGGTGCGTTACTTGGAGAGTAACGGTGGGGCTCCCATCCGTTACTCATCAACTGTTTTCCGTGATTTTGGTCAGGCGGTGCGCCCGGCGGCCAGTCGGCCGACCGTCGTTTCGGTCCGGCGCGCCTAGACCGGGGCGTTACTTCGCCTGCTACCATTTAGAACGCTGATAGGTGGTTTGAGCCTCGGGTGGATGTGACGGCGGTGACCCCACGCGTCGCTTCGAAGTAACGCGCAGGGCCCCTACCGTTACATGCCTTTGGTGCCTCTTGAGCTGGAATCCTGAAGGGAGTGACGGATGGGGACTGGAGCGTCATTCTTGAAGTAACGCGCCGACCCCCGACCGTCGTTTGCATGTGGCGCGTGGGTCCTTGACCGCCACTTCCCTGATGGCTGCAATATATTCCCAGCCCATTGCTTATGCGTTCCGTTCTATATTCATGCCATAGTTGTATTGTTTTACTATATTGTGGCGTGTTTTATGTGCCAATAGAGTAGCTTTTCTTTCCAGGCAATGGAGCCACTGTTGTTGCCCTAAGGTCTGTTGAGTACCGACCCGCTTGAGGATGGCGGAGGGGTATATTTCCCATTCACGGTTTGTAAGCTAGTTCCGTGGGCTCCCAGCCAATGGTAGCGTCCTGCCAAGGGAGAAAACTAGTTAGAGGGCCTGGCTCAGGCTAGAGTCAGTGTGTGCACACGTGGTCGGAGACTGTGGACTGACGCCGACGGGTGTCACTCCGACTGGTCACTTGGTCTGGTACTGTTTGCGCGCTTAGCTTGTCGCTTGTCGACTGCGAGTGCTTGAGACGCAGTGTAAGCCGTCAGTGGACGCATCTGGTTTCTGCTCCAGTGGTTGTCCTTCCTTGTTGCTTGGACTAGTTGCAGCTCATTCTAATTGGTAGTTTTAGCTTTAATCGCTTGCATTTAATTAGTAGCGGCATGTGTTAGCTGTTATACTTGCTTAGATAGAGTTTACAGCTTTCTTGTGATTAGATATTCATGCCATTGCCTGTGTATTTATTTGAATGCATGCTTTAATTGCTGTTAATTATGCATGTTCGCTTGTTTAGTGCGAGGTAGGGATCCGCGTGACCCCTACTGAGTCTGGCTGTGACTCACCCTTCTCCTTTCAGGTGAGCCGCGCCCGACATCTCCCGGAGTTTAGCGTGCTGTTTCGGGACCGTTCCTTAGCTGCCAGCTGAGCACGAGCTGCCTTTTTGAGGCTTGTGATGTACTTTTGCCGGGGTATGCCCCGCGTTGTTGTGCCCTGTGGACTAGTGTTTGTGACTCTGGACTAGTTATATATATCACTCTGGTTATTTTAAATTGCTTCCGCACTTGTGTTTAAATCTAAAATACTTATTTGTATTGCGCGCCCCAATTCGCAATTAATTATGCATATTCCTCAGCTAACCCCCCACTAACCCTTCAGAGGCCTCACCAGCCTCTTGGGTGGCCTCCCCAGTTCTTGGTGTCGGTATACTGATGTTATCGGTATATCGGTATCCTGAACTCTGGGTCGTCACAGATGGTATCAGAGCTTGAAGTTGAGGATTTGCGTAAAGAATTGGAATTGACGCTTGGTCCAGAGCTAGTCCTGTTGTTGTCTCTTGCTGGCATAGGATGTTTTCCGTATGATTGATGGATTTCATTGTTGATTGTGTTTTTGGCAGCATAATTATGCCGCCTCGTCGAGGAAGACCTCCTCGAGCTCCTCGTGTTCCTCGAGATGCGCCCAGGGAAGATAGCGGTTCTGCACCTCCTCCTGCAGTTCCCGCTGTTCCTGTCGTTCCAGTTGCTCCTCCAGTGCCGATCGTTCAAGCTGAAGTGCCTGGCAGTCGAGGCAAGGCTTTGAAGGAATTTCTGATGTTCAATCCGCCTGCTTTCGATGGCCAAGCTGATCCAGAAGTCGCGAGGCAATGGATGGATGCGATAGAGCGTGTTTTTGTCTCGATGGAGTGTGCTGAAGATGAGAAAGTCATGCTCGCTGCCTTTCAACTCCAGGGTACGTCCATTGCGTGGTGGAAAGCCGAGTGGCAGATTTCCTTTCGATCCAGACCTCTTCGGCAAATCACTTGGGCAGAGTTCGTTGCTGCTTTTGAGCGTGCCTATACTCCTGCCTGCTTGCAGATGGATAAGATGTATCGGTTTATGGAATTGACCCAGGGCAGTATGACCGTGCTTCAGTACAGGAATAAGTTCTTGGAATTGGGTCAGTATGCGCCCCATGTGCTGGCCAGCGAAGCTTTGAAGACCCAGCAATTCTTACGAGGGTTGAGGCCAGAGTTGAAGATGCCGTTGATAGCGAGTCGTGTTGCAGATCTCGATACTGCGTGCCAGACAGCTGTAGCTTTAGAGCTGGAGATGGCGAGACCGGGTGGATATCCCCAGGCAGGGTCAGTGCAGCCGGTGGCTCAGGTTCAGCAGGCTTACCGACAGCCCGTGCCTAGTGTTCCTTCGGTCCAGTCAGAGGTTTCCAGTGCTTCCTCTCCTTCTAAGCCCAAGTTCAAAAGGTTCAAGAAGAAGAAGAAGTTTGTTCAGCAGCCGTCCGGTGCAGATTCTGTTCAGCAGCCGACAGCACCTTCTTCTCAGACTCGACAGAGCTCAGCTGCTAGTCAGCCGTGGACGTGTCGGAGATGCGGTGGTCATCATAAGGGCCAACCGTGTTCTCTTCCTGTTGTTTGCTTTAGGTGTGACCAGCCAGGTCATGTGGTTCGAGATTGCCCGCTGAGGCCGAATCCATTGCAAGCTCCTCAGTTTTCTCAACCTCAGCCGCAGTTTAGACCTCCTGCACCTCAAGCTCCACAGCAATTTTTCTCTCAGGCGTCGGCGTCTTCTCAGCAATCTTCAGTTGGTTCTAAGAAGCAGAAAGGCAAAGTTTCTCATTTGACAAGAGCTGATGCTGCTGCGTCCCATCTTGTGGAAGGTACGATTATGCTTTATGGTCATTCAGCTCATGTCTTATTTGATTCTGGTGCTTCTCACTCTTTTATTTCTGAGGATTTTATGGCTTGTATTGAGGAACCAACTTCTGAGCTGTCTTGTGAGTTGTTTGTGGAATTGCCTTCTGGAGATTTCATGGTTACTCCCTTGTGTTTGGATGAGTCTCCTGTGATGATTGATGATCACCAGTTGCCGGCGAGATTGTATGCGTTGCAGCTGGCAGATTATGATGTTATTCTAGGAATGGATTGGTTGGAGCATTATGGAGCTGTGGTTGACTGCAGATCGAAGAAAGTCTATTTTCAGCCCCAGGGAAAATCAGCCTTTTATTTTCAAGGTATTCGATCCCGTTCTTCTCGTATGATTATTTCTGCTATTCGAGCCTACAGGTTGCTTAGCACAGGTTGTCAGGGATTCCTTGCTTCAGTGGTGGCTGTTGAAAAACCACGACGGGATGTTTGTGATATTCCGGTTGTCTGTGAGTTCCCTGATGTGTTTCCTGACGAGTTGCCAGGCTTGCCCCCAGAGCGAGAGATTGAGATGGTGATTGAACTGATTCCAGGTACTGGCCCCTTAGCAAAGCCGCCGTACCGAATGGCTCCAGCTGAATTGAAAGTACTGCGTGCACAGCTACTAGAGTTACTGGAGAAGGGTTATATTCGTCCCAGTTTTTCTCCGTGGAGTGCCCCAGTACTGTTTGTGAAAAAGAAAGATGGAAACCTGAGGCTTTGTATTGATTACAGGCAGCTGAATCAGGCGACTATCAAGAATAAGTATCCGCTCCCCAGGATTGATGATTTGTTTGACCAATTACAGTCTGCTGCTGTCTTTTCACGGATTGATCTCCGATCTGGCTATTTTCAGTTGCGGATCCGGGAATCTGATGTGGAGAAGACTGCTTTCAGTACTCGATATGGTCACTTTGAATTTTTAGTCATGCCGTTTGGTTTGACTAATGCCCCAGCAGCCTTCATGGATCTAATGCAGCGTATCTTTCGTCCATTTCTGGACCATTTTGTGGTGATCTTTGTTGATGATATCTTGATATATTCTGCCTCTGTTGATGATCATGTGCAGCATTTGAGGATCGTTCTGCAGACTCTAAGAGATCACGAGCTTTATGCGAAACTCAGTAAATGTGAATTCTGGCTTCGGGAGATTCATTTTCTTGGCCATGTGATTTCTAGTGATGGAGTAGCAGTAGACCCTGCAAAGATTGATGCCGTTTTGAGTTGGCAGAGACCGAGGACCATCACGGAGATACGAAGTTTTTTAGGATTGGCTGGGTATTACCGCAGATTCATTCAGGATTTTGCGAAGATTGCAGCACCGATGACTAATTTGACACGGAAGGGTGTGCCGTTTGTCTGGTCGGATCAGTGTGAGGCTAGCTTTGTTGAATTGAAAAGGCTGTTGACTTCTTCTCCAGTGTTGACTTTGCCTTCCGACTCGGGTGGTTTTCTTGTTTGTACAGATGCGTCTCGAGTAGGTTTGGGTGCAGTGCTGATGCAACATGGTAAAGTTATCGCATATGCATCTCGGCAATTGAAACAGCATGAAGGAAATTATCCCACTCATGATCTAGAGCTAGCTGCAGTTATTTTTGCCTTGAAGATCTGGAGACATTATCTGTATGGTGAGAAATTTCAGATTCTTACTGATCATCAGAGTTTACAGTATATTTTCTCCCAGAAAGATCTGAATCTCAGGCAGAGGCGATGGATGGAATACATGAAAGATTATGACTTTACACTCTCCTATCAGCCAGGTAAAATGAATGTTGTGGCTGATGCTCTGAGCAGGAAAGTACAAGTCAGTCATTTGTTGCTTCATGAATGGAAATTGTGGGAACAGCTTCCGAGCGAGGCATTGTGTGTAGAGATTCCCGCCGATCCGAGGATGGCAGTTTGTGCTAGCTTGGTTTTGGGTTCAGCTTTGTATCAGCAGATTCTAGAAGCCCAACAAGCTGATTCTGATTTGGCCCGTGTTATATCAAGATATGATGTGGAATTTGATGACGAGCTGGTCGTCAGTTTCCAGGGCAGATTGTATATTCCTGTTGATGATGATTTGAGGAATGAGATTTTGAGTGAAGCCCATGGTTCCCGTTTTGCTATTCACCCTGGTGTCACCAAGATGTATCAGAATTTGAAGAAGCAGTTCTGGTGGCCCGGCATAAAGAAGGACGTGGCTATTTTTGTTTCTAAGTGCTTGACTTGTCAATTAGTTAAAGCCGAACATCAAAAGCCAGGTGGTCTGCTTCAGCCATTGGAAATTCCGATGTGGAAATGGGACCATGTTACTACAGATTTTGTGGTGGGTTTGCCTCGAACTTCTCAAGGTTTTGATGGAATCTGGCTGCTTGTCGACAGATTGACGAAAACCGCCAGATTGTTGCCAATTAAAGTTACTTGGAGTGTGCAGAGATTGGCCGAGCTCTATGTGCAGAAGATCGTGCCATTGCATGGAATTCCTGTTTCACTTGTGTCAGATCGTGACCCGCGTTTTACCTCTGGCTTCTGGCGTAGTTTCCAGAAAGCTTTGGGCACTGAGTTAGCTTTCAGTTCAGCGTATCATCCACAGTCAGATGGACAGTCAGAGAGAACAATTCAGACTTTGGAAGACATGCTGAGATCGTGTTGCCTTGATTGGCAAGGTTCGTGGGGTCAGTATTTGCCACTTGTTGAGTTTGCTTATAATAACAGTTTTCACTCCTGTATTGGCATGGCTCCTTATGAAGCGCTGTATGGTCGTCCTTGTCGTACTCCTCTGAACTGGTTTGATATTGGGGACCGACTGTTGACAGGACCGGACATGGTACAGCAGTGTTCTGATGTGGTTCGTCTGATCAGACAGAGATTGTTGACGGCCCAGAGTCGACAGAAAAGTTATGCAGATCGGCGCAGACGTCCACTACAATTTGAGCCAGGAGATATGGTGTTTGTTAAAATATCTCCAATGAAGGGTATTTCCAGGTTTGGGAAGCGTGGAAAGCTTAGTCCACGGTATGTTGGCCCTTTTCCGATTGTTGAAGCTATTGGTTCAGTGGCTTATCGTTTGCAACTGCCGGCGGCCATGCAAGCTATTCATAATGTGTTCCACGTGTCTCAGTTGAGGAAATATGTGTCTGATGCTTCTCATGTTCTCGATGATTCAGTGTGGCCCGAGGTGACTGCTGATTTGTCCACGCCAGAGTTTCCTATCCGAATTGAAGACCGTCGTGAGCAGCGGTTGAGAAATAAGGTTATTCCTCTGGTAAGGGTTGCTTGGCAGCGTCACTCTGGTAACGAGTCTACTTGGGAGCGTGAAGATGAAATGCGTCAGCTTTTTCCTTTCTTGTTCCAGTGAGGTATAAGTCCTTTCTCAGTTTCCTCCTTTTCGGTTATTGTAAATTTCGAGGGCGAAATTTCTGTAAGGAGGGAGGGACTGTAAGGCCCGTGCCTTAATGGATCCTTCGTGGTATTTGTTCTATTAATTGTTCTGGAAATTCCGGCTTTTTCCTGGATTTTTAGGAATTTGTCTGGCATTTTTCCGGATTTGTTCGGAGCTGTTTGAGGGTTATTGTATATTAATAAGATTTTTATATATATAATGATTATATTATATATATATTAATTTTATTTATTCTTTTTTATATATCTCTCACCCTCACTCTCTCTCCCCCGTCGATCTCTCATTTCACCCTCTCCCTCTCTCTCTCCTCCGTGCGGCCACCTCCTCTCCTCTCTTAGGGATCGGGGTCGAGACGGCGTCGGATTGAGACGAGGTTGGCACCGTTGGATTCCTCGCGTCGAGTAGAGCGCGTGGGTGTCCACTTCGGCGTGGATCGGTGATCGTGGGAGCGAGGTGGAGCGTGGAAGCTCCGTGGCTATTCCTCCTTGCATGCGGCCCGTTCGACGGTTTCGGCTTGCGAAAGGTAGGGGGATGGAACCTCGATCTTGCTAGGATCGTTTCCTTTAGCTCGCTTGTTGATTAGCACCCCGTAGCATGCATGATGTTCATATTTCCATTTTTGGGGTTTTAGCCCAAATCTTGAGTTTAATGCGTTTTAGGCCTTGCATGTGCTAGATTTAGATGTTAGATTGTTGTCTAGCATGCGTGGTTTGACAGGTTATTAGGTTTCTCGTCGATACCCGGCGTTTTCAGCCGTCCGGGAGGGCTTCGGTTTACAAACCGTACCCGCCCGTAACCCAGGTGCAGTGACGGTCCTGCCAGGAACCGTCACTTGCCCGACGGTCCAAGGTGGACGCGTCACTACCAAATAGCGGCCCAATGGGGGTGCGTTACTTGGAGAGTAACGGTGGGGCTCCCATCCGTTACTCATCAACTGTTTTCCGTGATTTTGGTCAGGCGGTGCGCCCGGCGGCCAGTCGGCCGACCGTCGTTTCGGTCCGGCGCGCCTAGACCGGGGCGTTACTTCGCCTGCTACCATTTAGAACGCTGATAGGTGGTTTGAGCCTCGGGTGGATGTGACGGCGGTGACCCCACGCGTCGCTTCGAAGTAACGCGCAGGGCCCCTACCGTTACATGCCTTTGGTGCCTCTTGAGCTGGAATCCTGAAGGGAGTGACGGATGGGGACTGGAGCGTCATTCTTGAAGTAACGCGCCGACCCCCGACCGTCGTTTGCATGTGGCGCGTGGGTCCTTGACCGCCACTTCCCTGATGGCTGCAATATATTCCCAGCCCATTGCTTATGCGTTCCGTTCTATATTCATGCCATAGTTGTATTGTTTTACTATATTGTGGCGTGTTTTATGTGCCAATAGAGTAGCTTTTCTTTCCAGGCAATGGAGCCACTGTTGTTGCCCTAAGGTCTGTTGAGTACCGACCCGCTTGAGGATGGCGGAGGGGTATATTTCCCATTCACGGTTTGTAAGCTAGTTCCGTGGGCTCCCAGCCAATGGTAGCGTCCTGCCAAGGGAGAAAACTAGTTAGAGGGCCTGGCTCAGGCTAGAGTCAGTGTGTGCACACGTGGTCGGAGACTGTGGACTGACGCCGACGGGTGTCACTCCGACTGGTCACTTGGTCTGGTACTGTTTGCGCGCTTAGCTTGTCGCTTGTCGACTGCGAGTGCTTGAGACGCAGTGTAAGCCGTCAGTGGACGCATCTGGTTTCTGCTCCAGTGGTTGTCCTTCCTTGTTGCTTGGACTAGTTGCAGCTCATTCTAATTGGTAGTTTTAGCTTTAATCGCTTGCATTTAATTAGTAGCGGCATGTGTTAGCTGTTATACTTGCTTAGATAGAGTTTACAGCTTTCTTGTGATTAGATATTCATGCCATTGCCTGTGTATTTATTTGAATGCATGCTTTAACTGCTGTTAATTATGCATGTTCGCTTGTTTAGTGCGAGGTAGGGATCCGCGTGACCCCTACTGAGTCTGGCTGTGACTCACCCTTCTCCTTTCAGGTGAGCCGCGCCCGACATCTCCCGGAGTTTAGCGTGCTGTTTCGGGACCGTTCCTTAGCTGCCAGCTGAGCACGAGCTGCCTTTTTGAGGCTTGTGATGTACTTTTGCCGGGGTATGCCCCGCGTTGTTGTGCCCTGTGGACTAGTGTTTGTGACTCTGGACTAGTTATATATATCACTCTGGTTATTTTAAATTGCTTCCGCACTTGTGTTTAAATCTAAAATACTTATTTGTATTGCGCGCCCCAATTCGCAATTAATTATGCATATTCCTCAGCTAACCCCCCCACTAACCCTTCAGAGGCCTCACCAGCCTCTTGGGTGGCCTCCCCAGTTCTTGGTGTCGGTATACTGATGTTATCGGTATATCGGTATCCTGAACTCTGGGTCGTCA